>CAWUFW010014947.1:0-386982 GCA_963921515.1 Calotriton arnoldi
GTTGTGTGCTTCGTTCAGTTGCATGAAGAAATTGCTACTTAGGGCGAACAAAGCGATACAAAGGGGATGATGGGCCAGGCAGCTTGAGCCAATCAAACACTCACCCCCAGTCAACTGATCTGGGTTTAATCCATCATCATTCTTTGGCTCACTCCACCACCCCAGTTCAGACATGGCCATATGCAAATCAGTCTGACCCTGTGCCTCATGGGAACAGTCCAGCCACGAACTGCCAAGCCATGTCTTCCCTGGACCGGAAACAAGCATCCTAGGACCGGTTTCTGGCATTCCAGCCGTCATCAGCCAGGCTTGCCTGAATCCAGTGGCAAAGTGAGCAAGGGACCCACGTCTGGGCATACCCCGCCAGCTTAGGGGCGAACAAGCGATACAAAAGGGGATGATGGACGGAGCGCTTGAGCCAATCAAACACTCACCCCCAGTCAACTGATCTGGGTTTAATCCATCATCATTCTTTAGCTCACTCCCACCACCCCAGTTCAGACATGGCCATATGCAAATCAGTCTGACCCTGTGCCTCATGGGAACAGTCCAGCCCGAACTGCCAAGCCATGTCTTCCCTGGACCGGAAACAAGCATCCTAGGACCGGTTTCTGGCATTCCAGCCGTCATCAGCCAGGCTTGCTTGAATCCAGTGGCAAAGTGAGCAAGGGACCCACGTCTGGGCATACCCCCGCCAACTTAGGGGCGAACAAAGCGATACAAAAGGGGATGATGGACGGAACAGCTTGAGCCAATCAAACACTCACCCCCAGTCAACTGATCTGGGTTTAATCCATCATCATTCTTTAGCTCACTCCACCACCCCAGTTCAGACATGGCCATATGCAAATCAGTCTGACCCTGTGCCTCATGGGAACAGTCCAGCCCGAACTGCCAAGCCATGTCTTCCCTGGACCGGAAGCAAGCATCCTAGGACCGGTTTCTGGCATTCCAGCCGTCATCAGCCAGGCTTGCTTGAATCCAGTGGCAAAGTGAGCAAGGGACCCACGTCTGGGCATACCCCCGCCAACTTAGGGCGAACAAGCGATACAAAGGGGATGATGGACGGAGCAGCTTGAGCCAATCAAACACTCACCCCAGTCAACTGATCTGGGTTTAATCCATCATCATTCTTTAGCTCACTCACCACCCCAGTTCAGACATGGCCATATGCAAATCAGTCTGACCCTGTGCCTCATGGGAACAGTCCAGCCCGAACTGCCAAGCCATGTCTTCCCTGGACCGGAAACAAGCATCCTAGGACCGGTTTCTGGCATTCCAGCCGTCATCAGCCAGGCTTGCTTGAATCCAGTGGCAAAGTGAGCAAGGGACCCACGTCTGGGCATACCCCCGCCAACTTAGGGCGAACAAAGCGATACAAAAGGGGATGATGGACGGAGCGCTTGAGCCAATCAAACACTCACCCCCAGTCAACTGATCTGGGTTTAATCCATCATCATTCTTTAGCTCACTCCACCACCCCAGTTCAGACATGGCCATATGCAAATCAGTCTGACCCTGTGCCTCATGGGAACAGTCCAGCCCGAACTGCCAAGCCATGTCTTCCCTGGACCCGGAAACAAGCATCCTAGGACCGGTTTCTGGCATTCCAGCCGTCATCAGCCAGGCTTGCTTGAATCCAGTGGCAAAGTGAGCAAGGGACCCACGTCTGGGCATACCCCCGCCAACTTAGGGCGAACAAAGCGATACAAAAGGGGATGATGGACGGAGCAGCTTGAGCCAATCAAACACTCACCCCCAGTCAACTGATCTGGGTTTAATCCATCATCATTCTTTAGCTCACTCCACCACCCCAGTTCAGACATGGCCATATGCAAATCAGTCTGACCCTGTGCCTCATGGGAACAGTCCAGCCCGAACTGCCAAGCCATGTCTTCCCTGGACCGGAAACAAGCATCCTAGGACCGGTTTCTGGCATTCCAGCCGTCATCAGCCAGGCTTGCTTGAATCCAGTGGCAAAGTGAGCAAGGGACCCACGTCTGGGCATACCCCCGCCAACTTAGGGCGAACAAGCGATACAAAAGGGGATGATGGACGGGCAGCTTGAGCCAATCAAACACTCACCCCCAGTCAACTGATCTGGGTTTAATCCATCATCATTCTTTAGCTCACTCCACCACCCCAGTTCAGACATGGCCATATGCAAATCAGTCTGACCCTGTGCCTCATGGGAACAGTCCAGCCCGAACTGCCAAGCCATGTCTTCCCTGGACCGGAAACAAGCATCCTAGGACCGGTTTCTGGCATTCCAGCCGTCATCAGCCAGGCTTGCTTGAATCCAGTGGCAAAGTGAGCAAGGGACCCACGTCTGGGCATACCCCCGCCAACTTAGGGCGAACAAGCGATACAAAGGGGATGATGGACGGAGCAGCTAGGCCAATCAAACACTCACCCCCAGTCAACTGATCTGGGTTTAATCCATCATCATTCTTTAGCTCACTCCACCACCCCAGTTCAGACATGGCCATATGCAAATCAGTCTGACCCTGTGCCTCATGGGAACAGTCCAGCCCGAACTGCCAAGCCATGTCTTCCCTGGACCGGAAACAAGCATCCTAGGACCGGTTTCTGGCATTCCAGCCGTCATCAGCCAGGCTTGCTTGAATCCAGTGGCAAAGTGAGCAAGGGACCCACGTCTGGGCATACCCCCGCCAACTTAGGGCGAACAAAGCGATACAAAAGGGGATGATGGACGGGCACGCTTGAGCCAATCAAACACTCACCCCCAGTCAACTGATCTGGGTTTAATCCATCATCATTCTTTAGCTCACTCCACCACCCCAGTTCAGACATGGCCATATGCAAATCAGTCTGACCCTGTGCCTCATGGGAACAGTCCAGCCCGAACTGCCAAGCCATGTCTTCCCTGGACCGGAAACAAGCATCCTAGGACCGGTTTCTGGCATTCCAGCCGTCATCAGCCAGGCTTGCTTGAATCCAGTGGCAAAGTGAGCAAAGGGACCCACGTCTGGGCATACCCCCGCCAACTTAGGGGCGAACAAAGCGATACAAAAGGGGATGATGGACGGAGCAGCTTGAGCCAATCAAACACTCACCCCCAGTCAACTGATCTGGGTTTAATCCATCATCATTCTTTAGCTCACTCCACCACCCCAGTTCAGACATGGCCATATGCAAATCAGTCTGACCCTGTGCCTCATGGGAACAGTCCAGCCCGAACTGCCAAGCCATGTCTTCCCTGGACCGGAAACAAGCATCCTAGGACCGGTTTCTGGCATTCCAGCCGTCATCAGCCAGGCTTGCTTGAATCCAGTGGCAAAGTGAGCAAGGGACCCACGTCTGGGCATACCCCCGCCAACTTAGGGCGAACAAAGCGATACAAAAGGGGATGATGGACGGAGCAGCTAGAGCCAATCAAACACTCACCCCCAGTCAACTGATCTGGGTTTAATCCATCATCATTCTTTAGCTCACTCCACCACCCCAGTTCAGACATGGCCATATGCAAATCAGTCTGACCCTGTGCCTCATGGGAACAGTCCAGCCCGAACTGCCAAGCCATGTCTTCCCTGGACCGGAAACAAGCATCCTAGGACCGGTTTCTGGCATTCCAGCCGTCATCAGCCAGGCTTGCTTGAATCCAGTGGCAAAGTGAGCAAGGGACCCACGTCTGGGCATACCCCCGCCAACTTAGAGGCGAACAAAGCGATACAAAAGGGGATGATGGACGGAGCGCTTGAGCCAATCAAACACTCACCCCCAGTCAACTGATCTGGGTTTAATCCATCATCATTCTTTAGCTCACTCCACCACCCCAGTTCAGACATGGCCATATGCAAATCAGTCTGACCCTGTGCCTCATGGGAACAGTCCAGCCCGAACTGCCAAGCCATGTCTTCCCTGGACCGGAAACAAGCATCCTAGGACCGGTTTCTGGCATTCCAGCCGTCATCAGCCAGGCTTGCTTGAATCCAGTGGCAAAGTGAGCAAGGGACCCACGTCTGGGCATACCCCCGCCAACTTAGGGCGAACAAAGCGATACAAAGGGGATGATGGACGGAACGCTTGAGCCAATCAAACACTCACCCCCAGTCAACTGATCTGGGTTTAATCCATCATCATTCTTTAGCTCACTCCACCACCCCAGTTCAGACATGGCCATATGCAAATCAGTCTGACCCTGTGCCTCATGGGAACAGTCCAGCCCGAACTGCCAAGCCATGTCTTCCCTGGACCGGAAACAAGCATCCTAGGACCGGTTTCTGGCATTCCAGCCGTCATCAGCCAGGCTTGCTTGAATCCAGTGGCAAAGTGAGCAAGGGACCCACGTCTGGGCATACCCCCGCCAACTTAGGGCGAACAAAGCGATACAAAAGGGGATGATGGACGGAGCAGCTTGAGCCAATCAAACACTCACCCCCAGTCAACTGATCTGGGTTTAATCCATCATCATTCTTTAGCTCACTCCACCACCCCAGTTCAGACATGGCCATATGCAAATCAGTCTGACCCTGTGCCTCATGGGAACAGTCCAGCCCGAACTGCCAAGCCATGTCTTCCCTGGACCGGAAACAAGCATCCTAGGACCGGTTTCTGGCATTCCAGCCGTCATCAGCCAGGCTTGCTTGAATCCAGTGGCAAAGTGAGCAAGGGACCCACGTCTGGGCATACCCCCGCCAACTTAGGGGCGAACAAAGCGATACAAAAGGGGATGATGGACGGAACGCTTGAGCCAATCAAACACTCACCCCCAGTCAACTGATCTGGGTTTAATCCATCATCATTCTTTAGCTCACTCCACCACCCCAGTTCAGACATGGCCATATGCAAATCAGTCTGACCCTGTGCCTCATGGGAACAGTCCAGCCCGAACTGCCAAGCCATGTCTTCCCTGGACCGGAAACAAGCATCCTAGGACCGGTTTCTGGCATTCCAGCCGTCATCAGCCAGGCTTGCTTGAATCCAGTGGCAAAGTGAGCAAGGGACCCACGTCTGGGCATACCCCCGCCAACTTAGGGCGAACAAAGCGATACAAAAGGGGATGATGGACGGAACGCTTGAGCCAATCAAACACTCACCCCCAGTCAACTGATCTGGGTTTAATCCATCATCATTCTTTAGCTCACTCCACCACCCCAGTTCAGACATGGCCATATGCAAATCAGTCTGACCCTGTGCCTCATGGGAACAGTCCAGCCCGAACTGCCAAGCCATGTCTTCCCTGGACCGGAAACAAGCATCCTAGGACCGGTTTCTGGCATTCCAGCCGTCATCAGCCAGGCTTGCTTGAATCCAGTGGCAAAGTGAGCAAGGGACCCACGTCTGGGCATACCCCCGCCAACTTAGGGCGAACAAAGCGATACAAAAGGGGATGATGGACGGAGCAGCTTGAGCCAATCAAACACTCACCCCCAGTCAACTGATCTGGGTTTAATCCATCATCATTCTTTAGCTCACTCCACCACCCCAGTTCAGACATGGCCATATGCAAATCAGTCTGACCCTGTGCCTCATGGGAACAGTCCAGCCCGAACTGCCAAGCCATGTCTTCCCTGGACCGGAAACAAGCATCCTAGGACCGGTTTCTGGCATTCCAGCCGTCATCAGCCAGGCTTGCTTGAATCCAGTGGCAAAGTGAGCAAGGGACCCACGTCTGGGCATACCCCCGCCAACTTAGGGCGAACAAAGCGATACAAAAGGGGATGATGGACGGAGCAGCTTGAGCCAATCAAACACTCACCCCCAGTCAACTGATCTGGGTTTAATCCATCATCATTCTTTAGCTCACTCCACCACCCCAGTTCAGACATGGCCATATGCAAATCAGTCTGACCCTGTGCCTCATGGGAACAGTCCAGCCCGAACTGCCAAGCCATGTCTTCCCTGGACCGGAAACAAGCATCCTAGGACCGGTTTCTGGCATTCCAGCCGTCATCAGCCAGGCTTGCTTGAATCCAGTGGCAAAGTGAGCAAGGGACCCACGTCTGGGCATACCCCCGCCAACTTAGGGCGAACAAAGCGATACAAAAGGGGATGATGGACGGAGCGCTTGAGCCAATCAAACACTCACCCCCAGTCAACTGATCTGGGTTTAATCCATCATCATTCTTTAGCTCACTCCACCACCCCAGTTCAGACATGGCCATATGCAAATCAGTCTGACCCTGTGCCTCATGGGAACAGTCCAGCCCGAACTGCCAAGCCATGTCTTCCCTGGACCGGAAACAAGCATCCTAGGACCGGTTTCTGGCATTCCAGCCGTCATCAGCCAGGCTTGCTTGAATCCAGTGGCAAAGTGAGCAAGGGACCCACGTCTGGGCATACCCCCGCCAACTTAGGGCGAACAAAGCGATACAAAAGGGGATGATGGACGGAGCGCTTGAGCCAATCAAACACTCACCCCCAGTCAACTGATCTGGGTTTAATCCATCATCATTCTTTAGCTCACTCCACCACCCCAGTTCAGACATGGCCATATGCAAATCAGTCTGACCCTGTGCCTCATGGGAACAGTCCAGCCCGAACTGCCAAGCCATGTCTTCCCTGGACCGGAAACAAGCATCCTAGGACCGGTTTCTGGCATTCCAGCCGTCATCAGCCAGGCTTGCTTGAATCCAGTGGCAAAGTGAGCAAGGGACCCACGTCTGGGCATACCCCCGCCAACTTAGGGCGAACAAAGCGATACAAAAGGGGATGATGGACGGAACGCTTGAGCCAATCAAACACTCACCCCCAGTCAACTGATCTGGGTTTAATCCATCATCATTCTTTAGCTCACTCCACCACCCCAGTTCAGACATGGCCATATGCAAATCAGTCTGACCCTGTGCCTCATGGGAACAGTCCAGCCCGAACTGCCAAGCCATGTCTTCCCTGGACCGGAAACAAGCATCCTAGGACCGGTTTCTGGCATTCCAGCCGTCATCAGCCAGGCTTGCTTGAATCCAGTGGCAAAGTGAGCAAGGGACCCACGTCTGGGCATACCCCCGCCAACTTAGGGCGAACAAGCGATACAAAAGGGGATGATGGACGGAGCGCTTGAGCCAATCAAACACTCACCCCCAGTCAACTGATCTGGGTTTAATCCATCATCATTCTTTAGCTCACTCCACCACCCCAGTTCAGACATGGCCATATGCAAATCAGTCTGACCCTGTGCCTCATGGGAACAGTCCAGCCCGAACTGCCAAGCCATGTCTTCCCTGGACCGGAAACAAGCATCCTAGGACCGGTTTCTGGCATTCCAGCCGTCATCAGCCAGGCTTGCTTGAATCCAGTGGCAAAGTGAGCAAGGGACCCACGTCTGGGCATACCCCCGCCAACTTAGGGCGAACAAAGCGATACAAAAGGGGATGATGGACGGAACGCTTGAGCCAATCAAACACTCACCCCCAGTCAACTGATCTGGGTTTAATCCATCATCATTCTTTAGCTCACTCCACCACCCCAGTTCAGACATGGCCATATGCAAATCAGTCTGACCCTGTGCCTCATGGGAACAGTCCAGCCCGAACTGCCAAGCCATGTCTTCCCTGGACCGGAAACAAGCATCCTAGGACCGGTTTCTGGCATTCCAGCCGTCATCAGCCAGGCTTGCTTGAATCCAGTGGCAAAGTGAGCAAGGGACCCACGTCTGGGCATACCCCCGCCAACTTAGGGCGAACAAAGCGATACAAAAGGGGATGATGGACGGAACGCTTGAGCCAATCAAACACTCACCCCCAGTCAACTGATCTGGGTTTAATCCATCATCATTCTTTAGCTCACTCCACCACCCCAGTTCAGACATGGCCATATGCAAATCAGTCTGACCCTGTGCCTCATGGGAACAGTCCAGCCCGAACTGCCAAGCCATGTCTTCCCTGGACCGGAAACAAGCATCCTAGGACCGGTTTCTGGCATTCCAGCCGTCATCAGCCAGGCTTGCTTGAATCCAGTGGCAAAGTGAGCAAGGGACCCACGTCTGGGCATACCCCCGCCAACTTAGGGCGAACAAAGCGATACAAAGGGGATGATGGACGGAGCGCTTGAGCCAATCAAACACTCACCCCCAGTCAACTGATCTGGGTTTAATCCATCATCATTCTTTAGCTCACTCCACCACCCCAGTTCAGACATGGCCATATGCAAATCAGTCTGACCCTGTGCCTCATGGGAACAGTCCAGCACGAACTGCCAAGCCATGTCTTCCCTGGACCGGAAACAAGCATCCTAGGACCGGTTTCTGGCATTCCAGCCGTCATCAGCCAGGCTTGCTTGAATCCAGTGGCAAAGTGAGCAAGGGACCCACGTCTGGGCATACCCCCGCCAACTTAGGGCGAACAAAGCGATACAAAAGGGGATGATGGACGGAACGCTTGAGCCAATCAAACACTCACCCCCAGTCAACTGATCTGGGTTTAATCCATCATCATTCTTTAGCTCACTCCACCACCCCAGTTCAGACATGGCCATATGCAAATCAGTCTGACCCTGTGCCTCATGGGAACAGTCCAGCCCGAACTGCCAAGCCATGTCTTCCCTGGACCGGAAACAAGCATCCTAGGACCGGTTTCTGGCATTCCAGCCGTCATCAGCCAGGCTTGCTTGAATCCAGTGGCAAAGTGAGCAAGGGACCCACGTCTGGGCATACCCCCGCCAACTTAGGGCGAACAAAGCGATACAAAAGGGGATGATGGACGGAGCGCTTGAGCCAATCAAACACTCACCCCCAGTCAACTGATCTGGGTTTAATCCATCATCATTCTTTAGCTCACTCCACCACCCCAGTTCAGACATGGCCATATGCAAATCAGTCTGACCCTGTGCCTCATGGGAACAGTCCAGCCCGAACTGCCAAGCCATGTCTTCCCTGGACCGGAAACAAGCATCCTAGGACCGGTTTCTGGCATTCCAGCCGTCATCAGCCAGGCTTGCTTGAATCCAGTGGCAAAGTGAGCAAGGGACCCACGTCTGGGCATACCCCCGCCAACTTAGGGCGAACAAAGCGATACAAAAGGGGATGATGGACGGAACGCTTGAGCCAATCAAACACTCACCCCCAGTCAACTGATCTGGGTTTAATCCATCATCATTCTTTAGCTCACTCCACCACCCCAGTTCAGACATGGCCATATGCAAATCAGTCTGACCCTGTGCCTCATGGGAACAGTCCAGCCCGAACTGCCAAGCCATGTCTTCCCTGGACCGGAAACAAGCATCCTAGGACCGGTTTCTGGCATTCCAGCCGTCATCAGCCAGGCTTGCTTGAATCCAGTGGCAAAGTGAGCAAGGGACCCACGTCTGGGCATACCCCCGCCAACTTAGGGCGAACAAAGCGATACAAAAGGGGATGATGGACGGAACGCTTGAGCCAATCAAACACTCACCCCCAGTCAACTGATCTGGGTTTAATCCATCATCATTCTTTAGCTCACTCCACCACCCCAGTTCAGACATGGCCATATGCAAATCAGTCTGACCCTGTGCCTCATGGGAACAGTCCAGCACGAACTGCCAAGCCATGTCTTCCCTGGACCGGAAACAAGCATCCTAGGACCGGTTTCTGGCATTCCAGCCGTCATCAGCCAGGCTTGCTTGAATCCAGTGGCAAAGTGAGCAAGGGACCCACGTCTGGGCATACCCCCGCCAACTTAGGGCGAACAAAGCGATACAAAAGGGGATGATGGACGGAACGTTTGAGCCAATCAAACACTCACCCCCAGTCAACTGATCTGGGTTTAATCCATCATCATTCTTTAGCTCACTCCACCACCCCAGTTCAGACATGGCCATATGCAAATCAGTCTGACCCTGTGCCTCATGGGAACAGTCCAGCACGAACTGCCAAGCCATGTCTTCCCTGGACCGGAAACAAGCATCCTAGGACCGGTTTCTGGCATTCCAGCCGTCATCAGCCAGGCTTGCTTGAATCCAGTGGCAAAGTGAGCAAGGGACCCACGTCTGGGCATACCCCCGCCAACTTAGGGCGAACAAAGCGATACAAAAGGGGATGATGGACGGAACGTTTGAGCCAATCAAACACTCACCCCCAGTCAACTGATCTGGGTTTAATCCATCATCATTCTTTAGCTCACTCCACCACCCCAGTTCAGACATGGCCATATGCAAATCAGTCTGACCCTGTGCCTCATGGGAACAGTCCAGCACGAACTGCCAAGCCATGTCTTCCCTGGACCGGAAACAAGCATCCTAGGACCGGTTTCTGGCATTCCAGCCGTCATCAGCCAGGCTTGCTTGAATCCAGTGGCAAAGTGAGCAAGGGACCCACGTCTGGGCATACCCCCGCCAACTTAGGGCGAACAAAGCGATACAAAAGGGGATGATGGACGGAACGTTTGAGCCAATCAAACACTCACCCCCAGTCAACTGATCTGGGTTTAATCCATCATCATTCTTTAGCTCACTCCACCACCCCAGTTCAGACATGGCCATATGCAAATCAGTCTGACCCTGTGCCTCATGGGAACAGTCCAGCACGAACTGCCAAGCCATGTCTTCCCTGGACCGGAAACAAGCATCCTAGGACCGGTTTCTGGCATTCCAGCCGTCATCAGCCAGGCTTGCTTGAATCCAGTGGCAAAGTGAGCAAGGGACCCACGTCTGGGCATACCCCCGCCAACTTAGGGCGAACAAAGCGATACAAAAGGGGATGATGGACGGAACGCTTGAGCCAATCAAACACTCACCCCCAGTCAACTGATCTGGGTTTAATCCATCATCATTCTTTAGCTCACTCCACCACCCCAGTTCAGACATGGCCATATGCAAATCAGTCTGACCCTGTGCCTCATGGGAACAGTCCAGCACGAACTGCCAAGCCATGTCTTCCCTGGACCGGAAACAAGCATCCTAGGACCGGTTTCTGGCATTCCAGCCGTCATCAGCCAGGCTTGCTTGAATCCAGTGGCAAAGTGAGCAAGGGACCCACGTCTGGGCATACCCCCGCCAACTTAGGGCGAACAAAGCGATACAAAAGGGGATGATGGACGGAACGCTTGAGCCAATCAAACACTCACCCCCAGTCAACTGATCTGGGTTTAATCCATCATCATTCTTTAGCTCACTCCACCACCCCAGTTCAGACATGGCCATATGCAAATCAGTCTGACCCTGTGCCTCATGGGAACAGTCCAGCACGAACTGCCAAGCCATGTCTTCCCTGGACCGGAAACAAGCATCCTAGGACCGGTTTCTGGCATTCCAGCCGTCATCAGCCAGGCTTGCTTGAATCCAGTGGCAAAGTGAGCAAGGGACCCACGTCTGGGCATACCCCCGCCAACTTAGGGCGAACAAAGCGATACAAAAGGGGATGATGGACGGAACGTTTGAGCCAATCAAACACTCACCCCCAGTCAACTGATCTGGGTTTAATCCATCATCATTCTTTAGCTCACTCCACCACCCCAGTTCAGACATGGCCATATGCAAATCAGTCTGACCCTGTGCCTCATGGGAACAGTCCAGCACGAACTGCCAAGCCATGTCTTCCCTGGACCGGAAACAAGCATCCTAGGACCGGTTTCTGGCATTCCAGCCGTCATCAGCCAGGCTTGCTTGAATCCAGTGGCAAAGTGAGCAAGGGACCCACGTCTGGGCATACCCCCGCCAACTTAGGGCGAACAAAGCGATACAAAAGGGGATGATGGACGGAACGTTTGAGCCAATCAAACACTCACCCCCAGTCAACTGATCTGGGTTTAATCCATCATCATTCTTTAGCTCACTCCACCACCCCAGTTCAGACATGGCCATATGCAAATCAGTCTGACCCTGTGCCTCATGGGAACAGTCCAGCACGAACTGCCAAGCCATGTCTTCCCTGGACCGGAAACAAGCATCCTAGGACCGGTTTCTGGCATTCCAGCCGTCATCAGCCAGGCTTGCTTGAATCCAGTGGCAAAGTGAGCAAGGGACCCACGTCTGGGCATACCCCCGCCAACTTAGGGCGAACAAAGCGATACAAAAGGGGATGATGGACGGAACGTTTGAGCCAATCAAACACTCACCCCCAGTCAACTGATCTGGGTTTAATCCATCATCATTCTTTAGCTCACTCCACCACCCCAGTTCAGACATGGCCATATGCAAATCAGTCTGACCCTGTGCCTCATGGGAACAGTCCAGCCCGAACTGCCAAGCCATGTCTTCCCTGGACCGGAAACAAGCATCCTAGGACCGGTTTCTGGCATTCCAGCCGTCATCAGCCAGGCTTGCTTGAATCCAGTGGCAAAGTGAGCAAGGGACCCACGTCTGGGCATACCCCCGCCAACTTAGGGCGAACAAAGCGATACAAAAGGGGATGATGGACGGAACGTTTGAGCCAATCAAACACTCACCCCCAGTCAACTGATCTGGGTTTAATCCATCATCATTCTTTAGCTCACTCCACCACCCCAGTTCAGACATGGCCATATGCAAATCAGTCTGACCCTGTGCCTCATGGGAACAGTCCAGCACGAACTGCCAAGCCATGTCTTCCCTGGACCGGAAACAAGCATCCTAGGACCGGTTTCTGGCATTCCAGCCGTCATCAGCCAGGCTTGCTTGAATCCAGTGGCAAAGTGAGCAAGGGACCCACGTCTGGGCATACCCCCGCCAACTTAGGGCGAACAAAGCGATACAAAAGGGGATGATGGACGGAACGTTTGAGCCAATCAAACACTCACCCCCAGTCAACTGATCTGGGTTTAATCCATCATCATTCTTTAGCTCACTCCACCACCCCAGTTCAGACATGGCCATATGCAAATCAGTCTGACCCTGTGCCTCATGGGAACAGTCCAGCACGAACTGCCAAGCCATGTCTTCCCTGGACCGGAAACAAGCATCCTAGGACCGGTTTCTGGCATTCCAGCCGTCATCAGCCAGGCTTGCTTGAATCCAGTGGCAAAGTGAGCAAGGGACCCACGTCTGGGCATACCCCCGCCAACTTAGGGCGAACAAAGCGATACAAAAGGGGATGATGGACGGAACGTTTGAGCCAATCAAACACTCACCCCCAGTCAACTGATCTGGGTTTAATCCATCATCATTCTTTAGCTCACTCCACCACCCCAGTTCAGACATGGCCATATGCAAATCAGTCTGACCCTGTGCCTCATGGGAACAGTCCAGCACGAACTGCCAAGCCATGTCTTCCCTGGACCGGAAACAAGCATCCTAGGACCGGTTTCTGGCATTCCAGCCGTCATCAGCCAGGCTTGCTTGAATCCAGTGGCAAAGTGAGCAAGGGACCCACGTCTGGGCATACCCCCGCCAACTTAGGGCGAACAAAGCGATACAAAAGGGGATGATGGACGGAACGTTTGAGCCAATCAAACACTCACCCCCAGTCAACTGATCTGGGTTTAATCCATCATCATTCTTTAGCTCACTCCACCACCCCAGTTCAGACATGGCCATATGCAAATCAGTCTGACCCTGTGCCTCATGGGAACAGTCCAGCCCGAACTGCCAAGCCATGTCTTCCCTGGACCGGAAACAAGCATCCTAGGACCGGTTTCTGGCATTCCAGCCGTCATCAGCCAGGCTTGCTTGAATCCAGTGGCAAAGTGAGCAAGGGACCCACGTCTGGGCATACCCCCGCCAACTTAGGGCGAACAAAGCGATACAAAAGGGGATGATGGACGGAACGTTTGAGCCAATCAAACACTCACCCCCAGTCAACTGATCTGGGTTTAATCCATCATCATTCTTTAGCTCACTCCACCACCCCAGTTCAGACATGGCCATATGCAAATCAGTCTGACCCTGTGCCTCATGGGAACAGTCCAGCACGAACTGCCAAGCCATGTCTTCCCTGGACCGGAAACAAGCATCCTAGGACCGGTTTCTGGCATTCCAGCCGTCATCAGCCAGGCTTGCTTGAATCCAGTGGCAAAGTGAGCAAGGGACCCACGTCTGGGCATACCCCCGCCAACTTAGGGCGAACAAAGCGATACAAAAGGGGATGATGGACGGAACGTTTGAGCCAATCAAACACTCACCCCCAGTCAACTGATCTGGGTTTAATCCATCATCATTCTTTAGCTCACTCCACCACCCCAGTTCAGACATGGCCATATGCAAATCAGTCTGACCCTGTGCCTCATGGGAACAGTCCAGCACGAACTGCCAAGCCATGTCTTCCCTGGACCGGAAACAAGCATCCTAGGACCGGTTTCTGGCATTCCAGCCGTCATCAGCCAGGCTTGCTTGAATCCAGTGGCAAAGTGAGCAAGGGACCCACGTCTGGGCATACCCCCGCCAACTTAGGGCGAACAAAGCGATACAAAAGGGGATGATGGACGGAACGTTTGAGCCAATCAAACACTCACCCCCAGTCAACTGATCTGGGTTTAATCCATCATCATTCTTTAGCTCACTCCACCACCCCAGTTCAGACATGGCCATATGCAAATCAGTCTGACCCTGTGCCTCATGGGAACAGTCCAGCACGAACTGCCAAGCCATGTCTTCCCTGGACCGGAAACAAGCATCCTAGGACCGGTTTCTGGCATTCCAGCCGTCATCAGCCAGGCTTGCTTGAATCCAGTGGCAAAGTGAGCAAGGGACCCACGTCTGGGCATACCCCCGCCAACTTAGGGCGAACAAAGCGATACAAAAGGGGATGATGGACGGAACGTTTGAGCCAATCAAACACTCACCCCCAGTCAACTGATCTGGGTTTAATCCATCATCATTCTTTAGCTCACTCCACCACCCCAGTTCAGACATGGCCATATGCAAATCAGTCTGACCCTGTGCCTCATGGGAACAGTCCAGCACGAACTGCCAAGCCATGTCTTCCCTGGACCGGAAACAAGCATCCTAGGACCGGTTTCTGGCATTCCAGCCGTCATCAGCCAGGCTTGCTTGAATCCAGTGGCAAAGTGAGCAAGGGACCCACGTCTGGGCATACCCCCGCCAACTTAGGGCGAACAAAGCGATACAAAAGGGGATGATGGACGGAACGTTTGAGCCAATCAAACACTCACCCCCAGTCAACTGATCTGGGTTTAATCCATCATCATTCTTTAGCTCACTCCACCACCCCAGTTCAGACATGGCCATATGCAAATCAGTCTGACCCTGTGCCTCATGGGAACAGTCCAGCCCGAACTGCCAAGCCATGTCTTCCCTGGACCGGAAACAAGCATCCTAGGACCGGTTTCTGGCATTCCAGCCGTCATCAGCCAGGCTTGCTTGAATCCAGTGGCAAAGTGAGCAAGGGACCCACGTCTGGGCATACCCCCGCCAACTTAGGGCGAACAAAGCGATACAAAAGGGGATGATGGACGGAACGTTTGAGCCAATCAAACACTCACCCCCAGTCAACTGATCTGGGTTTAATCCATCATCATTCTTTAGCTCACTCCACCACCCCAGTTCAGACATGGCCATATGCAAATCAGTCTGACCCTGTGCCTCATGGGAACAGTCCAGCACGAACTGCCAAGCCATGTCTTCCCTGGACCGGAAACAAGCATCCTAGGACCGGTTTCTGGCATTCCAGCCGTCATCAGCCAGGCTTGCTTGAATCCAGTGGCAAAGTGAGCAAGGGACCCACGTCTGGGCATACCCCCGCCAACTTAGGGCGAACAAAGCGATACAAAAGGGGATGATGGACGGAACGTTTGAGCCAATCAAACACTCACCCCCAGTCAACTGATCTGGGTTTAATCCATCATCATTCTTTAGCTCACTCCACCACCCCAGTTCAGACATGGCCATATGCAAATCAGTCTGACCCTGTGCCTCATGGGAACAGTCCAGCACGAACTGCCAAGCCATGTCTTCCCTGGACCGGAAACAAGCATCCTAGGACCGGTTTCTGGCATTCCAGCCGTCATCAGCCAGGCTTGCTTGAATCCAGTGGCAAAGTGAGCAAGGGACCCACGTCTGGGCATACCCCCGCCAACTTAGGGCGAACAAAGCGATACAAAAGGGGATGATGGACGGAACGTTTGAGCCAATCAAACACTCACCCCCAGTCAACTGATCTGGGTTTAATCCATCATCATTCTTTAGCTCACTCCACCACCCCAGTTCAGACATGGCCATATGCAAATCAGTCTGACCCTGTGCCTCATGGGAACAGTCCAGCACGAACTGCCAAGCCATGTCTTCCCTGGACCGGAAACAAGCATCCTAGGACCGGTTTCTGGCATTCCAGCCGTCATCAGCCAGGCTTGCTTGAATCCAGTGGCAAAGTGAGCAAGGGACCCACGTCTGGGCATACCCCCGCCAACTTAGGGCGAACAAAGCGATACAAAAGGGGATGATGGACGGAACGTTTGAGCCAATCAAACACTCACCCCCAGTCAACTGATCTGGGTTTAATCCATCATCATTCTTTAGCTCACTCCACCACCCCAGTTCAGACATGGCCATATGCAAATCAGTCTGACCCTGTGCCTCATGGGAACAGTCCAGCACGAACTGCCAAGCCATGTCTTCCCTGGACCGGAAACAAGCATCCTAGGACCGGTTTCTGGCATTCCAGCCGTCATCAGCCAGGCTTGCTTGAATCCAGTGGCAAAGTGAGCAAGGGACCCACGTCTGGGCATACCCCCGCCAACTTAGGGCGAACAAAGCGATACAAAAGGGGATGATGGACGGAACGTTTGAGCCAATCAAACACTCACCCCCAGTCAACTGATCTGGGTTTAATCCATCATCATTCTTTAGCTCACTCCACCACCCCAGTTCAGACATGGCCATATGCAAATCAGTCTGACCCTGTGCCTCATGGGAACAGTCCAGCACGAACTGCCAAGCCATGTCTTCCCTGGACCGGAAACAAGCATCCTAGGACCGGTTTCTGGCATTCCAGCCGTCATCAGCCAGGCTTGCTTGAATCCAGTGGCAAAGTGAGCAAGGGACCCACGTCTGGGCATACCCCCGCCAACTTAGGGCGAACAAAGCGATACAAAAGGGGATGATGGACGGAACGTTTGAGCCAATCAAACACTCACCCCCAGTCAACTGATCTGGGTTTAATCCATCATCATTCTTTAGCTCACTCCACCACCCCAGTTCAGACATGGCCATATGCAAATCAGTCTGACCCTGTGCCTCATGGGAACAGTCCAGCACGAACTGCCAAGCCATGTCTTCCCTGGACCGGAAACAAGCATCCTAGGACCGGTTTCTGGCATTCCAGCCGTCATCAGCCAGGCTTGCTTGAATCCAGTGGCAAAGTGAGCAAGGGACCCACGTCTGGGCATACCCCCGCCAACTTAGGGCGAACAAAGCGATACAAAAGGGGATGATGGACGGAACGTTTGAGCCAATCAAACACTCACCCCCAGTCAACTGATCTGGGTTTAATCCATCATCATTCTTTAGCTCACTCCACCACCCCAGTTCAGACATGGCCATATGCAAATCAGTCTGACCCTGTGCCTCATGGGAACAGTCCAGCACGAACTGCCAAGCCATGTCTTCCCTGGACCGGAAACAAGCATCCTAGGACCGGTTTCTGGCATTCCAGCCGTCATCAGCCAGGCTTGCTTGAATCCAGTGGCAAAGTGAGCAAGGGACCCACGTCTGGGCATACCCCCGCCAACTTAGGGCGAACAAAGCGATACAAAAGGGGATGATGGACGGAACGTTTGAGCCAATCAAACACTCACCCCCAGTCAACTGATCTGGGTTTAATCCATCATCATTCTTTAGCTCACTCCACCACCCCAGTTCAGACATGGCCATATGCAAATCAGTCTGACCCTGTGCCTCATGGGAACAGTCCAGCACGAACTGCCAAGCCATGTCTTCCCTGGACCGGAAACAAGCATCCTAGGACCGGTTTCTGGCATTCCAGCCGTCATCAGCCAGGCTTGCTTGAATCCAGTGGCAAAGTGAGCAAGGGACCCACGTCTGGGCATACCCCCGCCAACTTAGGGCGAACAAAGCGATACAAAAGGGGATGATGGACGGAACGTTTGAGCCAATCAAACACTCACCCCCAGTCAACTGATCTGGGTTTAATCCATCATCATTCTTTAGCTCACTCCACCACCCCAGTTCAGACATGGCCATATGCAAATCAGTCTGACCCTGTGCCTCATGGGAACAGTCCAGCACGAACTGCCAAGCCATGTCTTCCCTGGACCGGAAACAAGCATCCTAGGACCGGTTTCTGGCATTCCAGCCGTCATCAGCCAGGCTTGCTTGAATCCAGTGGCAAAGTGAGCAAGGGACCCACGTCTGGGCATACCCCCGCCAACTTAGGGCGAACAAAGCGATACAAAAGGGGATGATGGACGGAACGTTTGAGCCAATCAAACACTCACCCCCAGTCAACTGATCTGGGTTTAATCCATCATCATTCTTTAGCTCACTCCACCACCCCAGTTCAGACATGGCCATATGCAAATCAGTCTGACCCTGTGCCTCATGGGAACAGTCCAGCACGAACTGCCAAGCCATGTCTTCCCTGGACCGGAAACAAGCATCCTAGGACCGGTTTCTGGCATTCCAGCCGTCATCAGCCAGGCTTGCTTGAATCCAGTGGCAAAGTGAGCAAGGGACCCACGTCTGGGCATACCCCCGCCAACTTAGGGCGAACAAAGCGATACAAAAGGGGATGATGGACGGAACGTTTGAGCCAATCAAACACTCACCCCCAGTCAACTGATCTGGGTTTAATCCATCATCATTCTTTAGCTCACTCCACCACCCCAGTTCAGACATGGCCATATGCAAATCAGTCTGACCCTGTGCCTCATGGGAACAGTCCAGCACGAACTGCCAAGCCATGTCTTCCCTGGACCGGAAACAAGCATCCTAGGACCGGTTTCTGGCATTCCAGCCGTCATCAGCCAGGCTTGCTTGAATCCAGTGGCAAAGTGAGCAAGGGACCCACGTCTGGGCATACCCCCGCCAACTTAGGGCGAACAAAGCGATACAAAAGGGGATGATGGACGGAACGTTTGAGCCAATCAAACACTCACCCCCAGTCAACTGATCTGGGTTTAATCCATCATCATTCTTTAGCTCACTCCACCACCCCAGTTCAGACATGGCCATATGCAAATCAGTCTGACCCTGTGCCTCATGGGAACAGTCCAGCACGAACTGCCAAGCCATGTCTTCCCTGGACCGGAAACAAGCATCCTAGGACCGGTTTCTGGCATTCCAGCCGTCATCAGCCAGGCTTGCTTGAATCCAGTGGCAAAGTGAGCAAGGGACCCACGTCTGGGCATACCCCCGCCAACTTAGGGCGAACAAAGCGATACAAAAGGGGATGATGGACGGAACGTTTGAGCCAATCAAACACTCACCCCCAGTCAACTGATCTGGGTTTAATCCATCATCATTCTTTAGCTCACTCCACCACCCCAGTTCAGACATGGCCATATGCAAATCAGTCTGACCCTGTGCCTCATGGGAACAGTCCAGCACGAACTGCCAAGCCATGTCTTCCCTGGACCGGAAACAAGCATCCTAGGACCGGTTTCTGGCATTCCAGCCGTCATCAGCCAGGCTTGCTTGAATCCAGTGGCAAAGTGAGCAAGGGACCCACGTCTGGGCATACCCCCGCCAACTTAGGGCGAACAAAGCGATACAAAAGGGGATGATGGACGGAACGTTTGAGCCAATCAAACACTCACCCCCAGTCAACTGATCTGGGTTTAATCCATCATCATTCTTTAGCTCACTCCACCACCCCAGTTCAGACATGGCCATATGCAAATCAGTCTGACCCTGTGCCTCATGGGAACAGTCCAGCACGAACTGCCAAGCCATGTCTTCCCTGGACCGGAAACAAGCATCCTAGGACCGGTTTCTGGCATTCCAGCCGTCATCAGCCAGGCTTGCTTGAATCCAGTGGCAAAGTGAGCAAGGGACCCACGTCTGGGCATACCCCCGCCAACTTAGGGCGAACAAAGCGATACAAAAGGGGATGATGGACGGAACGTTTGAGCCAATCAAACACTCACCCCCAGTCAACTGATCTGGGTTTAATCCATCATCATTCTTTAGCTCACTCCACCACCCCAGTTCAGACATGGCCATATGCAAATCAGTCTGACCCTGTGCCTCATGGGAACAGTCCAGCACGAACTGCCAAGCCATGTCTTCCCTGGACCGGAAACAAGCATCCTAGGACCGGTTTCTGGCATTCCAGCCGTCATCAGCCAGGCTTGCTTGAATCCAGTGGCAAAGTGAGCAAGGGACCCACGTCTGGGCATACCCCCGCCAACTTAGGGCGAACAAAGCGATACAAAAGGGGATGATGGACGGAACGTTTGAGCCAATCAAACACTCACCCCCAGTCAACTGATCTGGGTTTAATCCATCATCATTCTTTAGCTCACTCCACCACCCCAGTTCAGACATGGCCATATGCAAATCAGTCTGACCCTGTGCCTCATGGGAACAGTCCAGCACGAACTGCCAAG
Organism: Calotriton arnoldi; assembly: GCA_963921515.1. NCBI lineage: Eukaryota > Metazoa > Chordata > Amphibia > Caudata > Salamandridae > Calotriton > Calotriton arnoldi. Next base: position 20,373 of record CAWUFW010014947.1, read on the forward strand.
CCATGTCTTCCCTGGACCGGAAACAAGCATCCTAGGACCGGTTTCTGGCATTCCAGCCGTCATCAGCCAGGCTTGCTTGAATCCAGTGGCAAAGTGAGCAAGGGACCCACGTCTGGGCATACCCCCGCCAACTTAGGGCGAACAAAGCGATACAAAAGGGGATGATGGACGGAACGTTTGAGCCAATCAAACACTCACCCCCAGTCAACTGATCTGGGTTTAATCCATCATCATTCTTTAGCTCACTCCACCACCCCAGTTCAGACATGGCCATATGCAAATCAGTCTGACCCTGTGCCTCATGGGAACAGTCCAGCACGAACTGCCAAGCCATGTCTTCCCTGGACCGGAAACAAGCATCCTAGGACCGGTTTCTGGCATTCCAGCCGTCATCAGCCAGGCTTGCTTGAATCCAGTGGCAAAGTGAGCAAGGGACCCACGTCTGGGCATACCCCCGCCAACTTAGGGCGAACAAAGCGATACAAAAGGGGATGATGGACGGAACGTTTGAGCCAATCAAACACTCACCCCCAGTCAACTGATCTGGGTTTAATCCATCATCATTCTTTAGCTCACTCCACCACCCCAGTTCAGACATGGCCATATGCAAATCAGTCTGACCCTGTGCCTCATGGGAACAGTCCAGCACGAACTGCCAAGCCATGTCTTCCCTGGACCGGAAACAAGCATCCTAGGACCGGTTTCTGGCATTCCAGCCGTCATCAGCCAGGCTTGCTTGAATCCAGTGGCAAAGTGAGCAAGGGACCCACGTCTGGGCATACCCCCGCCAACTTAGGGCGAACAAAGCGATACAAAAGGGGATGATGGACGGAACGTTTGAGCCAATCAAACACTCACCCCCAGTCAACTGATCTGGGTTTAATCCATCATCATTCTTTAGCTCACTCCACCACCCCAGTTCAGACATGGCCATATGCAAATCAGTCTGACCCTGTGCCTCATGGGAACAGTCCAGCACGAACTGCCAAGCCATGTCTTCCCTGGACCGGAAACAAGCATCCTAGGACCGGTTTCTGGCATTCCAGCCGTCATCAGCCAGGCTTGCTTGAATCCAGTGGCAAAGTGAGCAAGGGACCCACGTCTGGGCATACCCCCGCCAACTTAGGGCGAACAAAGCGATACAAAAGGGGATGATGGACGGAACGTTTGAGCCAATCAAACACTCACCCCCAGTCAACTGATCTGGGTTTAATCCATCATCATTCTTTAGCTCACTCCACCACCCCAGTTCAGACATGGCCATATGCAAATCAGTCTGACCCTGTGCCTCATGGGAACAGTCCAGCACGAACTGCCAAGCCATGTCTTCCCTGGACCGGAAACAAGCATCCTAGGACCGGTTTCTGGCATTCCAGCCGTCATCAGCCAGGCTTGCTTGAATCCAGTGGCAAAGTGAGCAAGGGACCCACGTCTGGGCATACCCCCGCCAACTTAGGGCGAACAAAGCGATACAAAAGGGGATGATGGACGGAACGTTTGAGCCAATCAAACACTCACCCCCAGTCAACTGATCTGGGTTTAATCCATCATCATTCTTTAGCTCACTCCACCACCCCAGTTCAGACATGGCCATATGCAAATCAGTCTGACCCTGTGCCTCATGGGAACAGTCCAGCACGAACTGCCAAGCCATGTCTTCCCTGGACCGGAAACAAGCATCCTAGGACCGGTTTCTGGCATTCCAGCCGTCATCAGCCAGGCTTGCTTGAATCCAGTGGCAAAGTGAGCAAGGGACCCACGTCTGGGCATACCCCCGCCAACTTAGGGCGAACAAAGCGATACAAAGGGGATGATGGACGGAACGTTTGAGCCAATCAAACACTCACCCCCAGTCAACTGATCTGGGTTTAATCCATCATCATTCTTTAGCTCACTCCACCACCCCAGTTCAGACATGGCCATATGCAAATCAGTCTGACCCTGTGCCTCATGGGAACAGTCCAGCACGAACTGCCAAGCCATGTCTTCCCTGGACCGGAAACAAGCATCCTAGGACCGGTTTCTGGCATTCCAGCCGTCATCAGCCAGGCTTGCTTGAATCCAGTGGCAAAGTGAGCAAGGGACCCACGTCTGGGCATACCCCGCCAACTTAGGGCGAACAAAGCGATACAAAAGGGGATGATGGACGGAACGTTTGAGCCAATCAAACACTCACCCCCAGTCAACTGATCTGGGTTTAATCCATCATCATTCTTTAGCTCACTCCACCACCCCAGTTCAGACATGGCCATATGCAAATCAGTCTGACCCTGTGCCTCATGGGAACAGTCCAGCACGAACTGCCAAGCCATGTCTTCCCTGGACCGGAAACAAGCATCCTAGGACCGGTTTCTGGCATTCCAGCCGTCATCAGCCAGGCTTGCTTGAATCCAGTGGCAAAGTGAGCAAGGGACCCACGTCTCTAGGATGCTTGGTGGAGTGAGCTAAAGAATGATGATGGATTAAACCCAGATCAGTTGACTGGGGGTGAGTGTTTGATTGGCTCAAACGTTCCGTCCATCATCCCTTTGTATCGCTTTGTTCAGCCCTAAGTTGGCGGGGTATGCCCAGACGTGGGTCCTTGCTCACTTGCCACTGGATTCAAGCAAGCCTGGCTGATGACGGCTGGAATGCCAGAAACCGGTCCTAGGATGCTTGTTTCCGGTCCAGGGAAGACATGGCTTTGGCAGTTCGGGCTGGACTGTTCCCATGAGGCACAGGGTCAGACTGATTTGCATATGGCCATGTCTGAACTGGGGTGGTGGAGTGAGCTAAAGAATGATGATGGATTAAACCCAGATCAGTTGACTGGGGGTGAGTGTTTGATTGGCTCAAACGCTCCGTCCATCATCCCTTTGATATCGCTTGTTCGCCCTAAGTTGGCGGGGTATGCCCAGACGTGGTCCCTTGCTCACTTTGCCACTGGATTCAAGCAAGCCTGGCTGATGACGGCTGGAATGCCAGAAACCGGTCCTAGGATGCTTGTTTCCGGTCCAGGAAGACATGGCTTGGCAGTTCGGACTGGACTGTTCCCATGAGGCACAGGGTCAGACTGATTTGCATATGGCCATGTCTGACCTGGGGTGGTGGAGTGAGCTAAAGAATGATGATGGATTAAACCCAGATCAGTTGACTGGGGTGAGTGTTTGATTGGCTCAAACGTTCCGTCCATCATCCCTTTTGTATCGCTTTGTTCGCCCTAAGTTGGCGGAGTATGCCCAGACGTGGGTCCCTTGCTCACTTTGCCACTGGATTCAAGCAAGCCTGGCTGATGGCGGCTGGAATGCCAGAAACCGGTCCTAGGATGCTTGTTTCCGGTCCAGGGAAGACATGGCTTTGGCAGTTCGGGCTGGACTGTTCCCATGAGGCACAGGGTCAGACTGATTTGCATATAGCCATGTCTGAACTGGGGTGGTGGAGTGAGCTAAAGAATGATGATGGATTAAACCCAGATCAGTTGACTGGGGGTGAGTGTTTGATTGGCTCAAACGCTCCGTCCATCATCCTCTTTGTATCGCTTGTTCGCCCTAAGTTGGCGAGGGTATGCCCAGACGTGGGTCCCTTGCTCACTTTGCCACTGGATTCAAGCAAGCCTGGCTGATGACGGCTGGAATGCCAGAAACCGGTCCTAGGATGCTTGTTTCCGGTCCAGGGAAGACATGGCTTTGGCAGTTCGGGCTGGACTGTTCCCATGAGGCACAGGGTCAGACTGATTTGCATATGGCACATGTCTGAACTGGGGTGGTGGAGTGAGCTAAAGAATGATGATGATTAAACCCAGATCAGTTGACTGAGTGAGTGTTTGATTGCCCAAACGTTCCGTCCATCATCCCTTTGTATCGCTTTGTTCGCCCTAAGTTGGCGGGGTATGCCCAGACGTGGGTCCACTTGCTCACTTTGCCACTGGATTCAAGCAAGCCTGGCTGATGACGGCTGGAATGCCAGAAACCAGTCCTAGGATGCTTGTTTCCGGTCCAGGGAAGACATGGCTTTGGCAGTTCAGGCTGGACTGTTCCCATGAGGCACAGGGTCAGACTGATTTGCATATGGCCATGTCTGAACTGGGGTGGTGGAGTGAGCTAAAGAATGATGATGGATTAAACCCAGATCAGTTGACTGGGGGTGAGTGTTTGATTGGCTCAAACGTTCCGTCCATCATCCCCTTTTGTATCGAGCTGACACATTGTGCACAGTGATTTGACCCCTCAGGTGTCTGCCTCTGTGTCAGTGTGCTGTGGATTAGTTGCCAGGACTGCTGGGGTGTTTCTTGGTAGGGGCTCAGCATGCCCCTGGAGATGTGACCATAGGAGACGATACTTGTGTGTCACATAGGTGTTTGATCAGCTGCCCGTGCAGACTGGGGTATGCGAATGTGAAGTTCAGGCAGCTGTTCCCCATTCACAGCAAATTGTAAGGGGCTCAGGTTCAGAGGGTAGTGTCACAGGTCTCCCATATGTCCAATAGGTATGACCTGGACAGATGAGGGTTAAGATGATGTGTTGTGTGGGGGATGTACATGTGCACTTGTGCAGCTCCAGGACTTGCATTCCCCATGACCTACTATTGTGACACAGTGCATAGTGTTGTTGTCTGGCTGCCAAGTCATACATCACTGAGACAGTGATGTATGACTTAGCAGTCATGCCTCTGCCATGGCATGTGTCAACTTATTGGTGGTCCTGCAGGGGAGTGACATGTGCTACATGCACACCATTGTGGCGATGGCTATCAGGACATGGGTGCATCATGGTGTCTGTCGCTGGTATGCATCACATGCATTTCCTATTTGACTCTGGGCATCCCTTTCATCCGGAAACCTGTACTGACTCAGTGGCAAGAGCTGTGATGTGTGCATGTCCACATGCCACACCGTGTCCTCTGCACTGTCCAACTACTGTGTACTTGGTGCATGTGTCCACACTGGGGTGTTGCAATCCAACAGACACCAGACAGATGGGTGCAAGGCCATGTGGGATGTGAGTGCCATGCTTGGCATCAGACTGACAATTGGCTTCTCCTGTTCAGTTAGGGCACTTTTAGCAATGTACAACTAATGATGCCAGGGCTTGCTCTGTAATGTGCTGTGCTCACAGTGGTGTGTGCGTTTGGTGCAGGTGACTGATGTCTGTCTGTTTCCCCATTGTTTGCAGATACATCCACGGCCACGGAAGGGGACAGCTCCATGGACCAGGAGGAGCCAGAGAGCCAGACTGGGTCAGCAGCCGAGGAGTGGTCGGAGGGACCCAGTGGCACGGAGGGCGAGGGAGCCACACCGAGGAGTCCTCAGCACCATCCACCTCAGCTGAGGACCAGAGCAACTCGGAGGATGACTCCCTTGTGGAGGCGGGTGTCAGCAGCCACCACACCCCAGCTAGTGTTGCTGTCCCCGCCACCACCAGCACCACCACCGCCCTCCCATCGGCTCCCATTCCCCAGGTCCATGGAGGCTCCCATGTTATGGAGCGTGTCTCCTTTGGGCCAGGCACGCACCCCCTGCCCCTGTGTCCCCTGCTGCCCTGAGTGAGGAGTCTGTGTACCTCCTTCACCAGCTCCATGTAGGGCAGACAGCCATGCTGAGTGTCCTCCATGCGCACACCGCACTGTTGACTCAGCTGGTGTCGTTCATGGAGGGCATCTCATCGGGCATGTCTGACCTACAGAGGGGCAATAGGTCCATGGACTCCTCCCTGATGGCAGCAGTGTCCCTCCTCAGACAGTCCCTCACCCCTCCTGCCTCTGCTCCATCCACACTCCCTAGCACCTTACCCGTCCCAAGCACACACACACCGGCACAGGCACACACCAGCACACACACGTCCAGCACACAGACACACACGCCACAAACAAAACGCACACGCACGCACAGTCAGGGGACTGAAACCAGACTCACAGGGGATGGGGCCCTGGTACACACACACGCATCCACGGGCACTGCGCAGTCCTCAGTTGCCTCTCCCTCCAAAGCACCCTCCCTTGCCTCACCTGCAACCCCAAAGACCCAGCGCCTCTTCCTCAGTGACCTCGGCCTCTTCCCTCCGATCCAGCTGCTCCAGCATCCAGGGGGAAGAGGAAGCCCCCCACACGGAGCAGAGTGCCCCTCGCCCCCGGACACCCTCCCCCAGGCGCAGACAGACTGAGGCCCCCACCCGCAAGTCCCCCGGAGTGGTAAGAGCAAGACCCCGCCGCCGCCCTGCAGCTCAAGCACCAGGTCTCCTTCCTCCATCCCTCAGGCCCCCACTCCACAGGTGCCCCCACCACACCCTGCCCCAGGTTCCCCCACCCACAGATATACCATCCCCAAGAGGCTCCGGCCTTCTCCCCCTGCCACTTGCTCTCCCGGCACCACACCCCCGCTGCGCTTGTCTGTGCCACTGATGTGGTGAGGGTGTCCTCCCCTCTGTCCAGCCCACCTTGCCTGTTCCCCATTCTCCTCCCCTGGTGGTAGGCACTGCAGTGGAGTCCACTACCACCCTGTCTGACTTGGGCACTGCAGTGGCGGACCTGTCCACTCCATCTGCAGGGTCCACTGCAGTCGTGCCGGCACCCACAACATCTGAGCCATGCCCCCAGTTGTGCCGGCACACACCATGTCAGACACCTCCACTGCAGTTGTCAGTGGCTCTCCAGCACCCACCACCCCTTCCCTGCTTCCTCCTGGTGAGCCCTGATCCTGTCCCTGCGGTGCCTGGCCTACCCCCCGGTTGCCCCTCCTAGTGGATTGTCCCTGGTTTTGTGCAGGCATGTGTAGGGTGGCATCTGCCACTGTCACCCACTTGTGACTTTGTTGATGGACTGGCCATTGGCCTTTGTTTATGTTCTACCGGACTTCTACTTTTAATGCCACATATGCTGAATAAAGCAACGTTCTGTTCTCTAGTGCTTTTGCTTCTGATGTACATGATGTTGATGATGCTAACCATGCCCTTGCTGCAGTGATGGTGATATTTGGTCTCATGATAATGAAGTGTTACTGTGCAGGAACCCATGTGGTCCAGGGGGAATGTGTCCTATCCTGTGGTGTATCCATGTCATCCATAGCAGCATCTGAGGGTGTCATGTGTTCAGTATTTGGCAATGGGATTTCCTACTTAGATTGGCAATTTCACATCTGTGGCTTCCACCCCTGCACATCTGTTGTGCCTGCCATTGTTCAATTCGTCTACTTCCCTGACCGTGTGGCCATCTCCAGTGGACATGCAGGTTTGGGCATCAATGGGGAAGGACTCATCTGTGTTGTCAGTGCAACATTGCTATACAAGTGTGTTGGATCTGTGCTGATGATTCCGTTGGCACTTCCATGACCAGGCTGATGTGACGGGAGCCCTCATTTGGTGCTAATTGTTGATTGTGTGACCAAGTGCTCAGCTGACATGATGGGGCCCTACTGAGGCAACATATGGCACAGCTTTCCTCACACAGGAGTGGAGTCCCCTCATGGCAGTGTGTACTCCTGTGACATTGCCTGCGCCCAAGGTGTGTGTTGTATGTGCATGTCTGTGTGTTCACTTCCGTTTAGCTGTGCATGCTGTGATCCCTAGTGTTGTACCTGTTTGTGATGCTAGCTGAGTTGAGCTATGTTCCCCCAAAGTCTTCTCCCTGGGTTCTCTGTGATGTGGGTGCATGGCACATTACTGGTCATCAGGGTGTCACCCATAGGTGTGTTTGCTGTCAGGGCTGAGTTTGTGTGGAGACGCAGATGGGTCACAGTCAGGTTTCCCCTTGGCACTTGTGTTTGCCCCTGTCATGTGATTTCCAGTTTGTGTTATCTTTCAGTGATTGTGACACGTTGTGTGTGTGACTGCTGGCACTCCTCAGGGTCCGGGCTGCAATGTTGGTTGTTGTCTATGTGTGTTCTTTGTGGGTGACCTTGGCTTCTTCATTGGTGTGTGACTGTGGCTGGGATCCCATTGGTTGGTGTGGTATTGCCATCATGTCCATGTACAGCGTAGTGTGCAGTGTGTCAGACATTCTGGAGTCTTGTTGAGTGTCCATGTGTGATGTGTTTCTGCACCTTGGTTCCCACCCACCACCCTGGAATAGTCATGGGTGCATGTGCAATGTCACCAGTGCATGTGTGCTTCACTGCTGCACATTGTTGGAGGTCGAGGGTGTGGTGTTGAGTGTGTGCAGATAAGAGTTGTTGCCCGGCTAGGCCCCTGCCTCCATGTTGGCCTTGGCTTACTGGCCATGCTGTTTGATTTGTGCTTGTGTAGGTGTGATGGTAGTTAGTTGCTCAGTACACATGACTGTGGTTCACAGTGTGAACCACATTTAGCTTTGTCATCACAGTGGGATTGTAATGCAGCCCAGGGTCACCACATTGTGGGGGCCCTGGGGGTGGTGCTGTGGTGTGTCTGTGTCTTGCTGTGTCAGTTGCTGTCCCTACGTGCCTGTGTGACATGTGTGATTTGTGCTCCCTCTCATCTGACAATGCCTGCTTGCCCACATAGGGGATTTGGATCCATGAGTTACCTTTGTGTGGCACTGTATGCACATCTGTATGATTGGTATTCAGGTCTCCTCATGTGTTGTGTGGTTGCCTGGGGACACTGGCACCCCCTCACCTGTTGTGTATGATGTGCAGTGTGGGTCTGCCTGTTTGTGTTTGTGCATCTGCACCACTGCATTGGCATATCTTGGGTGTGCCATTGGCTGTATGTAGTTTGGTGGGTTTCCCCTGCTGACCCTGGGATTCCTAGGTCATCGGTCAGCACAATGATCATGGTTTGTGTGTCCCATTGCTGCCATGGTATGGTATCTGTTCACCTCACATCTGCAGTCTCCACAGGGTATCTGCATGTGTGTGCCCATTGGTGCAAATATGTGGGTCTGCATTCTGATGGTCACTTCTGTCATTGTGTCATTGATGATTGTTGACGGTGTCAGCCCCCATGGGTGTTGTTTGTCTGCACATCGCCAAAGGTATGTCTTATTTGCACTGCAGGATTTGGCTCCCCCAATTTATGTTGCAATGGGACACATACACTACTTTGCCACTGATGTGTTTGTTGTTCTGTGACCAGGAATCATCCATGCAGTTTGGCAGTTGCACCTCTTTCTTTGTCAACACTTACCTTTTGGTCACTGTGATGATGGGGGTTTCGACCCCATTGCCACAATGTTCGAAATGTGCTTCAGCTATGGACCCCACACTTACCTTTTGGTCACTGTGATGATGGGGGTTTGGACCCCATTGCCACAATGTTCAAAGTGTGCTTCAGCTATGGACCCCACACTTACATTTTGGTCACTGTGATGATGGGGGTTTGGACCCCATTGCCACAATGTTCGAAATGTGCTTCAGCTATGGACCCCACACTTACATTTTGGTCACTGTGATGATGGGGGTTTGGACCCCATTGCCACAATGTTCAAAATGTGCTTCAGCTATGGACCCCACACTTACCTTTTGGTCACTGTGATGATGGGGTTTGGACCCCATTGCCACATTGTTCAAAGTGTGCTTCAGCTATGGACCCCACACTTACATTTTGGTCACTGTGATGATGGGGGTTTGGAACCCATTGCCACAATGCTCAAAGTGTGCTTCAGCTATGGACCCCACACTTACCTTTTGGTCACTGTGATGATGGGGGTTTGGACCCCATTGCCACAATGGTCATGGCCTGCTTGCATTGTGGGTGCCACACACATATATGTGTGGCACATGTGCTAGGGGGTCACATTGTATGTTCAAAGTCATGTTCGGTGTTGTAGGCATTTGACACAGTCTACACACGCTTGTCATGGTGTTGGGGGATGTCTTCTTCTTGCATTCCCTAGGTTGTGGTGTGCTGGTTGTGTCATGCATTGTCCATCCTATGAGTGGGGGTGGTAGTAGTGGTAGGCATCCAGCCCCCTGGCTAAGGGTGGTAGTAGTGGTAGGCATCCTGCCCCCTGGGTAGGGGTGGTAGTAGTGGTAGGCATCCTGCCCCCCCTGGATAAGGGTGGTAGTAGTGGTAGGCATCCAGCCCCCCCTGGCTAAGGGTGGTAGTAGTGGTAGGCATCCTGCCCCCCCTGGCTAAGGGTGGTGGTAGGCATCCAGCCCCCCCTGGCTAAGGGTGGTAGTAGTGGTAGGCATCCAGCCCCCCCTGGGTGAGGGTGGTAGTAGTGGTAGGCATCCAGCCCCCCCTGGCTAAGGGTGGTAGTAGTGGTAGGCATCCAGCCCCCCCTGGGTGAGGGTGGTAGTAGTGGTAGGCATCCAGCCCCCCCTGGCTAAGGGTGGTGGTAGGCATCCAGCCCCCCCTGGGTGAGGGTGGTAGTAGTGGTAGGCATCCAGCCCCCCCTGGCTAAGGGTGGTAGTAGTGGTAGGCATCCTGCCCCCCCTGGGTGAGGGTGGTAGTGGTGGTAGGCATCCAGCCCCCCTGACTAAGGGGTGGTGGTAGGCATCCAGCCCCCTGGGTGAGGGTGGTAGTAGTGGTAGGCATCCTGCCCCCCTGGGTGAGGGTGGTAGTGGTGGTAGGCATCCAGCCCACCCTGGCTAAGGGTGGTGGTAGGCATCCTGCCCCCCCTGGCTAAGGGTGGTAGTAGTGGTAGGCATCCAGCCCCCCCTGGCTAAGGGTGGTAGTAGTGGTAGGCATCCTGCCCCCCCTGGCTAAGGGTGGTAGTAGTGATAGGCATCCTGCCCCCCCTGGGTGAGGGTGGTAGTGGTGGTAGGCATTCTGCCCCCCCTGGCTAAGGGTGGTGGTAGGCATCCAGCCCCCCCTGGGTGGGGGGGTAGTAGTGGTAGGCATCCAGCCCCCCCTGGGTAAGGGTGGTAGTAGTGGTAGGCATCCTGCCCCCCCTGGCTAAGGGTGGTGGTAGGCATCCAGCCCCCCCTGGTGAGGTTGGTAGTAGTGGTAGGCATCCAGCCCCCCCTGGCTAAGGGTGGTAGTAGTGTTAGGCATCCTGCCCCCCTGGCTAAGGGTGGTAGTAGTGGTAGGCATCCTGCCCCCTGGGTAAGGGTGGTGGTAGGCATCCTGCCCCCTGGGTAAGGGTGGTCGTAGTGGTAGGCATCCTGCCCCCTGGGTAAGGGTGGTAGTAGTGGTAGGCATCCTGCCCCCCTGGGTAAGGGTGGTAGTAGTGGTAGGCATCCAGCCCCCCTGGCTAAGGGTGGTAGTAGTGGTAGGCATCCTGCCCCCCTGGCTAAGGGTGGTGGTAGGCATCCAGCCCCCCTGGGTGAGAGTGGTAGTAGTGGTAGGCATCCAGCCCCCTGGCTAAGGGTGGTAGTAGTGGTAGGCATCCTGCCCCCCTGGGTGAGGGTGGTAGTGGTGGTAGGCATCCAGCCCCCCTGGCTAAGGGTGGTGGTAGTAGCATCCAGCCCCCCTGGGTGAGGGTGGTAGTAGTGGTAGGCATCCTGCCCCCTGGGTGAGGGTGGTAGTGGTGGTAGGCATCCAGCCCCCAGGCTAAGGGTGAGTGGTAGGCATCCTGCCCCCCTGGCTAAGGGTGGTAGTAGTGGTAGGCATCCTGCCCCCCTGGGTAAGGGTGGTAGTAGTGGTAGGCATCCTGCCCCCCTGGCTAAGGGTGGTGGTAGGCATCCAGCCCCCCTGGGTGGGGGTAGTAGTGGTAGGCATCCAGCCCCCTGGGTAAGGGTGGTAGTAGTGGTAGGCATCCTGCCCCCCTGGCTAAGGGTGGTGGTAGGCATCCAGCCCCCTGGGTGAGGGTGGTAGTAGTGGTAGGCATCCAGCCCCCCTGGCTAAGGGTGGTAGTAGTGGTAGGCATCCTGCCCCCCTGGCTAAGGGTGGTAGTAGTGGTAGGCATCCAGCCCCCTGGCTAAGGGTGGTAGTAGTGGTAGGCATCCTGCCCCCTGGGTAAGGGTGGTAGTAGTGGTAGGCATCCTGCCCACCCTGGATAAGGGTGGTCGTAGTGGTAGGCATCCTGCCTCCCTGGCTAAGGGTGGTGGTAGGCATCCAGCCCCCCCTGGGTGAGGGTGGTAGTAGTGGTAGGCATCCAGCCCCCCCTGGGTGAGGGTGGTAGTAGTGGTAGGCATCCAGCCCCCCCTCCTCGTCGCTTCGCCTCGTCCTCGTCGCTTCGCCTCGTCCTCGTCGCTGGCGTGTTCGTCTCGGAGCCGTGGATCGTGTTGTGGCGCGAATCGGAGCTTATGTGCGCCTCTCCCGGATGCTTTGACGTGCCGTGCGTAGCGACGGGTTCAGCGCGTACGGAAAGCGCATCGCACTCGTTCGGCCGGACGGAGCTGCATTTTCCCTTCCGTGCGACTCGATTCAGCGTTTCCGGATTCGCCTCGGTCGGGGAACAGGACCTGGTTTGGGTGAGTACGGCTCGGCCGGATTCTTTGCTGTTGTGCGCATCGTACTTACTCGTTCGGTGTGCTGTACGGATCGGTCGGGAAACAGGCTTTCGCATGGCTTTTTTCCCGACCGAATGGTGTTGGGTGCGCCTCCGACCGAGATCGGAATCGGCCCCTTTGTGAGCACATGGATTGGTCATTCCACATTTCTGAACAGAGGCTCAAACTAGCACAACATACGGGTGGCCTCACAAAGGTGTATAGGGGATCCTTTTGCAAACCTCTTAGCCCCATCATTGAGATTCACAGAACCCAAGTCTTAGGTGCTACCTTGTATGGCACTGAGTTATGGGGACACAAACCTGTTAAAAGATATTGTTCACGTAGAGAATAATTTTCTAAGGCAATTACTGAATCTACCCGCCAGCACCCCAATAATCCCACTTCGATTAGATCTTGGTGTTAGATCAATTGCAGAAGGGATAGGACTTAGGCCACTCCTATTTTGGAGACAAAAATTGACTATTCCGGAGCTGAAGACTTACAAACTGGCCCTGGTGGAGTGCCTTAAGTATATTAGGAAAACTTTACAAAGCATTGGTAAAGCAAGCCTGTGGGATGACCCTGCTCAGGCCTGCTTGGTGACGCCGAAGAGGGAATTGATGCAATGCTACAAGGGGTTTAAAGATTCTACCCTCCTGGAGAGTTCTTCTTTAGGGACTCTGACATCAGGATTTATAGGGTTCAAAGCAACTTATCTATTTGAGGATTGCTTAGATGAGGTTAACCGGCCTTAGCGAAGAAGCTGTATATACAGTTAAGGCATGGGACACTCTCCCTGTGCACATTTACAAGCCACTGGAGGGGTGAGGGCAGCGGTCTATTGTCAGCCTGCCCTTCCTGTGGCAAAGATGAGGAAACAGAGGTCCATGTCCTATTTTTCTGTCCTGCCTACAAGAAAATTAGGTCCAAATGGTTAATACAACTCTGTTGAAATATTGCCATTGCCATGGAGCCTTTAGAATTTTGAAAACGAATACTCACCAGCCTACTGTTTTTGCAGTTTCTAGATACCTGTTTTCAATCTGGTGCGTACGAAAAAGGTTTGTGTGATGTCTCCCTAATTTGGTGGGAATGATTTGGGACTTCAGTGACTAGATAGTCTAGATAATTGCACGAGGATAGTATATCCTATATCAAATTGTATATAATACAACCCTTTATTGCAGTCTCTTTTAGTACTCTGGAATAAAAACATGAGTAAATTATTTGTTCTAAGGTTTTAGAGATTTTAAAACATTTTTATCTGAGCACTTTACACTTTAGATAAAGGAACACTAGATAACATTTGAGGGTTTCATGGACTAGTGCCCATTCCAAGACACTATGTTTGGCATTGCAGACACATTTAGATCCTGGTTATAGGTTCTTCTAGAGGTGTGTGCCCCATAGGACCCTGTCTTGGGGGTGGTGGCTATCAAGTGATCCCTTTCTCTAATGATAACAATTCCAAAGCGATTTAAAGTATTGTATAGTAGTCCTGTACCTTGCTGAATCAGATTGCTTTTAGAACTCTAGAATCATTATTGTACTGTATTTAATGTTTTTTCTTTTTTATTCTCTTTTTTATAACTATGTATTTATCTGCGATTGATTTTGTGTACTTTTGTGGTTCTGTAAACCAAAATAAAGGAATTGAACTGAACAGAACTGATAAGGGGAACTGTCACCCCACCCCACATTGTTGCAGTATAACGCAGGAGCTAGTGCTAAAGCCCACTCCCTGGCATATGATTGTTTAACCACCTCTGGGACGAGGTCGGAGAAAACAAGTAAAATTACAATTTCTCCCTCGGGCAGTCCATGACAAATTCTGGTGGTTAATCCCTTTCAGCCAAAAGAATGTCATAGCCGAATGGCAAGTTCTCCCAAAAGAGAACATTAATTGTGCATGATATATCCCTCTCCATTTGGAGTTGCATCTCAAAAATCGATGTGGGACACTCACTCTTGTATCCAGTGTTTCCACCTGGATATAGTCAATCAATGCTACTGCCGTCAGACAATCCATCAGGCTCTGGTAAATTATTGGGGCTTCTGCCGTGCTGTCCAGCATGGTCAGAGCCCACTACCTGCTCAGAAGTAGTGTCCTCAATATTCGTGGTATGCTTAACGTTAATGCCAGTGATAACGCGGAAATCTCATGGTAATCTCTCTTTGTAAATTTAGAAAATGTGCCACCATTATGTTTGATTACCATTACCCTTGTTTCCGCTCAAGGTACCCGTATTGCCACCATATTTTGACTAAAAGAGCTCCTTCATAAACACGGGCAAATAATCAAATGCAGCTAAACATTTTAGCCAATAATGACAGTTGTGAGAAGTTTTAAAGGGATTTATTTTCTAATTAATATTTAAGAATCTCTGACTCTTCATTTATTGGTCAGGTATCAATAAGGTTACAGAGTTGATAGTAGAAAAATATAGTTAGTACAGAGCGTATCATAAATTGCATACATCGCGTTCCATAATGGAAAGAATCGCTATTCAAAGAAATGAGGTGCAAATGATGTCAGTCAGAACTGCGTGAAGAATTCAAATTAAAGCAAGAGTAAGATTAGAATGAAGCGAAATCAATAATTAATAATTGCAGAATCTCCCATAAAGAGAAATGAAGCATAGCGCAAATAAGCCTTGGCAAAGCCAGTTAGTCAAAGCATAAAGCTTGGGGATTTTAATAAAAGTCCGAATGGAACAAAACCTGCATCTAATCTGCCTTTGTCTGCCTCTGCTCTGCTATCCATCAAGGTCTGTCCTCTCCTTCCCTGCATCTACAAATCACATCTGCTCTGCTCCCTTCAGTTCTGCATCAAAGTCTGAAACTCATCTGCAGGTCTGAAAAAGTCTGCAAAAGTCTCCGTCCCTAAATCTGTCTGAGTCTGTCTTTCGCAAAGGTCTCTGCAAGGGTTTTGAAACTCCTAAACTAGGATCACGTTTATATAAAAAATAATGTTACAAAGCATGTGGCGTGATTTTTGTCTTCATCAAATTGAAATACGGCATACTCCAAAAGGACACCTCCATCCCTCAGCAGTCTACATACGTCATCCATCAGACAGGAAAAAATACTTCCCAAAATATTTTCTGCATCTTATTCAATATAACTTCATCTCCTAACGTTCCTTTAAAGAAACATTTTATTTTTAACTAAACACATAACATTAGCTGCAAAAAAACTTGTTATTTAAGCAAGAAACATTAAACATAACATGATAATGCACTTTTAAAATACGTGTGTTTTCTACTTTCTCTAAAGCAAATAATGAAATGAGGCTTTGTTTAAACATTTCCAGCAACTAAATAGATAAGGCTCCGAGGTTACATGCTGTAAATTATGCCAAGCGTTCTCTCTTTCACATGGAAAAGATAAATTCCTTTGTAAATTTAGGAAATGTGCCACCATTATGTTTGATTACCATTACCCTTGTTTCCGCTCAAGGTACCCGTATTGCCACCATATTTTGACTAAAAGAGCTCCTTCATAAACACGGGCAAATAATCAAATGCAACTAAACATTTTAGCCAATAATGACAGTTGTGAGAAGTTTTAAAGGGATTTATTTTCTAATTAATATTTAAGAATCTCTGACTCTTCATTTATTGGTCAGGTATCAATAAGGTTACAGAGTTGATAGTAGAAAAATATAGTTAGTACAGAGCGTATCATAAATTGCATACATCGCGTTCCATAATGGAAAGAATCGCTATTCTAAGAAATGAGGTGCAAATGATGTCAGTCAGAACTCGTGAAGAATTCAAATTAAAGCAAGAGTAAGATTAGAATGAAGCGAAATCAATAATTATTAATTGCAGAATCTCCCATAAAGAGAAATTAAGCATAGCGCAAATAAGCCTTGGCAAAGCCAGTTAGTCAAAGTATAAAGCTTGGGGATTTTAATAAAAGTACGAATGGAACAAAACCTGCATCTAATCTGCCTTTGTCTGCCTCTGCTCTGCTATCCATCAAGGTCTGTCCTCTCCTTCCCTGCATCTACAAATCACATCTGCTCTGCTCCCTTCAGTTCTGCATCAAAGTCTGAAACTCATCTGCAGGTCTGAAAAAGTCTGCAAAAGTCTCCGTCCCTAAATCGTCTGAGTCTGTCTTTCGCAAAGGTCTCTGCAAGGGTTTTGAAACTCCTAAACTAGGATCACGTTTATGTAAAAAATAATGTTACAAAGCATGTGGCGTGATTTTTGTCTTCATCAAATTGAAATACGGCATACTCCAAAAGGACACCTCCATCCCTCAGCAGTCTGCATACGTCATCCATCAGACAGGAAAAAATACTTCCCACAATATTTTCTGCATCTTATTCAATATAACTTCATCTCCTAACGTTCCTTTAAAGAAACATTTTATTTTTAACTAAACACATAACATTAGCTGCAAAAAAACTTGTTATTTAAGCGAGAAACATTAAACATAACATGATAATGCACTTTTAAAATACGTGTGTTTTCTACTCTCTCTAAAGCAAATAATTAAATGAGGCTTTGTTTAAACATTTCCAGCAACTAAATAGATAAGGCTCCGAGGTTACATGCTGTAAATTATGCCAAGCGTTCTCTCTTTCACATGGAAAAGATAAATTCCTTTGCTTATCTTGAAGGTCAACTGGAGCTCTCAGAGCAAGAGCTAAATCATGAGCTATTTCTGTGTTTCTACATTTTAAAATATCATGTTAATTCTAATACAAGTTATACTCTACTAATGCACACATTTAAAATGTTTACAAATTAAAATCACATTCTATAGTGAGAACAAAATCTAAACTAGCCATATTAAAATCAAGCTATGAATTAATTGTGCAATGTTTTACATGGGTTATTAAATAGAAAGTGTCTAACTAAAGCCTGTGAATATCAAAGCCTCATGTTTTAATTTTGCAGCACCAAATGTCTGCGTGTCACTTTTTAAATGCAGTTTAATTTCTGAAGCTCAAGGCAGGTATGCCATTAGTGATGCTAAATTTTACAGGAAATGTTTACGCTCTTTCTCCAATCAACTTCTTCTTTTTGAATTAAGGCTTGGAATGTTTAGGTTAATCTTCATTTTTTATTATGAAGTCAGAAGAGAGTTGTGAGTCCGTTTTCGGTTTCACGTACTCCTCTGATCTGTGCTCTGATCGGACACCTTGGTTACACAGATTATAGTGCTTTTCCGTGGCCTCCGGTTGAGGAGACTTGCCCCACGATGTAGTCCTTACTTTATGTTTTCTATTATCCCACTTCTTCTTAGAAGAGTCTGATGCCAGCTTCAAGTTACCCTTTTCAGAATTACTCTTAATTTGTGGTTTACTAGTTCTTGCTCCTAAATTATCTCTACCTATTGTTGCATAGGTTTCCTCAATAATTTTTGGTAACTCACGCTCCTGTTCTCTCGGAGTCAAGTTTGTGATTCGTTGGCGTACTGCCAACACTGCCACTTCCCATTTAATGTTACTTAACATAATGGCAGATACTGCGCCAAAGTTGCCGATCAGTTTCATCCCCAAATCCAGGGCAGGGGCTGCCCCATACTCATTTTGGTTCTGTTTAAGCACCTCTGGCAAATCATCTAATGAGGGCGTACCATGTGTTCTGGTATATACTGCAGCAAAGACTGTACCCCAAGTGGAGCAGTCTTCCACCGCGGGGGCCATCCCCATTTGCAGACATATGGTGAGAATTGTATGTCTTTCCTGATTTCCCATATGGGGAAATACTGCCTCAAGCTGGCTTGTTTTTTGTGCATCCAGAACGGAATTTCTTCTCTTCAGATGGGAATTTTACCCATGACTGCATTGATTGTTTGTGGATTAATTCCAGGTGTAGCCAATTGTGACTGTATAGCTTGAGCATCCCTCTCTGGATTTATTGTCATTGTTTGTAAACAAATTGTGTTAAACATCTATATGGTCTAACCAGATCTGTATATAGTATACGTAGGTCTGGATCTGTCAGATTGTCTATATCTGGATAAGGTGTGTAACCGGCTAAGACTGGCCATGTTGCTCCCTCATTGCTAAGGTGGACCTAGTCTAACGTTATTATTTGTATGTGGTAGGGTGCCTTCAAACCAATTTTGATGTTCTTTTTAAGCGAATGTTATTTCTAGTGCTTCCAAAGCTGTGCAGTTGTTAGGTACTGTATCTGCAGTGTATGCGTGAAAACGTCTTGAAATTGTATTAGCTGCTGGGACTGTAACCCATGAATAGAATACCTCTGTCCTGAATGCTTTGTGGGCCTCAACCACAAAGGTAACTTCACCACCCGTCTAGGGTAGTCCACGTTGTAACATAATTTGTGTAACCTCATGTCTGCAGTTAGTTAGTATATTAATTGCTGGTTCATCCTCAGACATTTGAATATGTGGAATCAGAGAGGGTACCTCAGTTGAGGGATCCTTTGAAAGGTTCAAGATTGAACAACCTGCAGCTACTACATAGGGTTTACCTACTCAGCTGAGGATGTTTTTTCCCCTAATACCAAGGATGTCTCCTGGTAGTAGGTGAGTAGGAAGTCTTTGGGTATACAAAAGAAAACTACTTAGATGATCCATTAAATAAGAACCTAAGCTAAAACATTTGTGGCACCATGTTGTATGGCTTATACTTTCCCAAGTAAAACTGTGCATTTGTTGGACAATATAACCAGCAGAACTGTGCGAGCCTGATTCCACGCACAACATCCAGATATGTGGGCCTAAATGAAATCCTGCTAGATCACAGTCCACCATCTGTACCCTAAACCTGACCAAGTAACAAATGGAATGTGCAACCTCAGAACATGACAACCCTGACTCCCCAAGGAAATTGTGGTAACAGATCTAGAACCCTTTACTTTTGTTGCTCATGCATACCCAGAGAGATGCACAAGAATTACACAACATGCTGTTTCAATATTTTTTGTAGCATGTTGATTTTTGAGTAAATATGCGTGCTATAATAATCATTAGAAGGAAACAGAATAATTTGATGAGTTTTACAAGAATGGTGAAAAAGATGAATAGTTTGACCATTTTGCTATAACAGAGAATATATGCTGCCATATAAGTACTGTAATATATTGTACTCCTACTTAGCGCTCCCTAACCTAGTATGCCCAGTGTTGGTGAATCTGCCTGTAGGGTGACATAACTCCCTGTTACCTGTGTGTAAGTGTCATCAACCTGCCCATCTTGGAGTAGAGCTGGACAGCATCCCTTGCATGAGGTAAACAGAAATCAGCTGAGCTGGAATTACGGCATGGGTTGGCATCTTAGTGCCATCAAAAAGCTCCTCTGTCTAAATAAAGGCTTGATGCCATATTTATAATAACATCATCCATATTAACATGCCATAGCCCCAGTTAGGCCGCTATTTTTTATTCTATTGGGACAGCTCTGTTGCAGAGCGGCCAAAACATATAACAAGATCATGTGTGATGACCTTAGCCCTTGTACAGAATGCTTAAGATGTTTTGATAGAGTGCCTACTTAGTGGTAGTGTTAGCAAAACATAAGGGCATATTTACTTGAAAATGGCACAGTGCGGTGCAGCAATTTTGCTGCGCCATGCGGTGTAATTTTGAAAATGCAGAGATGCGCTGTATTAACAAGAATATGGCGCATCCCTGTGCTCCCCCTGTGCTAAAAAAGCTGCCTAGTGCCAACGCAGGCACCCTTGCGGTGCCTGCATTGCAGGGATGGTTATGTTTGTGTAGGAAGGCACACCTTCCTGCACAAAAACAATCATTAATGGCATTTTGCTCCTTCTATGTGTGCTGCAGAATGCAGCACACATAGAAAGAGCAACAAACGAGGAGAAATAAAAGTGGCCTTTTCACTGTGCATTACAGTCACCACATTGCACATAATGGTGGATGGAACATAAGTAATGTTGTCACAAAGTACCCAGTGTGGCAAAAACATAAAATCTTCAGTAGTTTTCGAAGTGCCCTTTAGGGACCTTAGGCAGTCTTTCCCAGCATGTTTGCCTTAGTTTCGAAGGTAGATATGATCACACAGTTTAGGGAATGTGGAACTTGCAAGGCAGTCTCACACACTCCCAACTTGCATCCACAAACTGGAAGGAGTTAAATTTAGCAGAGTTAGTGTGCCGAAGGCACATGAAAATCATGTTTGATTGAGCTTCAGGTGGCTAGCAACAGCAAGTATACGGGATTAGTCAGGACTTTGAAGAAGACGTAGATATGAAAAGGTAAGAAAAGCTTAGGCTAGGTGTGCTTTGACAGCGATATCCCATAGGTGGAAGGCAGATAGTCAACGTAGTACAGATAAACATGTTACTTCATCTTCACCAAAGGACTCAACACCATCGGCTCCACATTCACCCCAATACTGAATTACTCCCTTACTCAATTAAGCAGATGACTCCAAAGTGTACAGAATGCAGCAGCCAACCTCCCCCTGAAACTACCACTACACACATACCCTGCACCTCAAGCAGCTTCAGGATCACTGACAGAATATCAGAAACAAAATGATTATGTGGGCAGAATATCGTGGAGTAGGTAAGTATGAATTACTAATCTTAACTCCACATATACATACCTTGAACATATATAAATATATCCTCAAGGTATATATATATATGTGGAGTTATATTTAGTAAATCATTGCGTACCTATAGAAACTTACCTTCACAATATTTTTGTCCTCGATATTCTTGACACGCTAATTTGTCCAGCAATATTTAAGTTTCTGATACTGTCTAAATACCCCCAGCATACCTCAAAACCATCTCAAATTTCAGAAACTTTCCAGACACCTTTGCTCATGGATTCATACTCACACACATTCTATGCATATGCAGCACCAAAACAGGCAGTAATGACTTCTACTACCTTGCTCTGCAAGGCTGGAATGACCTGCCCAACACATCGGTGCCATCTCTAACATTATTGCATTCTGCACGAAGCTGCACACTTGGCTCCTAAACTAGGCAAGTCCATGGATCAGCCCTGACTGCTCCTACGTTGGCTGTAGGATACCCTCCCGGGTGATATTGCACTTTACAAACAAACTATATAGCACAGAGAACTCTGCACCCAATGCTACATGTATGGGTGAAATATGTATCCTGCTTCCCATGCTCTTTCTATGTCTGAACATAGTAGATGTTCAGTTTGCTGTATGACAAGTGCATTACATCACAGCACTGCACATAACGGTGGAAAGAACATATGCCACGTTCTCACTGACTACACTGTGTGTCAAAAATAATTGTTCTTCATAGTTTAGGACCTAGGGCCATATGTATGAACACATTTTCCCATAGACACAGAATGGGTAAAACCCTTTGATACATATGGCCCCTAGTCTTTAGGGAACTTAGCATGGTCTTTCCCAGAATGTTTCTGGGAGGGTATCCTGCTGCCGATGCAGGAGTGTGGCTGGGCCTAGTGCCCCTGACAGAAACGGATAAAACCAAGGTAAATGACAGCCCTCGTGAGGGGACTTCCTTTGACCTTGGTTTGATCCGTTCCTATGGGGGGCATTAGGCCCAGCTACACAAGTGGCGCAGAGTTTTTATTGGCACAAGAGGGGTAATGCTGGGTGGTAGGAATTTTGTGGATTCCTGCTGGTTCCGGAGGTTTTCATCACAGAAATGCAAGGAAAATGTTTGATTTCAAAGTTTGAGGTTTGCATGGAATTGTAGGTAAGAAATCCTCATGGGAAGCATGCAAGGCACACCACCCTGGAATTCTCTGGTTGTCTAGTTATAAAAATGTCTGTGGTGTGTAGGTTTGTGTGGATAGTGTCACAGCACGGCCCCAAATACCACAGCCACCTTTATTTTTTTCTATCAACGTAGCGCTTTAGGGCCTTTTGTGTCGTGGTCTCTTGGCTCACCCACACTAGTGAAGTACCATAGAGGGACATGTGGGAAATCAGGGTGGTAGCAAATTTGTGGGTCCTCACAGATTACAGAAGTTTTCCTCAGAGAAATATGAGAAAAATATGTGTTTTAGTTAAAGTTGGACGTTTGCAGGGAATTGTGGGTGTTGAACCTGGCCTTTTTTGCAGGGTTATCCCCAAACTTTGGTCGTCTTTAGCCTATTTTTCTTATCCTTCTTTTTGTTGGTTTTAGGACTCTAGGAACTTTACCGTTGTTACTCAGTGCTAAAGTGCATGTGCTTGTTGCTCGGATATAAATTTACCTTAAATAAATAAAAAGACAAGGGGCGATTGGCAATAACACGAACCAGTTAGTTCAATTAAACTCTGCGGCTAGGAGAGCCTGGACAGAATGCATGTGCTCAAAATCTCTCAGTGTACAAAGTTTTGGCTGCTGTTATATACAGTTAATGAGGTACAATAAAACAATTTTCTACATTTTTAAAAAGCATCTCAGTTGTAAATCAATAAGCATTAAAGACACAGATGGCTCTCGACCTCGGGGAAAGCTAGTGTGGGCCAGTGTGTATGTGTCTACATGTCTGGCATGAGAAGCGCGTGATCATGACGTGTGGGGTTCCTGTCATGTCCTGATTGGCTGAGTGTGCCTATTTACATGTGGTATCTAGCTTTGTGGTATTTCTGGGGAATGGGAGCCTTTGGCTAAACGGTTTTATTGGGGCCAATCATCTTGGACTTGTTCGTGATACAACTATCTATCTGTGGGATCAATCAGGATTTTCCCCGGGTGCATGTTTGTCTTTGGTTTATGGGGGACCCCACCTGTGACCTGTTACTCACTAGGCATGGGCATGGGTCACAAGACCTGCCTGACCATGTATCTCTGACTCAGGTTTGATGGACAGGTCACCTTGGGTGAATCCGACAGCAAGGATGTGAGTTCATCAGAACTCCTACCAATAATATGGCAGCCACTGGTATCACTTTTATTGACATTATCAACATTGCACGTACAGTTGTCATCTTGTACATTGATATAGTTCGTACTGGTATTAATGAGGTTATGGTTGCTCTGGTCTGAACGTACATTGAGATTGTTCTTTTTGGAAACAATAATATTATTGTACAAGCATGGATTATGATATACATTGCTATCATTATTGCTGATGTCAGTGCAGCTCTGCGGGCACAAGTTACGGTACACATTGACGGGCATTGTGCAGGCACAAATTATGGCCTAGGTTCACATTGCATTTTCTGATATCGCCTTTGTTGGGTCTGCACATATCATGACATTCATTTACATCGTATTCACCCATTCCGACATTTCACTCTCTAATTGATTCATCAACTACTCTATTCTCCTTGTATGTGATGACGGTTATGTTATTTGAAAGTGTGTGTGTGTGCTTGTGTAGTGTCTGTTGCTTTTTTCCTAGATAAGTGCATACTACCTAATTTGAGTGCTGCCTTTTTACAGCAAGAAATCCCTACTTGTAGGAAACCACATAGCAGAAGTACAGCAATGAGAATCGGTGCAAATGACATAAGTAGTTTGGACACCCATAAGGGGATTCATGAAAAAATACTATGCAACCAGTCCTCCCCCGGGGGCATGGTCCGCCAACCCCTCCCTGGGGGATCAGCAGCAACAGGGTCCCTGGGGCCCCTGCGGGTACCCAGATGACAGATTTTAGCGTGGTAGGTAAGGGAGAGTAATTGGGAGTGATATGAGGGGGTGGATTGTCTTGGGGAATTGTGTTCTGGGATTGTATTATGGCATTGCCACCCCAGACAGCCACCCCATCTTGCTGTGACTGTGGTGAAGCAGGGTCTATTTTTATCATATAGTACCCCAGGCCCATTCTGTCTACACCTGAAGCATGAGACCCTGATAAGGCCCCACCAGCCAGCATACAGATTGGTGTTAAGTTGACCATACTGTCTCAGTTGTTCTTTTAATGTAGTAGGCCCAAAATGCCTCTCTGCTGAAATACAAGTTATTTCTTCTGCGACACACACGAAGCCCCAGCTCCCCCAGGCCCCCACTCTCTCCTTGAACAAGATGAGCTTGTCACTTCTCTCACCTATTGAGAGATAGCTAACCACAAGAACACAGAACATCTGAAGCTAAGAGGAACTCTTATAAACTTATACAAATTTCCCTGAAGTGACGCAAATCCTGTTCGATAGATGTTCAATTTCATTATGATTTACGGTCAAACATCAAGTGACCTTTCTGGTAAACTTTTGTAATGTAGGTGTCACTTCTGTGTTCCTAAATATTTCCGAGAAGTGACCAAAGTACGTCATGTTTTGCGGTCAAAGCACCTGCTAATGTCGTAGGTCGGCGGTCAATAGTTCCTCATTTAAAGAGTATAAATGAGCTGCCCACAGTCCATTCATCAGACTACCTCACAGAAGTGACCTCTTGGGTCGCTGACGCCTGTATAGTCTCCCTCAGCCACCATCTTGGCTGAGGCTATAATGCGTATTGTATTTTGAAATTGTCTCTTTCTCTCTCCTCTGCATTGCCATTATTCTAAACATTATTGCAATTGCATGTTCTTGCTCTCCAAGAGAATTTTCATTAAGGTTGCATATTTTCTATTTTCTAGTGTATTCTGAATGGCATTTCTCTTCTGGTCTCTAAGACAATCTTGACACTGTTGCATATATTTAATATATTCACAAATGTTTTTCCTCTTTCTCCTGCATTCACATTATTCTAAAAGTATTTCATTATATGCTTTTGCCATAATTTTAGCATGTGTCTTCTACCATCTGGTCTTTGCTAAGACTCCACGGCTCATTATTGCTTTTAAAGTGTTTCTTTACACTTCTTGTTGAAGTGGTTTCATTGTAATAAAGTGCATACAAACCTGATTCAATTTCTATCGTTTACACGTGTGTTTTCTCATATTATGTAGAGGCACCCCCTCAAATTAAGCTGCCCTGGTCCAGTGCCCCGAGACCATAAAATTTCACCCCCCAACATCTGGCGACCACGAAGGGACGTACTAGGTTTCCAGCCGCATCCTGTGACGGCGGGCGGAGTGATTGCCTTCCGAGCCTTTTTCCTGACTGAGCAGCTACAGCCAGCCCTCGGGTAAGCCTAAGTTAAGAGTATATTTTTCTCTTGCACTTTTGGTCTTCCCCGGTGTGCTGTCTGCCTGTCTTGGTGGACTCTGTCTCCCTGGCCGTCCCTCCGTCCAATGCTCGCAGTCCTTTGCCTTCCGCTGGTATCTTGCTATGTAAATGAATTCCTCATCTTTTACCACGTGTAACAAGGCGTTGAGTCAGGTGCTGATGCACCTTTTTTTCTACAGTGTAAACAGTGTGGTTTTCAATGTATAAATATGTTTGATATTACGGAGATATACTGGTAGGCCAGTGTGGCTCTGTGTGGTAGGCCAGTGTGGCTCTGTGTGGTATGCCCTTGTGGCTCTGTGTGGTAGGCCCGTGTGGCTCTGTGTGGTAGGCCCGTGAGGCTCTGTGTGGTAGGCCCGTGTGGCTCTGTGTGGTAGGCCAGTGTGGCTCTGTGTGGCAAGCCTGTGTGGCTACGGACATATCGTTTTTATATATTTTCCTGTCCAAAAGGGACAGGACGTCTGTGTGGCACGCCTGTGTGGCGAGGGGACGCCTTCCTATCTGCTTAGCTACCAGTAAAAGGAAGTGTTGGTTTCCTGTTCTCTTTGTGTTAAAGTGAAACGTGAAGACGTTTATTTTTATTTTCCTTTTTTTTAGCAAGGTTATTTTAAAGACATCGTCCTTCTGTATGCATTCAGGCAGACAGGGAGAATGCGCAAATCTTTCCGTGGTTTTATATAAGTACACGTGTAGATAATGTGCTTCAAATTTTGTATAATTGTAGTGTAATTATTTTGTGGTCGTATCTCTTTTTATTGTGGCTTTTTCGCATGCATTGTGGTTACCTTTTTGAACAAAGTATCTGTGCCTGGAGCACTGATTTTTATGTATCTAGTGAGATCAACAATAACTAGAATTGCAAATGTCTTTAATATGAATGTTGTTGGAATATTGTGAACAGTAGCCCTACCCCTACCCCTTGCCCCTCCCTGGTCCTGTCTGACCTATGTGGCGCAGTACCACATTTAACTAGCACAATTCACCTCCAGATAACTGACCACATAATGAACAACAACCAACACCAAATTGTTGAATTAGTTTTGCACACATTAAATAACTGACCTGTGTCCGTGTATAATAGCATAACAGATACACTGTCCCCTATAAGTCAAAATTACGGTGACCTCATTTTAATTGAATGGAACATATTGGGAGTCAGTCTCACCCCCACATCAGAAGTTAGGATATCCACACTCGATTTAACACAACTTCCCACCATATGCAGGGCTCACGCCAACCCCCAACCTAATACTAAAGTCCCATCACTAGCGATATAAAACCCTGCAAGGTATGCTATAAGAATTTTGTTCAAGAATGAACAAGAGGAGGGGATGAAGCAGGGTCTATTTTTATCATATAGTACCCCAGGCCCATTCTGTCTACAACTGAAGCATGAGACCCTGATAAGGCCCCACCAGCCAGCATACAGATTGGTGTTAAGTTGACCATACTGTCTCAGTTGTTCTTTTAATGTAGTAGGCCCAAAATGCCTCTCTGCTGAAATACAAGTTATTTCTTCTGCGACACACACGAAGCCCCAGCTCCCCCAGGCCCCCACTCTCTCCTTGCACAAAATGAGCTTGTCACTTCTCTCACCTATTGAGAGATAGCTAACCACAAGAACACAGAACATCTCAAGCTAAGAGGAACTCTTATAAACGTATACAAATTTCCCTGAAGTGACGCAAATCCTGTTCGATAGATGTTCAATTTCATTATGATTTACGGTCAAACATCAAGTGACCTTTTTGGTAAACTTTTGTAATGTAGGTGTCACTTCTGTGTTCCTAAATATTTCCGAGAAGTGACCAAAGTACGTCATGTTCTGCGGTCAAAGCACCTGCTAATGTCGTAGGTCGGCGGTCAATAGTTCCTCATTTAAAGAGTATAAATGAGCTGCCCACAGTCCATTCGTCGGACTACCTTGCAGAAGTGACCTCTTGGGTCGCTGACGCCTGTATAGTCTCCCTCAACCACCATCTTGGCTGAGGCTATAATGCGAATTGTATTTTGAAATTGTCTCTTTCTCTCTCCTCTGCATTGCCATTATTCTAAACATTATTGCAATTGCATGTTCTTGCTCTCCAAGAGAATTTTCATTAAGGTTGCATATTTTCTATTTTCTAGTGTATTCTGAATGGCATTTCTCTTCTGGTCTCTAAGACAATCTTGACACTGTTGCATAGATTTAATATATTCACAAATGTTTTTCCTCTTTCTCCTGCATTCACATTATTCTAAAAGTATTTCATTATATGCTTTTGCCATAATTTTAGCATGTGTCTTCTGCCATCTGGTCTTTGCTAAGACTCCACGGCTCATTATTGCTTTTAAAGTGTTCTTTACACTTCTTGTTGAAGTGGTTTTATTGTAATAAAGTGCAAACAAACCTGATTCAATTTCTATCGTTTACACGTGTGTTTTCTCATATTATGTAGAGGCACCCCCTCAAATTAAGCTGCCCTGGTCCAGTGCCCCGAGACCATAAAATTTCACCCCCCAACAGTGGGTCCAGACACTGCTGGACTGAATTCCCTGCTTGTTGCAGCGATTTCATTGCGTTCGTCCATCCACCCGGTGGGGTGGCTTCAGCCTGACTTCCTTGGAGTTGATTGCGTGATGTGTGTGTTGTCCTCCTCTTCCTTCTGGGGGTGGATGTGCCATAGGGGCTGTCCCTGTACTATTCCATTTTGATTATCGTATAGTTTTAGGTGGCATTGGTTGGTCATGTGGCCCATTGTGTGACAGTAGTGGCATTCTATTAGGCCAGTTTGGGCCTAGCATCCTTGACCTCGGCCACGAGGATGGGTGGATACCCTCTAGGGATCCATGAACAGAGCTCACCTTGAGACAGGTGCCAGCTTGACGCTTGAGGCTAGTGCAGCCCGCTCAAGGGCGGTCCTTTTCAACTTATGTTGGACCAATTTGGCAGCGTCTCTTTGAGCCTGCTCCTGCTTTTCCCTGTACTTTGCTGTCTCTTCTGGTAATAGAGTAAAATGTGGGCTTGTATTTCCCGCCAAGGTTTTCGTGTCTAGCCCTACTACACTATCTAATCCGGTCTGGATCTCAATGGGTAGTCCTCTATTGCGGATGCTGTAGAAGAATCCAGGGCTGTCCTGTCTCCTACACCCATCGTTCTCTTATTCTGTCTAGGAATTCAGTCATGTTTTCCCCAGGATTCATGCTTTCTGCCATCAGTCTTCCTACGTCTGGGCGGTTGGGGATCAGCTGGCTTAGGGCCATCCAGATCTGTTTTCTGAATGAATGTCCCGTCATGCTCAGTGATGGTGAGAGTGACTGCTGGGATGCAGGCTCGGGAGAACACTGTGTTGGTTTGCTTCCCAATGAGGCTACTGAGTAGACTTTTGACGTCACCTATGGCTAAGTTTATACCAGCGGTGTTCTGTTCAAAACATGGGATCCATTTTCCTGCCCCGTCCATCAATGGGGGCAGTTTATTCCTGAGCCCTTCTTTGTCCATCTGTGCCCAAGGCACTTGGATGGTTCCTGCTGCACCTTTCTAGAGTAGCGGGCAAATCCTGGCTGGGGGCAGCTCTGTTGGTTTCTCCTCTACGTAGCACTTCCAGCATCTCAAACACTTCTGCATGAAGGGGTGGTTTCATTTCGGATCTCCCCCTTCATGCCGTATGCAGTGTTCCACAATGGCCATTTCCTCGGGTTCGAAGGATCCATCCTCTGACCAAGGGCGGTCATACTGGTGGCCCTGCCTTTCGATACAGCAGGACAGTAAATGACAGAAGGGCCGTGCGAAGGCCTCGCCTTCTTCTCTGGATATTATCTCTCTAGGGGTCGGCCTGTCTGGCCAGCGCATCCGGGGGAGAGGCGGACGTCATTGTCACTGCTCTCCTTGCGCAAGTGTAAAGGGTCCATGCTGCTCCTTCTACATCTCAAATATGTCTCAGTCAGGCTTTCCTGGCTACTTATTTCCTGGTCAGCCCCTTCTCCTACGTCGATGGCCCTGTGATGTATGGGTCGCTATTGGGGGCCTGATCTATATATGGGGCCCGAAGTCAAGCTCCTGTTTCCTCCTAGGGAGGGGGTGTTGTACCCTCTCCTTGCTGGGCTTCCCAGGTGAGAGCTCTCTCTCTTTCCATCCTTAATTCTCGCCTTTCCTCTACTTCCTACCTGGGTTGCCTCCTTCTCTCGGTGCTAGGTGCTGTTTTTCTAGGCAGTGTTTTGGCCTCAATCTCACTCCCTGATGCTTCTTCCATACCATAGGCCTACCTTGGTGGAGTTGGATCTGCGTGGCTGGCGCTCCTTTCTTCCCCTCGACTGGTGGAATCATCTTCTAGGAGGACCACAAACCTCCCTCTGACCTTAGGGCACCTGATGAGGTGCTTAGGAGTAAGCGTTCCTTGTTCGGGCCGGACTGGATGGGCCGCGGCTGATGGGTCGATGCCCAAGGGGGTCTGGTACCGTCTGAGCTGGGGTCGATAGTACCCGAGCTGGTTGGACCTAGGATCTTCTTCCCTGCCCTGAGGCTTGCTGCCCCGAGGGTGTCTAGTAGCCTCTTCGACCAGTGGATTGGTGTAACCTAGTGTGGCAGCAAATAGGATGGCCGACATTAGTGAGAGCAAATCCCTGCCGGTGTATGGTGGTGTGGAAGCTAAGTTTAGATAACATTGGTGGCATCCATTTTGTATAACTTGACATTGTGATAATTCAATTATGATGGAAATTATACACCAATGAACAATCATTTCTTGAGCTCATGTGACAGTCCTGATAGATAGCTTACTTACTGGCAGGCAAAGTGGAAACTATCAGTAATGCAACACATTGCAAGGCTTGCACAAAGAGTACATTTCCATGTTACTGCAGTCTGCCTGCTTGCCTTAGCAACAGGCCCTGTAGGCCTCAATTGTATATCCAGACACACATAAAGATAATGTAACTGTTAAACTGTCTGGCTTTAGATACAGGGGACTTGTCACGTACACGCTAGGTGGTTTCCAATCTGTTCTTGTGTAACGATGTACTGAAAGTTTCCGAGCACAAAATGTTTCTTCACCACCTGCCGGGCCATGAGGGCCTAGACATGACCTGTTACGCAGACAATTTATAATGAAATCTTATGGTTTGCGACTATAAATACTTGTGTTTTACTTCTGCTTATTCGAGCATTCAGCACCCAAAATTGATGCTCCCGTGCATGTTAATAAATTTTCTTTATTTCACTCAGGTGGTTGTGACGGAGTTTGATTTTGGGTCTTAGAGGTTTTCCCGTTTCTACATTTCATGGTAGAATGCGGTCCCTTGAGCCTTGACCATCTGCTGCTGACCTTCACTTCCAGGCCCCCCTTTGAGAAGGCGAATTACTGCCTCCAGACCCTGTTTTCAGCCTGCCTTGACCCTCTGAGGGAAGATCAGAGCAAACGGCCTACTGCTCCTTCTGCAGTGGCACTCTGAAAATGCCTCAAACTGGGCAAACTACTGCTCCTCCTGCCTGCGGTGACTCTCATAGAGGGGGGGCCAGACACTCCACTCAGCACTGGCTAGTCAACTCCTTGGTAATATTTTTTCACTGTTTTATATTTCTTCTCCGTTCACTTCACCTGCTGCCTATGTCTCCAGAGTGGCCCTATGCATTCTTTTCACTCCCTGTGCGTGGGCATTCTTTGCCAAGCTTTGATTTGTTTCTGGTCCAAAGGGGACCTGCATCTGTTTGTATCTGAGGGGACAGAAAAGGGAAGATTAAGGTGCCATCGCAGTTAGAGCACACCCTATTGGCTAGCCGGAGTTCATAGGAACTCAGACAAGAGTGGGCTGATGAGCCCCTTTTGGACCTTGTTTGGAGGGACTGGTGGAGGGATGGTGGTTTGCAGCTGATGCTTTATTCAGGATTTAGATTGGGTTAGGTTTTCTGTTTCTAGGCAGCCAGTGGCGCTCCAACCAGACTGATAGGTCCAAGGACCCTGCTCAGTGGGAGCAGGGTTGGGAGGATTCAGTGGGAATTCTCGGAGATGACCCAAGGGTGCCGTTGCAGTTTGAGCCCACCCAGCGGCGTGAGGGGTTGTAACTGCAGATACTCCCCTGGTATTCACTCGCTGTCTGTCACTCAGGGTTCACCTCGTTCCTTGCTGATGTGCATGTGTATTTGAATTATACTTGCTGTTCCGTCACCTTCTTCACTGGAGCTGTGGGAGGGCATACCTTCACATTTTTCCCTGCCAGCAGTAACTCCCTGAAACTAGGCAGCACAAGACTCCCCGCCATCGACCTGCATCTTTATTGTTTTATGTGATTCTCTGCACTGTATCTGATGTAAAGAGCTCCGATACCCTCGGGTCAGGCCAGCGCTATATAAAACTTCTTAAATAAATAAAAATAAATAAAGACTACTGATGTTTCAAGGAGGGTGAAATTCTGCAGTCCCCTGTGTTGCCTGCGGATGCTCACCGGCTCCAGGGGTGGAAGGTGTCGGATGCTGAGAAAAGCAGGGGGTGGTGAACTCCTCGTTTCACACAGGGGAGGAATAAGTAATTTATTGTTTTCCTTGGTTTGCATTAATAGGTTTCTTGGGTTGTGTGATTTTTTGTTGTTTATTCCTGTGTTCAACAATTATCAATTTGACTGTACATCTACATTTTTGACTGATCTGACTTTGACATGACCACACCAATTTATGTTGCCATTTTCATACAATAATGCTGCTAGATTGCTTAATAGACATTTTCACAGTGTTTTTATATTGCACATTACCCTATGTCTGTGCACTGCTACTTATGAAATTAGAGATTCCAACTTTCCTTGTGATTACACTGGTACTCCTTTGGGATTAACAATACACCGGGAAAAGGTGCTCGGGTAGCTCTGCACCTCCTAGGGACAGACCCCAGCTCTTTATGTTATATGTGTACGCCTGTGTAAGTGCAGAGTTCACAAGTTTTTGTCTCATATTTTCATGTGATTCTACAATTTCGTTCAGCTGCACCTCTGTGGGTCTGGGTGGCCGTTGGAGAAAGCAAGGGAATTACATTTTTACTCTACCTCTGTCTCTTTCCTTCCTATCTCTGAGTATTTTCGGTGAACTTGTAGAAAATGTGATGTCATGTAACTTTGAAAGCGCAGCTGGCTGTTTGATCACTGCATGACTAATTGAACATATATGTTACCCATCCCCATGCCCTTCCGGAATGAGCAGCCAGAAATAGTCTGCTGACTACCTTCTGTGTCATTGTACTAAAGCATGTATGCACTTTTGTTCACTGCAATAGGGACAGCTGACTCCTTCCCACATGCACTTACAAAGAGTAATAATTGGGGTACGAGTGCCTTACAAGTAACACAATTGCATTGCTGTTTTCTCTCTTCTGATGATAGGGGATGAAAAGAGGACAAAGGACTGAATATTACATTTTTATGGACTACGATATCTTTATTGTGACCGTGATTATTCTCCTAGAAGGAGGGGAATAGAAGATTATGATGTGGAATTCGTTTTGGGAAGTTATAAATGTTGAACATTGTGGACACCATAAAAGATTGTGAAAGTAATTGAATAAGATTAAATAAATAAGTCTGGGACTGAGGCCGTTGTTTAAAGCAAGGCAACGCAGTGAAAAAGGGGAGGTTAAACTGCACCATACACTACACCATGGAAGGTAGAATGGACAGAGCACCAATACATGCCTCCTCACCTGAGGATGGTCAATGCTTCACATTAGCAACCACACTCACGTAACTAACAGCTGCAGAAAAAGAAAAAAACACACTGTCCCTGCAGCAGATAAATGAGGGACTGATATGCCAAGAACAGAACACAGCCATGGGCTGTGATAATGGGCTAAAAATATGTGAGGGAGGATCAGTAGATACGCTATGGTCCATCCACCCACCAGTCCTTAGCCCAGTGGGCCCAAACAGCAAGGGAGGTGAGGATGAAAGTGGAGATGCTACATCACAGACGCATCCCATAAATGCTAGATCACAAAGTTTCACAGAAGAAACTATATCTGATTATAGCTACAGTATAATACCATCTCTCATACAGGACACCATCAGTTTTGCACGTGGACTCTGTGCTCGGGCAATGCATCATTGGCCCATTGGCAAGAATACCTGCAAGCCAATAATAGACAAGGTCATGACAGTTACAGCCAAAACGTGGGAGGAGGATGGTCAGGGATAAATAGCATTGCATATATCAATAGACAGGGTAAATTCAGAAACAGGGACCGGCCTACAGTGGAAAGACTGAGGCATAGGGCCAAGAGTGGTGCAACGTGTTTCAATTGCCACCAACAAGGCCATCAAATTGACGCCTGTCCCCATCCACGTTGGCAGAGACACCACTTTAGTGGACCACCTCCACCTTATGTCCAGCACAACGTACATTGTATAACACATACACAAGGTGACTGCATGGATAGGAAGACTGGACTGAAACCGCATATGAAACAACTGGATCCATGAGAAACCACTTACAACTTGTAAACTTGTATTTTAACTAGAATAGAAAAAAAGGCCAGTTCCAAACTATTTATCTGGTTTTGTATACTCCGATGAAATGTTGGAACTGGCCAACACTTTACATAAAAAGATCTTCAGAACAGAGTTGAAAGATAAAAACTTGTTTTTCACCTTGGTTGTTTGGTTTCAACTGCCTCCATGCTGCAATCACAGAGAGTGCACCTCCAGACGAAAGAGTCAGATCTTGGCTCTGCACCTTTTTGTTTTGGCCAGAGGTGGTCTGACCTCTCAGCGCAAACAGCTGGTAGTAAGCACTTGTGCACCATACCCCTATATTGATATAGCATACAACCCATCCACCATTACCTGCCAGGGGCTCAATATCTTTCTGGGGGCCCCAAAACACTGATGAATCTGGCTTCTGCAGTCTTAAGTTGCTGCTCGCTGAAATAAATAATGTTCTACTTGTGTGATTCACTGTCGCCCCTATACATCATATTTGGCGGATCTGCTTTTAAGGATATTTGTCTTGAAATATCAAATGTTAATTTTTCCCCAGTAGAATGGGCTACCCTGTCAAGCAATGGCTTGTTCGGCTTACGTTAAGGAATGAGCGCCTTGTAATCAAACGTGACTCATTCAAACTGTTGGAAGCAAATATTTTAGGGAGCAGGCCCTCAAGCGGTGCCTGTACTAAGATGTATTTTTCTCAATCTTTCCCCATATGCATATCGACCGTAATCGTGCCCTTAGTGACAATGGACTCTCTCTGTGTGAAATAACTGCCCCCAATTCTGTAATCACTGAAACAGCCCTTGGAGCTACTGCATAAAACTCCACTGTGTCGGCCGTACTTGCACATATGTGCGGCTATGGGATCTACAGATTTCCGTGCTCGTGCAGAAGGCATATACTTTTTAATATGACTCAGTGCTGTGCTTGAATGTCACAGCCTGTCTGTTTTGTGAGCCTCTTTCACAGGCAAAGCTCAATGCTTTTGTGTACATTTTGTGGAGCATGAATGGCTCATGAGGCAGCAAACCTTGAGCTGGTTGTGGCATTTGTGATGTCTTCTGACACATCACAAAACCAAAGGGGAAGATGGACGGAGTGTTGAACATTGCAAGCACTCACCCCCAGTCAACTGATCTGGGTTTAATCCATCATCATTCTTTAGCTCACTCCGCCAACCCAGTTCAGACATGGCCATATGCAAATCAGTCTGACCCTGTGCATCATGGGAACAGTCCAGCCCGAACTGCCAAGCCATGTCTTCCCTGGACCGGAAACAAGCATCCTGGGACCGGATTCTGGCTTACAGCCGTCATCAGCCAGGCTATCTTGAATCCAGTGGCAAAGTGAGCAAGGGACCCACGTCTGAGCATACCCTGCCAACTTAGGGCGAACATAGCAAAACCAAAGGGGATGATGGACGGAGTGTTGAACATTGCAAGCACTCACCCCCAGTCAACTGATCTGGGTTTAATCCATCATCATTCTTTAGCTCACTCCGCCACCCCAGTTCAGACATGGCCATATGCAAATCAGTCTGACCCTGTGCCTCATGGGAACAGTCCAGCCCGAACTGCCAAGCCGGCATATGGCTGCATATGGCTGGGTTCAAACTGGAATGGCATGGTGAGCAAAAAAACGATGGATTTAGGCCCAGATCTCTGTACTGGGGTGAATGTATGACATTGTTCTGCATTCTGTCCATCAATTGTTATTTTTGCATTTGTCACCCAGAGTGGGACGGGTATGCCCAGACGTGGGTCCCGTGCTCTCCATGCCACAGGAATCAGGCTATCCTGGCTGAAGAGGGGTGAAACCCCGAAACCGGTCCTAGGATGCTTGTTTCCAGTCCAGGGAGGACCTGGCCTGGCAGTTCGGGCTGGACTGTTCCCATTGGGCACAGGGTCAAGACTGATTTGCATATGGCTGGGTTCAAACTGGAATGGCATGGTGAGCAAAAAACGATGGATTTAGGCCCAGATCTCTGTACTGGGGTGAATGTATGACATTGTTCTGCATTCTGTCCATCAATTGTTATTTTTGCATTTGTCACCCCGAGTGGGACCGGTATGCCCAGACGTGGGTCCCGTGCTCTCCATGCCACTGGAATCAGGCTATCCTGGCTGAAGAGGGGTGAAACCCCGAAACCGGTCCTAGGATGCTTGTTTCCAGTCCAGGGAGGACCTGGCCTGGCAGTTCGGGCTGGACTGTTCCCATTGGGCACAGGGTCAAGACTGATTTGCATATGGCTGGGTTCAAACTGGAATGGCATGGTGAGCAAAAACGATGGATTTAGGCCCAGATCTCTGTACTGGGGTGAATGTATGACATTGTTCTGCATTCTGTCCATCAATTGTTATTTTTGCATTTGTCACCCCGAGTGGGACGGGTATGCCCAGACGTGGGTCCCGTGCTCTCCATGCCACTGGA
The DNA here is from genome assembly GCA_963921515.1 of Calotriton arnoldi. Classification (NCBI taxonomy): domain Eukaryota; kingdom Metazoa; phylum Chordata; class Amphibia; order Caudata; family Salamandridae; genus Calotriton; species Calotriton arnoldi. The sequence goes on from CAWUFW010014947.1 coordinate 56,527, forward strand.
ATCAGGCTATCCTGGCTGAAGAGGGGTGAAACCCCGAAACCGGTCCTAGGATGCTTGTTTCCAGTCCAGGGAGGACCTGGCCTGGCAGTTCGGGCTGGACTGTTCCCATTGGGCACAGGGTCAAGACTGATTTGCATATGGCTGGGTTCAAACTGGAATGGCATGGTGAGCAAAAAACGATGGATTTAGGCCCAGATCTCTGTACTGGGGTGAATGTATGACATTGTTCTGCATTCTGTCCATCAATTGTTATTTTTGCATTTGTCACCCCGAGTGGGACGGGTATGCCCAGACGTGGGTCCCGTGCTCTCCATGCCACTGGAATCAGGCTATCCTTGCTGAAGAGGGGTGAAACCCCGAAACCGGTCCTAGGATGCTTGTTTCCAGTCCAGGGAGGACCTGGCCTGGCAGTTCGGGCTGGAATGTTCCCATTGGGCACAGGGTCAAGACTGATTTGCATATGGCTGGGTTCAAACTAGAATGGCATGGTGAGCAAAAAAACGATGGATTTAGGCCCAGATCTCTGTACTGGGGTGAATGTATGACATTGTTCTGCATTCTGTCCATCAATTGTTATTTTTGTATTTGTCACCCCGAGTGGGACGGGTATGCCCAGACGTGGGTCCCGTGCTCTCCATGCCACTGGAATCAGGCTATCCTGGCTGAATAGGGGTGAAACCCCGAAACCGGTCCTAGGATGCTTGATTCCAGTCCAGGGAGGACCTGGCCTGGCAGTTCGGGCTGGACTGTTCCCATTGGGCACAGGGTCAAGACTGATTTGCATATGGCTGGGTTCAAACTGGAATGGCATGGTGAGCAAAAAACGATGGATTTAGGCCCAGATCTCTGTACTGGGGTGAATGTATGACATTGTTCTACATTCTGTCCATCAATTGTTATTTTTGCATTTGTCACCCCGAGTGGGACGGGTATGCCCAGACGTGGGTCCCGTGCTCTCCATGCCACTGGAATCAGGCTATCCTGGCTGAAGAGGGGTGAAACCCCGAAGCCGGTCCTAGGATGCTTGTTTCCAGTCCAGGGAGGACCTGGCCTGGCAGTTCGGGCTGGACTGTTCCCATTGGGCACAGGGTCAAGACTGATTTGCATATGGCTGGGTTCAAACTGGAATGGCATGGTGAGCAAAAAAACGATGGATTTAGGCCCAGATCTCTGTACTGGGGTGAATGTATGACATTGTTCTGCATTCTGTCCATCAATTGTTATTTTTGCATTTGTCACCCCGAGTGGGACGGGTATGCCCAGACGTGGGTCCCGTGCTCTCCATGCCACTGGAATCAGGCTATCCTGGCTGAAGAGGGGTGAAACCCCGAAACCGGTCCTAGGATGCTTCTTTCCAGTCCAGGGAGGACCTGGCCTGGCAGTTCGGGCTGGACTGTTCCCATTGGGCACAGGGTCAAGACTGATTTGCATATGGCTGGGTTCAAACTGGAACGGCATGGTGAGCAAAAAAACGATGGATTTAGGCCCAGATCTCTGTACTGGGGTGAATGTATGACATTGTTCTGCATTCTGTCCATCAATTGTTATTTTTGCATATGTCACCCCGAGTGGGACGGGTATGCCCAGACGTGGGTCCCGTGCTCTCCATGCCACTGGAATCAGGCTATCCTGGCTGAAGAGGGGTGAAACCCCGAAACCGGTCCTAGGATGCTTGTTTCCAGTCCAGGGAGGACCTGGCCTGGCAGTTCGGGCTGGACTGTTCCCATTGGGCACAGGGTCAAGACTGATTTGCATATGGCTGGGTTCAAACTGGAATGGCATGGTGAGCAAAAAAACGATGGATTTAGGCCCAGATCTCTGTATTGGGGTGAATGTATGACATTGTTCTGCATTCTGTCCATCAATTGTTATTTTTGTCTTCTGACACATCAGCAAGCAAGCTGCAATCCCTTTTTAGGTCGAGCCTGGGCAGCGCATGTGCTTATCTGCGGCATGCTGCATTAGAGTATGGAATAGAAGCCCGCCAGCGCTCCGCCCATATTTGTCATTGGCTTGTGTCCTTGTCCTTCCTAAATGCTGGCTTTTGATGCGTTAATAGGCTTGTTAGTTCCTCCTTAGTACCGCCTTGTCTTCATTTGTAACCTCACATGAGGACTGACCCTTTTACTTCGGTTGTTACGCGGTACGTCTTTTTTAGTCTGTAAGCACTATTTGCTTTAATGAGTTTCTCCTACTGCAGGCACGGCATGCTTTCTTGCAATATTCAGCACGCCATGCGTGCTTTCAATTTCCGAGCTGCTGGGACAATGGCGGCCGCTTCTTTGAATAGCTCTCGCATTTACAAGAGTTTGAGCTATTGGCATTGTAAATGACAATGCCTTTTATTTATGTGTTAATTAGCAAAACAGATAAATAAAAGGCATTGTCATTTACAATGCCAATTGCTTAAACTCTCGCAAATGCGAGACCTATTGCATTGCAAATGCTTGTTTCTTGGTTGCGGTGGTCTAGTCACCATTTGCTTTTCCTCGCTGACTTTTATTATTTATTATTTGTTACACAATCTCTTATTGTCAAGGCTGTTGTAATTAGGGTCTGTTCAGTCGCTATATATCAGTCTTATTTATTTATGCTTCCTTATTTGTGATAACTATATCAGGACTATTTCAAGACTTTGTGAAAGCAGAAGCAGAAGTTCGACAGTTGACAGTTTCTCTTATTCTTACTCTACCCTTTCCCATTCCCTTGCTCTTGCTGCTAGTGTGGTGCCTGTAGAGAATGAGGTCAGGCACCGGAATCCCAGGTGCTCAGCATGTACCGCAACCACAGGCAGGTGGAACAGGTGGAACCTAATCAGCGTACAGCTCCGGCTGCACCCCCTCAACTCACAGCTTTACTCGCCCAACTCAACCCCCCACCCAAGGGAGGGGGATGATGGCAGATGGATACAAGCACAGCACAACACAACACAGCAAGTGAGAGTCACACTGTAGAGGCAGACAGATTGAAAGCGGCCCACACGGTATCCCCAGGGGATGTGTATCCCCTGCTCTTCGGCAGTCTCCGGAGGTCCTGCCTATTGGACACCTCGGACGAGCCCCTAGCTGCCCCGCCCACCCCAGGAGAGGCGAGGCTCTAGCAGGCAGAAGCAGCAGCGCTCCGAGCAAAGCTGCTGTTGGAAATGCACCTTTCTGCTCTAAAGCCGAGGAGCCATCAAATTCATACAGGGTTAAAAGACACCGTATGTCGATTCACTCATGGCAAATTGTTAAAATAAATCACCAAATCTGTTCATTGCAATGTATTTCAAATGCAAGAAATCGTATGATTGGAAGTGGCAGTCCTTAAACAGGATGATGAAAACAGTGCACGTGAGCTAAAAGGCTTGGTGGCATGTCTTCTATTTTCGTATTATTTTACTTTGAGCCTTTATGGTACGAGTTGTTTTCCCTCTAACTTGTATTTAGGACAGGCTTATCACTCAATAAAAAAAAAAGCAACAGGTGAAATGCCACATTAGCACTGTGAAATGCGTGTTCCTTGCTCAAGTTTTGAAACTCTCTGGCAGACATTAGTTTTTTAATTAATTAACTTAAGGGTTTTACATCTGTGTAGCGCAGCGCTACGTTGTATATTGTCATATGTAGGATGATATTTTATTAGTTTATTTTAATAAGGGCTTTTGTAAATCGCTACTAGACACCAGACCCCTGCCCCAGTGTGCTTTGTGAGTGGGCATGTACAAAATAAGCTGTCCTAAGGCAGAGCAGGTGGACTATCTATCTATCTATCTATCTATCTATCTATCTATCTATCTATCTATCTATCTATCTATCTATTACAGTAGATATCGGAGGATTGCAGGATACCTTTACCGTTGTCTTGTATGATATGTGATTCACTTTCCCTCTTCTATCCCTCTGCTACCCTTCTCAATCCAAATAACTGACTAACATATCCACCACTCAAATTACTTTCATATTTCACTATACAAATTCACCACTAATCCTTTTATGGGTTCCGGAGTAGCGTGCTACTCGCCGAAAAAAGCGCTTCAACACCCCATCAGGGGTAACAAGCACTCTATATATGCAAACGTTTTTCCCTCTTCTATCCCTCCGCTATCCTTCTCAATCCAAATAACTGACTAATATCCACCACTCAAATTACTTTCATATTTCACTATAATAATTCACCACTAATCCTTTATGGGTTCCGGAGTAGCGTGCTACTCGCCGAAAAAAGCACTTCAACACCCCATCAGGGGTAACAAGCGCTATATAAATGCAAACTTTTTTCCCTCTTCCATCCCTCCGTTATCCTTCTCAATCCAAATAACTGACTAATATCCACCACTCAAATTACTTTCATATTTCACTATACTAATTAAACACTAATCCTTTATGGGTTCCAGAGTAGCGTGCTACTCTCCGAAAAAGCGCTTTGACGCCTCGTCAGGGGTAGTAAGCGCTATATAAATGCAAATACAATACAATCTATCTATCTATCTATCTATCTATCTATCTGTCTGTCTGTCTGTCTGTCTGTATGTCTGTCTGTATGTCTGTCTGTCTGTCTGTCTATCTGTCTATCTATATAGTCATCACGGCACAGAACACTGTATCGAACTCGGAAGGATGGGAGGCTCACTAGGCCCATCGTGCCGCCACTTTGATGCACAATGTATCAAGCTCGGAAGGGTGGGAGGCTAGCTAGTCCCGTCATCCCTCCTGCAGACAATCTTGCTGTTGTAAGCATGCAGAAGATTGCCAGAAAACTCATGCACTCTGTACCTCAGAATGAAGGGGGTCTGAATAGCGCTTTGTGCCAGCACTATGATGCACACTCTATCAAGTTCAGAAGGATAAGATGCTGACTGGGCCCGTCATGCCAGCACTCTGATGCATACTCTATCAACCTTGGAAGGACGGAGGGCTGACTAGGCCTGTCGTGCCAGCACTCTGATGCACACTCTATCAAGCTCAGGAGGATAAGATGCTGACTAGGCCCCTCGTGCCAGCACTCTGATGCACACTTTATCGAGCTCAGAAGGATAAGATGCTGACTAGGCCCCTCGTGCCAGGACTCTGATGCAAACTGTATCAATCTTGGAAGGATGGAGGGCTGACCAGGCCCATCGTACCAGCATTCTGATGCACACTCTATTGAGCTCAGAAGGATAAGATGCTGATTAGGCCCCTCGTGCCAGCACTCTGATGCAAACTGTATCAACCTTGGAATGACGGAGGCTGACTAGGCCCATCGTGCCTGCACTCTGATGTATACTATATCCAGTTTGGAAGGATAAGCTGCTGACTAGGCCCCTCGTGCCACCACTCTGATGCACACGTTATCGTTCTCAGAAGGATAAGATGCTGATTAGGCCCCTCATGCCAGCACTCTGATACAAACTGTATCAACCTTGGCAGGACGGAGGGCTGACTAGGCCCATCGTGCCCGCACTCTGACGCACACTCTATTGAGTTCAGAAGGATAAGATGCTGATTAGGCACCTCGTGCCAGCACTTTGATGCACACTCTATCGAGCTCAGAAGGATAAGATGCTGACTAGGCCCCTCGTGCCAGCACTTTGATGCACACTCTATCGAGCTTAGGAGGATACGATGCTGACTAGGCCCCTTGTGCCATCACTCTGAAGCACACTATATCCAGCTCGGAAGGATAAGATGCTGACTAGGCCCCTCGGGCCAGCACTCTGATGCACACTCTATCGAGCTCAGAAGGATAAGATGCTGACTAGTCCCCTCGTGCCAGCACTCTGATGCAAACTGTATCAACTTTGGAAAGACAGAGGGCTGACTAGGCCCATCATGCCAGCACTCTGATGTGTACTATATCCAGCTCGGAAGGATAAGATACTGACTAGGCTTCTCATGCCAGCACTCTGATGCGTACTATATCCAGCACGGAAGGATAAGATGCTGATTAGGCCCCTCGCCCCAGCACTCTGTTTGTACTAAATCCAGCTCGGAAGGATAAGATGCCGACTAGGCACTTCATGCCAGCACTCTAATGAGTACTATATCCAGCTAGGAAGGATAAGATGCTGATTAGGCCCCTCGTGCCACCATTCTGATGCACACCCTATCGAGCTCAGAAGGATAAGCATGAGAGGAAAATGGAGAAAGAAAACCTTTTGGCTGTTTAATAACAAAACATATTCAAATCTTTAGAGATAGTACAGGGACAGAGCAGTAAAGGCCTTCCATTATTGCATGTAGATGTGCCTTGTGATGATATCTCATATGACTCTGACTCCCTATTGAATGAATGAATGAATGAATGAATGAATGAAAATCATCCAACAAACATTGTGTAAAATATGATAAAGTCTGATCAAAATTCAAAGAAGTGTATTTCTTTCACTTGTGGAAGCTTTGACATTAATATGTCACATTATAGGGCTGCACTGAGAAGTACTTAACAGTGATAGCTTTTAAACATGGCTGTAGAACCATTCCTGCCTCAGCCTCCACAATGGTGACAGTGCCATTAGTGAACTCAGAGGCAAAACAGATGTCAAGTGAACCCTGTATACGTCCCAGATCATTATCGAGCAAAATTATGATCTATTAAATCAAAAACCATAGGTTTTTGTTGAGCTGGTATTTTGAACTCATGTTTTTGAAAGTACGTTAATATGTAATTATGAAGAAAATGGAGTTTCAGTTAAATTAAATATATACTTAAGATCACACAATTTATGCAGGGAAGCAGTGATTTATCTAGGCTTTCTGGCTTCAATTTGTAAAAAGCATTCACTAAATAGCTATGTATTTGTCTCCTTTTATGTTAAGGCTTTGTTTTTACCTCTCTACCTGGCACATGCATCAAGCTATTTTGCGATCGCAAACTTAGCGAATCGCTAAAAAAGGCCGTTTGCGATCGCAAAATAGCCCTTTGCAATGCACCAAGCCAAGATAGCGAAATCGCAAAATTAAGGAATCGCAAAATAGCGAGACCTGGAATTAGCGAATCCTTATTAGCGAATCGCAAAATAGGAGTCGCAAAGCTATGCACCATAATTCGCAAATAGCGATTCCCACCAAATTCGCAGATTTGCGCTCGCAAATCACCGAATTTTACAGGCAGGTGGTAAACAGGTGAAAACAATCTCCACAGGTGCAGCACATCAGCAAAGTATTTAAACAGGCCCAGGAGCACTCTGAATGTTTCACAATGGCAGCGCTCTACGTCATGGCGAGGAGGATGAGGCTACAAGCAGCAGCACAGAGAAGAAGGAGAATACAGGAGCGCATTTTCAGAGTGCGCATCACATTGTTGGGGCAGACTGAAGAGGAGATCTATGACAAGTACAGGCTAAATGCTGCCATGATCCTTGATCTGATTGTAGAATTGGATCCCCTATTGCAGCGCCAGACTCACAGGACACATGCCATTCCCACACATGTGAAGGTCCTATGTTCCCTGCACCTACTAGCGTCAGGCAGCTTCCAGGGTGTCGTAGCTGTAGCTGGAGGTGTGTCACAAAGTTCCCTGTCACATTTCTTCAATGCTTTCCTGCAGGCCATGTTGACAAGGATACACCACCACCTAAGCTTCCCCGCAACCCTGCAAGATTTGCTTAGGACTAAACTTGACTTCTATCAGGTAGCCCGGTTTCCCCATGTAATAGGATGCATAGATGGAACTCATGTAGCAATTTGTCCACCAGCAGTGAATGAGTACATCTTCAGGAACCGCAAATCATATAATTCCCTGAATATCCAAGTAGTCTGCAATGCAAAAAATATCATCACTGACATTGTGGCACAGTACCCTGGCAGCACACATGACTCCTACATATTTAGACACAGTGGCATACACACTCGTCTCCTAGGGGGTGAATTTGGAGAAGGACATCTGCTTGGTAAACATATGTTACATTTGTTCTGACACTATGGCCTAATGGACATGCATATCTGTCACTAACCGTTTCCTTTCTCCCCTGTAGGTGACAGTGCATATGCCATGCGCAACTACATCCTGACACCATACCTCAACCCAACAATCCCAAATGAGCAGCGGTACAATGCAGCGCACATTGCAACCCGAAACGTAATAGAGCGCACCTTTGGACAGCTGAAAAGTCGGTTTTGCTGCCTCCACAAGACAGGCTGGGCGTTGCAGTACCGACCAGACACCTGCTGCCGAATTGTGGCCACATGTGCCATGTTGCACAACATCGCAACTAGGAGAGGCATACCCCTGGAACAGTCAGACAGCGAGCCTGAGGAGGACCTCCAACCAGGCCCACAACTTCGAGCAGCAGCTGGGGCAAGCTTAGCAGAAGGGAGAAGGAGACGTGCAGAAATTACACAACATTATTTCTGAGGTGGGTAATGATGAGACACGACACAGCATGTTTTAACAGTACTGCATGTATTTTCAGTTAACAATGTGTTTGTGTTAAAGCACACATACCAGGTACTACTTTGCACCGTGAGTGATAACAACATAAATCAAGAAGACATAATGATCAGACTTGTATGTCAGTCACTACTTCTGCATTGTCAATGGTTAAATCACCATCTGTGAGCCAGTCTGCCAACGCAACACTATTTCTTCCATCCACGCACTCCCAAACGCCTTTCGGTGACCTCATTCGCCTCCCTCACTGATGCAGCTGAAGGTGTGGTACTCCGAGTGGTGCGCCTCCTGCATGTTGTTACTGGCACCAACAGACTACTGAGGCTGGACGCCTCCTCACTCCCCCCTCCCCCTGTTGCATTGCTGCCCCCAGCAGTTTCAGTCTGTAGTTGCTCTACCGCATTTGTCACCTGGACCAGTGCCCTGGCCACATCCACACAACAATGGCTCATTTGGAGCTGCATGGCCACAGACCGACAGGACAGCAGAACTGTGTTGTTGCTCAGGCGGTTGTTGGACCTTGTATAGCCATCTAGGTGCACTAATAGTTGCCGATGCCTTTTCCTTTGGGACACCTGGTCCTCCTGCATCACCCTGCATAGCTCCTGCATGGCCTCATTGGACTGCCTATTGCCTTCCACCACTGCAGTTGTCAGCTCCTTTACACAGTCCCTCATTTCAGCCATGTTGTTCGCCATTTTGCTGAGTTGTTCCTGCATTGATCTCATATGTTTTGCCTGCAGGGGCTGCACCCTCAGCATCTGGCTCTCCAGCCCACCCCAGACACTCAGACTTGCGTACTCTTGCAATGACATCTGTGCCCTGGACCTGCGCCACCTGCACTGGTTTGTGCTGCGCCAGACCTCTGACTGTGATCTTGTGGTGGCTGTACCTTCAGGCTGGGTTGTCAGGGGTTCTGGCTCGCTCACTTCCTCAAGTTCCATGACCGGAAGTGGTGGTACTGGGGACCTGCGTCTTGTGGGTGCTGGTACTGTGGTCTTTGGGGCCACAGATGTTTCCACATCTGCCTCAACCGGAGTCTCCTGTGTGTCTCCGCCTTCAGTCTCATCCGACTCCTCTGCTGCTGCATCTGTGATGTTAAACAGTGCAATTTGTATTTAATTTCAAATGTATGTAGTGTCACATTCAGCATGATTGCTTTTGACATTAAATGACTCTCTGACACACAGTGTTCACGTGTTTAACTCCCTTGTTGTGATTGCCTACCGACTTGCCTTCCCTGCCTGTTACTCCCATAATGCATTTTGGTGTTGGAAGTAAAATGTGGGATGGAGTTTTTTTCAGAACTCTAGGGATGAACTGACGTGATGTTCCTACATTTTAAATCAGCTTAAAATGGACATTAGCATGCATCTTACCTTGTGAAGTACTGGCCCCTGATGACGTGTCCAACTGCGTCACTCCCACGACAGCTTCAGGCTGGAGTGTGGACTCTATTAGGTCCTCCAGAGGTGTATTCCCAGGCTGTGTTGCAGGTCCACCTCCAGTCTTATTTGACTCCTTGAGCCTCTCCGCAATCCTCTCCTTGGCACGACTGCGCAGGTCATACTACCTGTTAGACCTGGCACCATTGGCGTGGGTCTCCCTTCCATTTTTCGCTGTTGTCTCCTCTGTTTTACTGGTGTTAGATGCTCTGGGCGCTGTGCCACTGCCATTCAGTGTCACAGCGCGAATGCTCCCTGTGTAAATATGTCTATGTGAATTGGTATACCCCTGATTGGCTTATTTGGTTTACCTGTTAGTCCCTAGTAGTGTGGCCTATGTGTGCCCAGGGCTGGTAAACCAAATGCTGCTGGTGGGCCTGCAGCACTGATGTGTGCCACCCACAGAAGCAGCTTGTAAAGTGTGTCTCAGACCTGCCACTGCAGTGTCTGTGTGCAGTCCAGAACTGCCATCTTGGCTGTGAAGTGCACTCACTTCCCAGCCCCTGAACCTTCCCTTGGCATCCTGTAAGTCACCCCTATGGTAGGGTGCCTTGTATGTGTAAGGCAGGACATGCCTTGGTGTGTGTAGCATGTCCTGGTAGTGAATTATGCCCCATTTCGTTTTTCACTACTGTAAGGCTACCTGTTCCTCATAGGCTAGAATGGGCAGTTTGACTATTACATTCTATAGTCCTAACTGACCCCAGGAACATGGTAGAAAAACGAATTTAGTATGCCTGAGCTCAGAATATTAAAATACATCTTTTAGTGAAGTTTATTTTTATATTCTGTGTTTGAAAATACCACTTTTAGAAAGTAGGTATTTTCTTGCCTAAGCCTTCCAGTGTGCTCTGCCGTTATGTGTATTGGCTGTCTGGGTTTAGAGGGACAGGACAGGCTGAGTCAGACCTGGGTTGAATAGAGAGATCTGCATTTAGAGTGTGGGGAGGGGTGGCTCCTTGACCTGAATAGGGCTGTGCCTGGCAAGGTGAATGCTGGCTCCACCTCCCACTGTGTGTCTGCTAGCAGACCCCTCTTTCTGAAAGGAAGGATGCAGCCTGGTAAACAAAGTGCTCCAGGCCTGAGCAGAACTGGTTCTGGCTAGGTTCAGTGACTGGTAGCTTCAAGGATCAAAGGCTTTTGGGGTATAAATATCTGTGCTCAAGCCCCTACAATTTGTATTGCTTTTGGATCTGGAGAGGAAACTCTGTCCGTGCCACTGGAGGAATCTGCAGGAAGTGACTGTCCCTGTGCTGTGTGTTGTTTCTTGCACTGGCCTGCAGCAGTGACCACTGGACCTTGAAGAAGAGGAAAAGGAACTCTTGAGAGAACTTTTATTTTTGTACAGCAATCACCCAAGGGCTAGGAAAAGAGCTAGCCTCCTGCTGGAGTCTCAGGCACATCAGACTCCACCACCAACCTCCTGCTTCCTCCCTGCGAGGACTGCTATCTGCTGAGGAGGCTCCTGTGAGTTCCAGGGCCTCTAGTCTGCATCAGAGAAAAGAGGGTAAGAAATCGACGCTAACGCATCTTTGCGGGCCGCTGCAGTCGAGAGCGCTGGGAAAATCATCGCGCTACTGCCGCCGAGGGCCCGCAACCCGAAACCATCGCTGACGCCCCTTTGCGAGCCGCTGCAGCCGAGACGCGCTGGAAAGATCATCGCGCTGCTGTCGCCGCGCACTCGCAACCCTGAAAGAAATCATCGCTTCGAGACATCGCAGTGCGGACGCCGTGCGTTCGCCACTTTGATCGCATCGCACCGAATTTCGTCGCTCCCTCGCGGAGCGTCTTGTCTTCGCATCGCAACACGATCGCACAGCGCAACAGGATCACCGCATCGACTTCTCCCACGCGGCAAGAAAGTCATCGCATCGGCGGTCCAGCGTGCAGAAGTTTGTCGCATCGTCTCCGCACGCATCCCGCAGATCGGCGCATCATCCTCCCTTGCGGCAAGGATTTCAACGCATCGCCGGCCTCGCGTGCCGAGAATCATCGCTACAGCTTATTTGCGACACTTTGTTGGTTTTGCTACTAAACCCAGGTACTTTGTGAAAGAAAGGGTCGCAGAGACCACTGCTTTGAACTTGAACCTTATTTTTGCAACCTTTGAACTATTTTTGACAGCCCTTCAACAGCTATCCTATTTTTGACAGTATTGTGGCTTTTACAGTTATTGGTCTTGTGATAAATCTGCCTTTATATAAAGATACTTATTTTTTATAATAACTACTTGTGTGGTGTCCCTTTGTAGTGTTCCTCACTGTGTTACTGTGTATGATCATAAATGCTTCACACCCTGCCTCTGAGATAAGCCTACCTGCTCGTGCTACGTTACCACAGGGTTGAGCAGGGGTATTAAAGAGGGTAGCCCTCTCACTCTGACTTAGGAAGAAGGGTCCCTACTTGGACAGTGGCCAGCCATTGCCAACTAGAGACCCCCATTTCTAACATTGGTGGTCAGCGGTGAGGATCTGGACTTGCATTTATGATCGCATACAGTAATTATAGTGTACACTACTAGTGAGTGCAGACCATAACGTACCGCATACATTTTTTTGAGAATTTGTTTTGCTCCTATATTGTGATTGATATTGCCGGTGATTTTTCACCCGCGCACATTTTCTGAGAGTCTTTGGGATCCTATATTGTGATTGATATTGCCGGTGATTCTTCACCCGCGCCCATTTATTGAAAGTTTTTGATCCCCTATTGTAATTGATATTGCCGGTGATTTTTCACCCGCGCACATTTCTGAGAGTTTTTGGGATCCTATATTGTGATTGATATTGCCGGTGATTTTTCACCCGCGCCCATTTATTGAAAGTTTTTTGATCCCCTATTGTGATTGATATTGCTGGTGATTTTTCACCCACGCACATTTCTGAGAGTTTTTAGGATCCTATATTGTGATTGATATTGCCGGTGATTTTTCACCCGCTTACATTTTTTGAGAAGTTTTCTTCTGTCCTTTATTGATATTGCCAGTTATTTCTACAATGGGCAAGCCCAGATCCAATGCCTCAGAAGATCTCTCCTGGGAAGAAGAGAAAATAGAAACCTACAATGCCAAGCAGCTCAAATATTTTTGCAAGCAATTCACAGTCCCTATCACAGGTCTCACTAGAAGGGAGGAGTATTACAAGGCGCTGAAGGCCTGGCTAGAAGCCAGGGATGCCCCTAAGGATCTAGGAGAGCTTGTGGAGGGAGGAGAGCAGCAGGGCGATGTAGTAGACTTAGTAGGAGATCCAGCCCTTTCCAACCCGGGCTCTAGTGTGTCCGCTAAGGGTCTGTCCCCAGAAGAGCTGGAGGACAGGGAGAGAGATAGGCGGCATAATATGGAGATGGCTAAGCTTAAAATGGATGGTCACCGGGACCTAGAGAACAAGAAGTTAGAAATTGAGATTATGAGGATGAAGCTTGAGCATGAGAGAGTATTGAGGGAGTTGGAGATTAAAGCTAAGAGCATGGAAATCTCCCCCTCTGGTGGCAGCGTACCTGTAGTGCACCCTGAGAGTAGGGTGTATATACCCAAGGAGGTTATTAAAGATTTCCACAAAAGTGAAGATATTGGGCAATGGTTTGCCGCTTATGAATTAGCCATGGTGTCCCACCGGGTCCCTGAGAAGGATTGGGGAGCGGGGTTGTGGGGACGCTTTGTGAGTGAGGGGAGGGATACCTTGTTGGACCTGCCCCCAGAAAGTAGGATGGTTTATGCCCACATGAAGGAAGCGTTGATGACCCGCTATGGTTTGACCCCTGAGATGTATAGACAGAGGTTTAGGGTCTGTAAGAAGCTAGAGGGTACCACGTGGGTTGAATATGTGTCCTTTTTTTGCAGAGCCATGGAACGCTGGGTAAAAGGTAGCAAAGTAGAAACTTTTGCACAGTTTTATGATTTGATTGCATGGGAGCATTTATCTAGTAATTGTTTTCCTGAGCTACGCCAGCACCTAATTGATTGCAAGCTGACTAACCCTAGAAAGCTTGCTGAGGAGGCGGACCGCTGGGTGAGCACCCGGGTCCGCAAGGGTCCAGTGGGAGACGTCGCCAAAGGTGGGCAGGGTCCCCAGCAGAGGAGTGGGGGGACAAGGGTCAACAGAGGGAGTTCCACCGAGGGCCCCAAAGTAATCCCCCAGGGAACCAAGCAGTGGTGTCCCAGCCCCCCCAAGAAAGGAGGACCGGGCCCCCAACAGGTAGGCCTGTTCCCAGGGGGCCCCCACGTGTTACAACTGTGGTCAAGTGGGCCACAGATATTTTGATCCCCAGTGCCCCCAAAGGGGGCCAGTGCACCCCCCGTGCACCACCCCGCCAGATTGCTAGTGTAGCCCTGGGAGAGGAGGAGATGGGTGCCCAAGAGGGGTGGGATCCCGTAGAATTGACCCTTGTCTCATTAGGGGACTTTGAGATGGTCCCCAAGCCTGCACTGCCTGCTAACACTAAAAAATACAGGCAGTGGGTGACCATCAATGGCCATAGGGTGGAGGCTCTAAGAGACACAGGGGCCAGTGTAACTGCTGTCAGCTCCCGGTTGGTGTCCAAAGAGCAGGTTGTCCCCCATGCATTCTACCCAGTAGTGTCCGCAGACAACTCAGAGAGCCAATGTGAGGTGGCTCAGGTTCCCTTTGAGTGGGGGGGGTCTCAGGAACTCTTCAGGTAGCTGTGAGGCCCGCCATGCCTGTAGACTGTCTGCTGGGCAATGATTTAGAGGACTCCCCGTGGGCTACGGTGGAGAGGAAGGCTCACTTAGAGATGTTGGGTCTGCCTGAGTGGGCGTGTGCTACCACTCGGTCCATGGCAGCCAAGGAGGGTGTTGAAAAGGATCTGGAGCCTGAGAGTAGGGCCCAGATCCCTGCCTTAGAGAGAAGGGGCAGGGGCGCGGGAAGCCGGCCCCCTTGGTTCCCACGGCCCAGGAAGGAGCAGACCCTGAGGGGGATGCCCTGGAGCCTACCGGGGAGCAGATCACCGAACTGGGGGACCTGCCTGAGCTGACCCATTGGCAGCAGGAAGGGGGACCCACCAGGGAGGAATTTTGTGAGCAGCAGAGAGTTTGCCCCTCTCTTGAGGGTATGCGGCGACAGGCTGCAGCCCAGGCAGAAGGTGACATGTCTGGTTCACATCTGATTTATTGGGAGAACAGTCTCCTGTATAGTGAGCCTAAGGTTGCTGAGCCAGGGTCAGCCCGTGTGCTGGTGGTACCCGAGTGCTTCAGAACCTTCCTACTGGGGTTGGCTCATGACATTCCATTGGCAGGACATCTGGGGCAGACCAAGACCTTTGAGAGGCTGGCCGCCCACTTTTATTGGCCCCAGATGCACAAGAGTTCAGACTCTCATTGCAGGACCTGTGAGACTTGCCAGGCAAGTGGGAAGAGTGGGGGAAGATCAAGGCCCCACTCCAGCCCTTTCCAGTTGTGAGTACCCCATTCGAGCGAGTGGGCATTGACATTGTGGGGCCTCTGGACCCCAAGACAGCCATGGGCAACAGGTTCATCCTGGTCTTGGTGGACCATGCCACCCGGTACCCTGAAGCCATCCCGCTCAGGACAGTGACGGCCCCTGTGGTGGGACGTGCACTGATGGGGATTTTCTCCCGTGTGGGATTCCCCAGAGAGGTGGTGTCTGACAGGGGGACCAACTTCATCTCCCAGTACATGAAGTCTCTGTGGAAGGAGTGTGGGGTAACGTATAAGTTCACCACTCCTTACCACCCCCAAGGTAATGGTCTGGTTGAAAGGTTCAACCGGACCTTGAAGGGCATGATCATGGGCCTAGAAGAGCCCCTGAGGCGTAAGTGGGACGTCCTCTTGCCATGCCTGTTGTTTGCCTACCGTGAGGTGCCACAGAAGTCCTTAGGGTTCAGTCCCTTTGAACTCCTCTATGGCCACCCGGTTAGAGGACCTCTGAGTCTGGTCAAGGAAGGCTGGGAGCAATCTCCCAGGAAACCTCCCCAAGATGTATTTAGCTACATGTTGGCCTTCAGGAACCAGACTCGGCGTTTCAGAAAAATTGCTGAGGCAAATCTGGAAGCCAGCCAAGAAGAAATGAAACGTTGGCACGACCAGAATGCCACTCTGGTCGAATTTCAACCTGGTCAGAAGGTTTGGGTACTGGCCCCAGTGGAGCCTTGTGCGCTCCAAGATAAGTGGACCGGTCCCTTTGAGGTGGTGGAGCGCAAAAGTCCAGTTACCTACTTGGTGGACTTTCAGTCTCCCAGGAACCCCTTGCGGGTCCTGCATGTGAACCGCCTAAAGCCCCACTTTGAGAGGTCTGAAGTGGGCATGCTTCTTGCCACAGATGATGGGGTTGAGGAGGAGAGTGAGCCTCTCCCTGACCTCCTGTGTGCAGAAGAGAAGGATGGGTCAGTGGAGGGTGTGATCCTCTCCACCACACTGACCCCTGAGCAGCAGAGAGATTGTCACCACCTGTTGGGGCAATTTTCTGATTTGTTCTCCCTGGTACCTGGTGTCACTGATTGGTGCGTCCATGAGGTGGATACCGGGGACAGTTCTCCTGTCAAGCACAAGGCTTACAGGGTAACTGACAGGGTCAGGGCTTGCATTAAGGAGGAGGTCTCCAAAATGTTCGCCCTAGGGGTGGTTGAGTCCTCTAGCAGCCCCTGGTCCAGCCCCGTGGTCTTGGTACCAAAAGCTGCGACGCCTGGTGCCACTCCTGAACTTAGGTTCTGTGTGGACTACCGAGGTCTCAATTCGGTCACCAAGACCGACGCGCACCCCATCCCCAGAGCTGATGAGCTCATAGACCGGTTAGGGGCTGCCCGGTACCTCAGCACGTTTGATCTGACGTCTGGGTACTGGCAGATCGCCTTAACTGATGGGGCAAAGGAGAGGTCAGCATTCTCCACACCAGATGGGCACTACCAGTTCCGTGTGATGCCCTTTGGGATGAAGAATGCCCCTGCCACCTTCCAGAGATTGGTCAACCAGGTGTTGGTTGGGCTGGAGGCTTTCAGTGCCGCCTACCTGGATGACATTGCAGTGTTTAGTTCCTCCTGGGAGGACCACTTGCGCCACCTCTGGGAAGTGTTGATGGCGCTGCGCAGAGCAGGCCTCACAATCAAGGCCAGTAAGTGCCAGATTGGGCAGGGTTCTGTGGTGTACTTGGGACACCAGGTGGGGAGCGGCCAGGTGGCGCCCCTGCAGCCCAAGATTGAAACCATCCTGGCTTGGGAGCCCCCAAGGACCCAGACCCAGGTGAGGGCCTTCTTAGGACTCACGGGTTATTACAGGAGGTTTGTCAAGGGGTATGGCAACATTGTTGCACCCTTGACTGAGCTGACTTCCAAGAAGCGGCCAAAGATTGTGAACTGGACTGACACCTGTCAGAAAGCCTTTGATGCCCTCAAAACTGCTATGTGTACAGCACCCGTACTCCAGGCGCCCAATTTTGCTAAGGAATTTGTTGTCCAGACAGACGCTTCAGAGCATGGGGTGGGGGCCGTTCTGTCACAGATAAATGAGGAGGGACTAGACCAACCTGTAGCCTTCATCAGTAGGAGGTTACTTCCACGGGAACAGAGGTGGAGTGCAATTGAGCGTGAGGCATTTGCTGTGGTCTGGGCACTGAAGAAGCTGAGACCATACCTGTTTGGGACTCACTTCCGGGTTCAGACAGACCACAGGCCCCTCAGATGGCTGATGCAGATGAGGGGTGAGAATCCCAAGTTGTTGAGGTGGTCCATTTCCCTACAGGGTATGGACTTCACGGTGGAACACCGCCCTGGTACAGAACACGCCAATGCTGATGGTCTGTCCAGATTTTTTCCGCCTTAGCGATGAGAACTTCCAAGGGGATGGGTAGTTCTCCCCACATTTCAGCTGGAGGGGACGTGTGTTAGACCTGGCACCATTGGCGTGGGTCTCCCTTCCATTTTTCGCTGTTGTCTCCTCTGTTTTACTGGTGTTAGATGCTCTGGGCGCTGTGCCACTGCCATTCAGTGTCACAGCGCGAATGCTCCCTGTGTAAATATGTCTATGTGAATTGGTATACCCCTGATTGGCTTATTTGGTTTACCTGTTAGTCCCTAGTAGTGTGGCCTATGTGTGCCCAGGGCTGGTAAACCAAATGCTGCTGGTGGGCCTGCAGCACTGATGTGTGCCACCCACAGAAGCAGCTTGTAAAGTGTGTCTCAGACCTGCCACTGCAGTGTCTGTGTGCAGTCCAGAACTGCCATCTTGGCTGTGAAGTGCACTCACTTCCCAGCCCCTGAACCTTCCCTTGGCATCCTGTAAGTCACCCCTATGGTAGGGTGCCTTGTATGTGTAAGGCAGGACATGCCTTGGTGTGTGTAGCATGTCCTGGTAGTGAATTATGCCCCATTTCGTTTTTCACTACTGTAAGGCTACCTGTTCCTCATAGGCTAGAATGGGCAGTTTGACTATTACATTCTATAGTCCTAACTGACCCCAGGAACATGGTAGAAAAACGAATTTAGTATGCCTGAGCTCAGAATATTAAAATACATCTTTTAGTGAAGTTTATTTTTATATTCTGTGTTTGAAAATACCACTTTTAGAAAGTAGGTATTTTCTTGCCTAAGCCTTCCAGTGTGCTCTGCCGTTATGTGTATTGGCTGTCTGGGTTTAGAGGGACAGGACAGGCTGAGTCAGACCTGGGTTGAATAGAGAGATCTGCATTTAGAGTGTGGGGAGGGGTGGCTCCTTGACCTGAATAGGGCTGTGCCTGGCAAGGTGAATGCTGGCTCCACCTCCCACTGTGTGTCTGCTAGCAGACCCCCTCTTTCTGAAAGGAAGGATGCAGCCTGGTAAACAAAGTGCTCCAGGCCTGAGCAGAACTGGTTCTGGCTAGGTTCAGTGACTGGTAGCTTCAAGGATCAAAGGCTTTTGGGGTATAAATATCTGTGCTCAAGCCCCTACAATTTGTATTGCTTTTGGATCTGGAGAGGAAACTCTGTCCGTGCCACTGGAGGAATCTGCAGGAAGTGACTGTCCCTGTGCTGTGTGTTGTTTCTTGCACTGGCCTGCAGCAGTGACCACTGGACCTTGAAGAAGAGGAAAAGGAACTCTTGAGAGAACTTTTATTTTTGTACAGCAATCACCCAAGGGCTAGGAAAAGAGCTAGCCTCCTGCTGGAGTCTCAGGCACATCAGACTCCACCACCAACCTCCTGCTTCCTCCCTGCGAGGACTGCTATCTGCTGAGGAGGCTCCTGTGAGTTCCAGGGCCTCTAGTCTGCATCAGAGAAAAGAGGGTAAGAAATCGACGCTAACGCATCTTTGCGGGCCGCTGCAGTCGAGAGCGCTGGGAAAATCATCGCGCTACTGCCGCCGAGGGCCCGCAACCCGAAACCATCGCTGACGCCCCTTTGCGAGCCGCTGCAGCCGAGACGCGCTGGAAAGATCATCGCGCTGCTGTCGCCGCGCACTCGCAACCCTGAAAGAAATCATCGCTTCGAGACATCGCAGTGCGGACGCCGTGCGTTCGCCACTTTGATCGCATCGCACCGAATTTCGTCGCTCCTCGCGGAGCGTCTTGTCTTCGCATCGCAACACGATCGCACAGCGCAACAGGATCACCGCATCGACTTCTCCCACGCGGCAAGAAAGTCATCGCATCGGCGGTCCAGCGTGCAGAAGTTTGTCGCATCGTCTCCGCACGCATCCCGCAGATCGGCGCATCATCCTCCCTTGCGGCAAGGATTTCAACGCATCGCCGGCCTCGCGTGCCGAGAATCATCGCTACAGCTTATTTGCGACACTTTGTTGGTTTTGCTACTAAACCCAGGTACTTTGTGAAAGAAAGGGTCGCAGAGACCACTGCTTTGAACTTGAACCTTATTTTTACAACCTTTGAACTATTTTTGACAGCCCTTCAACAGCTATCCTATTTTTGACAGTATTGTGGCTTTTACAGTTATTGGTCTTGTGATAAATCTGCCTTTATATAAAGATACTTATTTTTTATAATAACTACTTGTGTGGTGTCCCTTTGTAGTGTTCCTCACTGTGTTACTGTGTATGATCATAAATGCTTCACACCCTGCCTCTGAGATAAGCCTACCTGCTCGTGCTACGTTACCACAGGGTTGAGCAGGGGTATTAAAGAGGGTAGCCCTCTCACTCTGACTTAGGAAGAAGGGTCCCTACTTGGACAGTGGCCAGCCATTGCCAACTAGAGACCCCCATTTCTAACACTACCTTTTTTCAAGTCGTCAATTTGGCGGTGGGCGACCCCCACTGCGTTTACTTTGGCCTGTATCCTGAGCCAGATCTTCCTCTTCTCAGACTCAGGGACCCGGAGAGATAGTTTCCCAAAGACCTTGTCGTGGCTCCTCACGTCCTCCTCAATGAGGATTTCTATCTCCTTTTCGCTAAATTTAAGTTTGCATTTTCTGGTAGCTGCTTTCTTCCCTGCTGCTCCTGATTCCATCTTTTTCTCACAGGACAGTTTTTCCAATCTAAGGTTTGAAAACCTCTGCTGTGCTCCTGCACTCAGCCTCCTCCTCTGACTCTCTCAGTGCACTGGATTCAGCATGGGATGCATCACTTCCTGATTGTGATGTCATCAACCTGCTCCAAATGCGACGCACAATTTGCGATTTCGCTAATAGCGATTTCGCTATTTGCGAAGTCGATATTTGCGAGGTCGCAGATAGCTATTTCTTTATTAGCGAGTCGGTAATATGGCCTCGCAATTTGCGATAGCGAATATTACCGATTCACTAATTTTTTGCTGATTTTTTGATGCATTGGATTTTGCTATTCCTTAATACCGATTCCTTAAAATTCGCTATTAAGGAATCGCTAAAACTGAGTTTGATGCATGTGCACCTACGTTTTTCTGCAGTTTTTATATAGTGCAACCCAAGCCTAAGGCATTGAACCACTTTACATCAGCATCAGTTAAATTACACAAAGCCATATTTTTTGACCTGGGTAGGTTAAATTATTTGCCCAGAATCACAGAATGTTGAGCCAGTGTTGAGACTGCTGGTTACCCAATTCCAAAATCAACAGCTCTAGCCGTAACGCCACATCCTGGGCTCAGCAGTGGATAGTAGGCAGAAGCCATTTGAAAGCTCAGCTTGTTACAGGCTCAAGATTTCAACAGGACCTCGAGCTGGACAAGAGCCGGGCTTCAGGCTTGAGCCTGGCTTGAGCTTTCTGCTAATTACCCACCTCTATTTCAAGCTGCTGCAAGTTGCATTGTGGCACGTGAAGGCTTTTCTTTTAACCAGTGCTGCATGTGGGAAAAATGGCTAAAGGATCCCATAAACTGGGGCTGACATTACGGTAGATGAACGGACTGGAGTAGCCCTGCCAAGTTTCCCTTGTCCCCAGTCCAGATTTGTTTGTTTTTAAATTCTGGGACTTGTAGTCTTGTTTATTCCATTACAAAACTGGACTACAAATCTGAGAATTCAAAGAAAAACGTGGCTGGAGCAGCACATCATGCATTGATCAGGGAAACTTGGCAGCAATGCTGGAGTCACAAGTGGGAGAGATAAGAGTAGCATCGGATCCAAAGAAATTGACAGATTACAGTAAATGTGTACTTGGGTACTTTTTTGGTCAAAAGTAGTCTACATTTTATATTACCTCACAATAAGGCATTTGCTGTGGAGATCACTGTGTAAGCAGATTCCCAGGTATAACATTGATGAGATATCTATGAAGGTTAAGGAGTTTGCTGAACAGATCTGTGTACAATCTAGTTACAGGTTTCATATATCATAAAATAGCATAGACTTCTCACCAGGTCTTGCTACAACACTACCAGTACAGGGCATAACCCCCAGCAAGCTGTTTATACCTTGATAAGTATGCTGCGTTGTATACCGAATTGTGACCCAAATGCATTATTGTGTATTCATTGTATTTTCGTTTAAAATATACAATAAAAGATTTTTTCTAATATCGCATTAAGGGTTAATATGCCTGTTGCAAAGTACAGTGTGTAACATTCAAGTATGTATTCTTGTGTGATAGCTTTGTGTTTTACGTTGACACCTCAGTGGGTTACTACTTTTTTGTGTGATGATCCTTGTATTAGTAAGTGCATCCTAATAATGACTCAGAAAGATGCACCTGACATTCTAATAAAGATTACATATGTCTTGGTTTGGAAATATCAAACATCACCCCAAACGGTAGATTGGTCAAACATCTTCCCCCTCTGCCATCAAACATCTACTCTAGTTTACCTCTTGAGTACTTATGAAGTGACAAGCTCTGATAGATCTGCCAGCCATTTGGTGGTCTTCTCCCAAACATTTTGCTTTCCTCCTCCATGGACTCTGAGCACTTTACCTCTGCTAACCAGTGCTAAAGTGCATGTGCTCACTCCTTGAAACATGGTCACATTGGCTTATCCCTAATTGGCATATTTAATATCATTTTAAGTCCCTAGTAAAGTGGTATTACCTTTGCTCAAGGTCTGTAAATTAAATGCTACTCGTAGGCCTACAGCACTGATTGTGACACCCACTTAAGTAGCCCTCTGAACATGTCTAAAGTATGTCATCACAGAATGTGTATGCTCATTTAAAATGCCATTTGAACCTGGCAAAAAAACCTTTTTCCAGGCCCAAACCTTCCTGTTTAATATATATAAGCCACCCCCAGGGTAGACCTTGGACGACCCAGAGAGCAGGGTGCAGTGTTTACATGTCCTGGTAGTCAAAAACTCTTAAATTCATTTTTCACTACTGCAAGGCATACCTCTTCCACAGGATAGCATTGGTGTTATTTTATTACATTTAATAAGCTGTAATTTCTAAATGGGAGCAGGTTACCAGTTTGTGTTTGGTGGCTTTGAAACTGTATTGAAAAATCCTAACTTATGATGAAGTCAGATTTTAGCTTACAATTTTGAAAATACCACTTTTGGAAAGTTGGCATTGTCCTCCTGCCTTAGCCATTTAGTGCCTGTAACATTTCTCTTAGGCACATTACTGGGTGTAGCTGACTGATGGGCTTTGTGTGTTCCTCCTAGACAACCACACGCAATAGGACCCAGCCCTAGTTACACTTGAATAGGCCATGTCCTGACTCCACACAAAGGGCTGCTTACCCCAAGTAGTTAGTCTGGAGCCAGGGCAGGGAAGGCAGGATGCCTGGGGACTTCATAGGGAAACCTCTAGAAGCTCCTACTCACTTTAAAGGCTCAGCTTGATATGAATACTGGACCTCAGACACCAACTCTTCAGTACACTTCTGGAACTGTGGATACTCTGCCAGGAAGAAGGACTACTGCCCTGTTGTGCTGACCTGCTAGCATCTTGCCTGAGTGAGAAGGAGTGGATCTGCATCTGTTGAACCCAGGACCCCAAAGTGACTGAATGGGCTACTTGGCGGTTATCCTGACTTGGGCCTCAGGGACAGAAGGCTCCAGTAATCTTGAGCTCAGTGCCTGGACTGCGCCATTTGTGAGTCTACCCTGCCAAGTGGTGCCACCTCAGTCCTGGACCCTTGTAAGTGGGCCTAAGGTGCTTTGCCAGGTTTTGTGAATCCAGTGGAATGGATGCGTCGTCGCTGCTTCGAAGCGCAACTCTGAGCAGAACCGATGTTTGCCACTGCTGCTTAGATCAGTACCGCGACAAAGAGCTGCATTGCGTCTCAGCCCAATGGCGCATCAGAACTGCCAATGTGCGACGCATTCTTGGTACTGGACTTCTCATCCCTCAATGACGGCAGCCTCGAATACAATGCCGAGCAGATCATCGCAGCCTCTTAGCTCCTCAGAAACGATGCATTGCCCCAACTGTGCAACGCTTCCTTGAAGATGGAATTTGCATGCAAGCCCTCATCAATGGGATCATCAACGACCGTGCAGGACCTTGCACCGCAGCCTTGCTGCACCTCAGAAACGACGCATCCCTTCAGCTGGGCGATGCATCTCTGACTCAGAAACACACAATGCTGGGCAAACCAGGATTTAAGGTACTTTGTTCAGCAGGCCTAACTGGGTCCCTGTAGCCGACCCACGCTCCATCGGGGTTGGCCTGAAATAGTGACTTTGTCCCAGTCCGGCGCAACCAGGTATCCACAGTTGGCACTTAGTGACTTTTGATGCTATTTTAGCTGAAATCTCAAAACCTGCATATCTCCGGTTCTATTGATTGGATTTTTGTTGATTTGATCTTCCTTTATTTATAAAAATGTACTCTATTTTTCCAAACTGGTGTGGGATCCTTTTGTGAAGTGTTTTCACTTTGTTACTGTTTGAAGTGTTGCACAAATACTTTACACATTGCCTCTGAGGTAAGCCTGACTGCTCTGTGCAATCTATCCATTCGTCTTTATTCGATCTCCCGAAGGCAGATCATAAAAGATACATACAATAAAAAGAATCATGCAATATAAGACACATATGTTATAAAAGCCCAAAATTATAAAATAATTTACAGTATGTAAAGTGACAGTGCTACATTTTAAATGCAAGGACAGCCAAGCTAAAAAGACAATAAAAGGGGTAAAAAGTAAAATGCCAAGGACAAACGTACACTTTACAATACAAGACCCACAACACTTTTTTTAAAATGGAAAATAGAAACTATTTCATCAAAACAACATGCACCATCTTTTAGCTAAAACACACTTCAAGAAGCTAGCAACTGCGCGGCATACACAGTGGTCATTGAGTTGCAGCAGGTAAAATAGGGCGGCTTTACATTTCGAAAATTTATATCTATGTAATAAGGGTAATAAAAATGTCCTTGTGTAGGCAAATAAAATTGACAAAAGAAGACAAAGTGTAAGATAGTTTGGTTTGAATGCTCATCACATGGACAAGTACAAATAGAATCTGAAGAATACTGGCCGAGGGGAAAACAAATTAGCCAGAGGAAGGAGCCTAACCTGAACATTGCCAGCAGTGCTCTCTCATACACATTAATCAAAGGCAGTAGTTTGCACCATTTGAATGATAAAATAATCTCGGACTGCAGGTTTGGCCACATCCGTTAGTTCTCTAGTTGCTTGTTTATGCTTAAAAAAACAGTCCAGGACCCAGTTTCTATCTTTCTTCATGATTATGTCATGGTGCTCAAACAGGCGGGCACATCCCAGCACTGAGAAACTCTCTTTGATATACTTTAACCACGGGTAGGCCGAGCCTTGCTCACAGGATAAGCAATCTCTCATGACTGCCAGATTAAGTTCGGCTTCTTTCTTGTACCAAATAGAACACCAAAGGGCCAAGGGTATTAATAGTGTCTTGAGCATAACCCAAGCCTAACTCCAAATGCAGTGGAAAATGCGGGGTAGAGGGAGGGACACCTAGTAACAGGCAATAAAATCTATTCTCTTCCGTCTGCATTGCAAGGGCATCCCTATATCCCCAAATATCCATTCCATATGTCAAGATTGGCAAGCAATTCCGATTATAGATCTCTAGAATCAGTGCAATGGGTTTTTTGCCGATGGACATGGCAAGCGAGGAAGTGGTACCAACAGCTTGAGTAAAACGCATTATCCTATTTTTGATACAGGTAGACCAAGTACAGCCATCATCAAAGTTCAAACCCAGGGGGGAGCGTGGCCAGCAGCCGATGGGAACGGACGCGAGCTGAGGAGCTCTGACCGCCGTTCCCCCGGTATTCAATTATCCTGAGCCCCAGACACAGCTAGGGGCGCGGAGGTGCAAGCCGAGAGGAGCCAGGTGCTGGGAGCGAGGGGGATCGACCTCCATGGAGCCTGGCAGGAGTGTAAAGCTCTGAAATAGGAGCGGGCAGTTGGGCGCAAGTAGAATCAAGATGGCGGCCATGCCGCGAGATGAGCCGAATACCTCTCACGGACAGATACCGCAGTGAGTGTGGGCGGCGGCGAGAGTCCTTCGGCACGGCACGGCAGGCAGCCCTGAGGCGCGCGGTCACAGCGGTGGGTCGAGAAGAGCACGCCGGAGCCAGTGGCGGGTATGCCGTGAGGCGGAGTGCGATCAAAGAAGTCGGCGGCAAAATGGCGCCCACATTGCAGCGGTCCTGAAATGGCGGCCAGGATGTGGTGAAGAACATTGCAGACACAACACCCCCTGGTTTCAGGAACGGTATCGGAGTACCGTGACTGGTGGAGCGCATCCGGCAGATGCAGCGGTGCTTGCGGAGTGCCTATGGGGGTGAAACAGGAGAACCGCCCGCCCAGCACACGGACCTTGCACTGATGACTCAACTCGGCAGGGAGGAATCAGTGACAGCACTGTGAGTACCTGCAGCTGTCTGAGTGGTGTGGTGCAGACTGGGGAGTGCCTGAACTGCCAGCGGTACCATCCTTTACGTGCTCCACCTGAGACCAGGAGAGGACCCTGCACCACCCATACCGGCTGTGAGAGAGGAGACGCTGGAACAGTTGACCTCCTCACCTGTTGGGGTGCTGGCCCTTAAGGTGGCGTAGGGGAGACCTGGGAGCCCGAGGGGTGGCTAGAGACCGGGATTGACCCTCGCAGAGCGCGACAGGTCTTTACTGATGCGGTGGTGGGGACGGCTTTGCACAGAGTCCTAACAGCCCATTGCGCAGTGAGGGCCCAATCATCAACTGCAGCAGTGACCTGGCCTGGAGTGGCGGAGGCGCCCGGCCTGCAGTAAGCACAGTTAAATACTATCACGCTACACAACTGCTTGGCGACGGAAAGGATAGCTGGAGGGAAAGACAACGGCCGGGTGCCCAAAGTAGACCCTGCTGCGGGATGCCGCAGTGGACCGCACCTCCTTCAGGAAGACGAGTGTGGACCCTTGCGCCGCTGCTGACCTACTGCAAAATAGCTGCTCAAGTGGTGCAGCGTGACTGTGGAAGGGGATCGTCCTCCAGGAATACAGGAAGAACATGCATCCCTAGCGGCTTTCGGGTGGCGCAGTTCGTGGAGCTCCGCTGGGTCCCTCACACTGCTAGCCACTCATGAGAGGCGCCGGCCCTGCCTACGGGTTGCGTACTTTCTGAGGGAAGCGGAACTGATTCTGAGGAGCAGATAGTATACAGATGTGGGCATTGAGGCCACAGGGGGCCTACGGCTTTGGACGATTAACACTTCACCGCGTCCGACGAGCGGCCGCAATAGAATAGAAAAGCCTACTGAGTTCCAGAACCACCTGTGCACAGAGGACGACACCCAGTGCTCGCTGGGGACCATGGGGAGAACCCAGAAGAAATGAGGATTTAATGTCCTCAATGTTGACGCCACAGGAACCCAGACGGACGACGAGGAAGAGGTGTTGGAAGTCAATAGGGAATTGACTTCCAGAAAACCGACACTGGCGGACATTATGCAAGCGATCACGGCCTCCAGAGAGGCTCTGGAGGGGAAAATAGGCGTAATAGGCACAGATCTGAACCTATTAAAAGATGACCATCGGAAGCTCAAAGAGCGGGTGACAACCTCTGAGAGAGAGCTGGGGGGCCTACCAACACAGATGGCTGAGATTCAGAAGACGCTAGCAGACTTAGAAACGAAGGTCAAAGTGCTGGAAGTTCGAGCTGAGGACAGCGAAGGTCGCTCCCGCAGAAACAACATCCGTCTGATCGGAGTGCCTGAAAAGGCGGAGGGTGTGAACATGGTTCAGTTTCTCGAAGACTGGCTGCAAGTAGAAGTGGCTCCAGAGGGGTTGTCCTCCTTCTATGCACTGGAACGAGCCCACAGAGTCCCAGCGCGTCCGCCTAAGCCGGGGGCCCCTTCCAGACCGATAGTGGCGCGCCTGTTACACTTCCGGGATAGAGACCACATCTTGCAGCAAGCCCGCCAAAAGCGAGGATTAAAAATCGACAATAGCGCTGTTATGATCTTCCCAGACTTCACCAGGGAAGTTCAGCGCAACAGAGCATCCTTCTTAGCTGTTAAAAAGAAGCTTTGCCAATTACAGCTACCATACGCCATGCTCTTTCCCGCGCGGCTCAGAGTAGCAGACTCGGCGGGGCCCCGATTCTTCAGCACACCCCAAGAGGCTTGGGATTGGCTAGACATGCGAAGACTACCTGCCCGACGTGCCTCTACAACGGACTCACCGCAAAACAGTCCCAGTAGCAACAAGCCAGGGACCAGAGCTCCATCTCAAAGTGAGCTTAGTCTGGAGCGGAGGAGAGTGCTGCAAGAAGTAGCGAGACACAGCCACAGTAGCTCCAGCCCTACCTCCAGTAAAAGTGGATTGGAAGCCGACCGATTAGAAGGATCACCAGCTCCTAGCGAAACCGACATCTTGGAGACGGAGCTTCCAAAAATAACTCCTCAAACGGCGGACGATATTGTCTGAGGGTGGAGACCTAACTGTCCAGCAGACAACCTCCTGGGGCGAGCTGTAACTTCCAGTTGAGGGGGCGAGCAATAGACTCACCTAGAAGCGGCATCATAACATGAAACTTCAAATTGCTGGTCTGGGCCGAACAGATCGATACAGGTATCGGGGGGGGGGGCGGCGGACCGGGGGTTTGACGCTGGAACTGTTGGCTGATCACCCCTCTACTCAATAGTGGCTGTTCTCACAGTTAGACACAGTTTGGATGGGGAATAGTTCACCAGTACCTGTCCGGGGGAGTTGGGGGCTATGTTTGGTTCGTAGTCTGGGATGTTGGGGCAGGCGTGTCACTGGGGCAGACTTCACCGGGGAAAAGGTTTCATTGTTACAATGGGACCCACATTAGATCTCAAATGTATTTCGTGGAATGTGAGAGGGATGCACACAATGACACGACGGCATAAAATACATGCATATTTGGTCCGTAGGGGTGTCCAGATTGCATTACTTCAAGTGACCCACATCATGGCGAAGGAGGGAGCATCGGTGCAGCGTCGGTGGCGAGGGCAGGTGTTCTATACCAACTTCTCGGCATTCGCGCGAGGGGTCCTGATATGGGTGAGGGCGGGAGTACCCTTTCAATGCACACAACAAATCATAGACCCTGATGGTAGATATGTAGTAGTCTCTGGAAGGCTAGATGGCAGGGATATAACACTGGGCAGTATCTACGCACCAAACACAGACCAATCCAATTTCTTCTCACACCTTTCTAGGAAACTGGCCCCTGTACTCACGGGTTCGGTCCTTTTGGGGGGCGACTTTAATTGCATACCGGATGTGGCCCTTGACCGCTCTCACCCCCCGCTTCCTGATGCACCCACTCATAGACTAGCAGAAGTATGGCGGAACTGGCAGCAGAAATGGGGGTTGGTGGACTCTTGGAGAGCCCAGCATCCCGGCACTCAGGACTATTCCTTCTTTTCGGCGCTCCATGAACTGCATGTATGCTTGGTTACAATTCTCTGCTCCCCTGATGTACATCAGGGAATACGCAGTAGTGAATACCTCACTCGGACGATCTCTGATCCTAACCCAGAGTTGGTCTGTCTAAATTGGTCCCAAGCGCGGTCCAGAATACCCATGTGGCGGTTGAGGCCAGAGGCCCTTGAGGACCAGGTGTTTCATAACCTGATAGGCACGGCTATCGACCAATACTTCCATGAAAATGCTAACACAGCCACAGACTCACTGATAGAGTGGGATGCATTTAAAACAGTCATCAGGGGGCGTTGTATCTCAGAAATGATGAGTACCCGGAAGGTCCTACTCCAGGATGTGCAGAGAGCAGACCGACGTCTCAGGGAATTAGAACAGGAAAGGCCGGAGAACGCGGATAAGCAGGGAGAACTACTAGAGGCTAGAGAAGCAGTAGCAATACTTGTTGAGCGCCTCCGCTGCTTTGACTATAAGAAATATCTGACGAGGGCCCATTCCGAGAGGGACAAATCGGGAGCCTTACTGGCTTGGCTGGCCAATCCGGCTAGGAGAAGCACGACCATATTAGAGATTAGAGATCGGAATGACGAAGCGAGATATGATCAGCAAGGCATAAATGACTTTTTCCTAGAATACTACACTGAGTTGTATAAAAGTAGGGTGATCCTAGTAGACGACGACATGGACAGGTTCCTGCGAGACCTGGACCTACCAGCTTTAGATGAAGAGTTAGCAGATACACTGGGGGGAGGTGGAAATTGGGGAAGTGAGAGGGGCCATTAAAAATATGGCAAGAAACAAAACCCCAGGAACAGATGGCCTACCAATTGAATTTTACCTCAAATATATTGATCTATTAGCCCCCAAATTGGTACAGTTATATAATGTGGCAAAACAATTAGGACATTTGCCCGTCACAACCAGAGAGGCGATTATCATACCCCTGCTTAAACCGGGGAAACAGCCATGGGGCAAAACGGCATATCGGCCCCTTTCCATGCTTAATCTGGACTACAAAATCCTCAGCCGTATAGTCGCTGCTAGATTACTCCCACATATGACAGCACTGATCCACAGGGACCAATCGGGATTCATCCCCACCAGAAATACAGCGATTAACATTAGGCATCTACTACGGGTGCTGGGGGCAGACACTCATGAGAAGGACTTGGCGACGATTTTCGCAGTGGACATAGAAAAGGCATTTGATAGCCTGGAATGGAAATATCTGTTCCATGTGATGCGGCGGTTTGGGCTGGGAGATAAGTTTGTGGACTGGACTGCGCTTCTATACTCCGGCTCTACTGCTCAGGTAAAATCGGGGAACCTGATATCGGAAGCCTGTGAAGTGGGGAGGGGGACGAGGCAGGGATGTCCCCTCTCCCCCCTACTATTAGCCCTTGCGGTCGAGCCACTTGCCGCCTGAGCCCGCACAGGGCAACATTAACAAGGCCTTGCAGTTGATGGGCTGACACATAACATTGCGTTGTACGCGGACGACCTTCTGATTTTCCTGGCAGATTCAGGAGAGGCACTTCGGGGAGCGAAGGACTTACTTCAGGTCCTGGGCGCAGTGGCGGATTAAAGGTGAACTGGTCGAAATCTTGCTTATTCCCGACGAAAGACGGCAGAGTAGGGCCTCAGGAAAATGAGGGAGTGAGATGGGAAGATAGATGCCTCATGTACCTGGGCACGCAAATATATCACACTCAGGGAGATCTCCTAGAGGGCAACATAGGAAGAGCTATAAGGAGCACAAAAAGTAACTTTGACTTTTGGAGCACTTTGCCACTATCGGTAGCAGGCAGAGTAGCCTTACTTAAAATGGTGACCTTACCAAGAATGCTGTATTTCTTTGGAACTCTACCAATTTGGATTCCGCCACGCTGCTTTGCCCAACTCAGATCAATGGTTACGGGGTTTTTATGGGTGCAGGCAGGCGGAGAGTGGCCCTTAATTTACTAATGAGACTGAGAGCGGAAGGGGGATGGGCGGTGCCTGACTTCGAGGTCTACTACTTGTCGGCACAGCTCCAATGGCTCACGAAGTGGGTATCGGGCGTTTACGGGGAGCGGAGGATGGGGGCGACGATTTGATGACTCTGAGGCTCCTATCCCGACTTACTTTGAGGCTCCCGATCCGGGCCCAGGCCCTTCCCATGGAATTGGATACAGCTAGACGCTGCTGGCACAGAAACCTGCGGCGAGCCAAGATTATGTGCCCCTACGGCCCAAAAATCCAGTTACTTATGTGCGAAGCCTTACCGCATGGGGGTAGCTGGCAGAGACTGTCGAATTGGGTGGACCAGGGATTGGTTGCGATGGGGTACTTGTATGAGGAAGGTGCACTGATCCCATTCGATGACCTGCGGGACCGGTACAACTTACCCGGGGGGTATTTTCTATTGCACTCCGCCCTCACTGCGGCCATACGAAAGCACTGGGGAAGGGGACTCACCGAACCACCAACGTCGTTGGGGTGCCAATACATGGTGAGGGCGGCAGGCACATTTAAGGCGGTCACCTGTTTGAACAGGCGCATTACGAGAGAAGCCTTATCCCCCTATCAGAGCTGTGCCTAAAATGGGAGGCGGACCTGGGAGAAGGTATCCCAGAGAAAGCTTGGGGTGAGCTGGTGGAGAGGGCTTGGAAGAGCACCAGAAACGTGAGATTCCAGCTGGTACACTTTTACATACTACACAGGGCATACCTAACTCCGGAGAAAATTAAAAAATACTTTCCGACCCATATGGCGGCCTGCCCCCAGTGTAATTCAGACAATGCGGACCTCAAGCACATGTTCTGGGACTGCCTACTATTGGGCAATTTCTGGGAGGAGGTGACAGCGATATTGGCTGGAGTCACTGACAGGGACACTGTGGCATCTCTCAAATATTGCTCGTTGCACTGGTTTCCGCACACGTCCAAAAATAAAATCACGAGCAAATTTTTAGACATGGAGTTGCTCCTAGCCAAAAGGGACATTACCATGCACTG
Source organism: Calotriton arnoldi (assembly GCA_963921515.1). Classification (NCBI taxonomy): domain Eukaryota; kingdom Metazoa; phylum Chordata; class Amphibia; order Caudata; family Salamandridae; genus Calotriton; species Calotriton arnoldi. Next base: position 88,513 of record CAWUFW010014947.1, read on the forward strand.
GAAAGCAAAACATGGTCCACAGTAGCCAGGTGGAAGAAGGAACTCATTAAGTGGGCAGAGTGTGAGGGAATAATCAGGTTGCAAATCGCTCAAAGAACGGGGAGTGAGAAAACTTTAGATGCAGCCAGAGCATGGGAAGCTTTAGTAGTGGCACTCAAGGCCCCAGAGGCTGATGAAGAGGAGGACCCGCCAGAAGCGCCCCCAGAGGGAGTAGATTAGACCACAGCCACCTGCCTTGCCCGCTAGGGCCTCAAATAGAGGGTCTCTGGAAGTAGCGAGACGCCGTCGATACTATATGTGAGGTCTAGTAGAAGTTCCTCGCATTTCATGTGCGACCTCAGTTGAAGGAATTGGGACTTACCAGATGGGGTTTATCTGCCAGTGACACGCTTGAGGGGTGGGGAGGGAGGGAGGGCTGTTGTGGGTTAAGGAGCTTCAATCCATAACAAGGACATATACGAGAGCTCCAAACTGGATACTACTGGAAGTATGCTCAGGGAGTTGCCGTGGGAGGGGGGAAGAAATGTGAGACTGGGAATGGTCATTACTACTTTTTCCCCACTACTGTGTACGGAGAATAGTGAATTGGAGAATTATGATCCTGATCAAAGTAACGCACAATGTATTGATACTGACTGGAACTTTATGTCAAATTGTAGGAGAGTAGGATCTGCCTCTTATGTTGCCCCCACTTTTTTTTCTGATGTTTACACTGGTTTCTGGCTATAGTCTGGCTGGGACCCTGCCAATCAGGGCCCCAGCCTCTCTGTTCTCTCTAAACGATTTGGAGTGCACTCTAGGTGCACTAGTGATTGGATACTGTGGTACCTTATGAGTCCCTAGTATATGGTACCTTAGGTACCAAGGGCATAGGTACTTCACAGGCCTACCAGGGGCTGAAGCATGTATTATGCCACCCCTGGGAAGCAGACTAAATCTGACACCACAGGCCTGCTACTGCAGCCTGGGTGAGGAAGTGCTAGCACCCTCACTGAGATATAGGTCCCCTATATCTCTCCTGCACACACATTGAGACCTATCAGTCACCCCTAAAGCAGGCCCTATCAATCCTGAGGGCAGGGTGCTTAGTTTCCATGTGAGGGGGTGCCTCTGCCTGAGCAGGGCCCCTCTGCAGCTCTCAGAGTCCATTCTCTGGGGCTGTTTGTGGATGCGGTTAAACCATATACTTTTAAGTGCATTATATCCTCGCAGTAGAATGCTAACTTTGGAATGGCTGCATCAAAACATGTCGTGTTTGGTGTCAAACATCTTGGAATACTACCCCCCCGCCAGTCCTGGCGGCGGGGGTAGCATTCCACCCTTCTAGAGGGATAGACATGTACCTACTGTGGAAACGCGGTAGAATCCTGCAGAGCCTGGCATCACAAAATGGATGCCACCAGTCACAGACACTGGGCTGCCCTCCTGCTGATGACCAACACTCGCAGTGGAGGAAGCCCAACAATAGATATCCTGTCCCAAGGGGGTGTGACCACCTCCCAGACAGGGTTTAGTGTATTGGGGCTGGGTGGGTGCACTCTTAGAGTGCTTTGAAGTCCTGCACTGGGGAGCAGAAGGCTCCTCTGTGCATACCCCAGTTCAAACCGGCTCAGGGGCTACCTGCCCCTGCTCTGGCGCGAAACTGGACAAAGGGAAGTAGGTGTAACCACCCACTCCCCTGACCCTCCCATAGGTGGGGACATAGAGCTAGTCCCTCCCTTTCTTTTAGTATAAGAGGGGGAACCTGTGCATTGCAACCTAGATACCCCTGGACGACGCTCTACAAGAAGAATCCCAGACCTTCGACGTTCCACTACCTTTGGAAGACTGAAGAATCTCCCTTGGAGTCAAGGAGTGACTCCCCTGCTTGGCAGGCACCAAAAACTACAAACGATGGTCGCAAACTATGCCGCTCCCTCCGGAGTCCGAAGTCCCTACAGCCCAAGAAGTGGATTTCCTGACTTCTCAAAGGCCATTGTGAGTCCCCAGTGAAGCTGAGGCCAGTGGACTCCAAGAGTGATGAGGAACCGCGACCCCTGGGTACCGTGCACTATTGTCAAGTGCAACCCCTTCACAACGTTCTACGAACTTGTGCTTTGGACCACGTGTGGTCCTAGCCTCCAGCAGGAATCCCTCCGAAGGTCAGAGGCCTACCACGTCCCGAGTGACCGTGGGCCCCTGTTGAGCGAATCCTCCCAAGGCGTCTTCGCAATCCCTTGCCAGCCGGCTTGTGGGTCCCCTGAAGGCTTTCCTACAGAACCAAAGAGCTCCCCTGGTTGCTCCAGGCCTGCCCTGACTTACCCTCGCTGGGTGAGTCCCTCAGACCTTGCTGGTCTGCGCCATTGACTTTTTACACTTTCCCCAAGACTTGCTGTTACCAAGGCTTGTTGGCTCCAATCGAGTCACCGACACCGCAGTAAGCTGCAGACATCGTGGGACACGCCGAATCCAGCTCCTGGTTGTCGTCGACGCCTCCTGGACCTCGTGGCTGAAGAGTCAAGGCACCCGTGAACGACCTGAATCTTGCGACGACGGTGGGCATCCATCTTCCTTGCCCCGAGTCACTGCCAAGTGACTTTGAACACTGTCCCCTCTGCTTTCAGGTCTTCCATCTTCCGAATCCAGGCTTGGATTCCTCCGGACACTTCTCCTGTCGCCGGAAGCAGCAAGTCTTCACTGGCTCCCATTGAAAACGACGCCGCGACCCGACACCAAAGGACACCTATGCACCCGGCTCCCCTGGGTGAGGTAACTCTAGCAGTACGGTGCTCCCGTGGGGGTGGGCCCTAGAACTACTTACCATGTAAGTGCCTTGCTTGTGGCTACCCTAGAAGTGCCCTAAAACTCTTATTTCCTAAGTGCGACAATTGCGCTGACTCGTACAGGGTTCGCGTCTGTGATAGACACATCGCGTCCACCTCCCTTGTAACACTATCTAGAACCGTGTCCTTCGACTCGTACTGAGTCCGATCGGTGTTCGCCTCGAACACACAAGGGGCCTGTAACATTGAAATCTCCATTGCGCTGACTCGCACAAGGTTTGCGTCTGTGTTAGACACAGCGCGTCCATCTCCCTTGCTACTCTATCTGTAACCGCGTCCTTCGACTCGTACAAGGACCGATCGGTGTGTTCGCCTCGAACACGCAAGGGACCTCTAACATTGAAATCTCAATCGCGTCTGTGCGCATAGACTCGTACAGGACTCGCACAGGTGCCAGGACACCGCGTCCGTCCCCTGTGGGTCTCCTACAACTACCTGGGGTGGTTCTTGGGGTCCTCGATCCTAGATGCCCTAGACCTAGGTCTAGCCAAACTAAGATTGTGATATTCGATTGTGCTAAACTTATTTTGATAACATTTGATTTGTACATATGTTCCTGACTTCTAATCTCATAAAGAGATTAGTAGAGAGTGTTTATTAATAAATACATATATATTTGATATATATACCTGTGTGGTGTCTTTTCATTTGGTGATTCAAGAGATTGTGTGGTAAAACAAGCTGCTTTACATTCCTTCAAGACTTAGCCTGAAGGCTGCTCTCCACAGCTACCACTAGGATAGCTTTCTATAAAGGTTGTCTTAAACCTATCTACCATAAGAGTCGAATTGTTCTGGTGCAAGGTGTCCACTTTAATTAGTGAACAGCATATACCAGGCCAACTTCTCACACAAATTCAATAAAGTTTGTTAAAAAAAAAAATCAAAGTCCAAACCCAGGTAAGGGAAGGAACTAACCCTATCTAATGTTTTGCCAGGGATATTGAAGGTGTGCGTTTTCGTGTTTCTGGGTCCGCAGACCATAGTAAAGGTTTTCTTAAGATTTGTCTCCAAGCCCAGCTCTTTCATGAAGCTGACATAACTAAAAATAAGTCTCTTAAGGCCGTTGGCCATCCTTGCCAGGAGCACCGCATCATCAGCATATAGAAGTGCTGGAACGGACTTTTTCTCCACACATGGCACGTCTGCCCCAACGGATACCAGAGTTTTTTCCAGATCATTCGTGTAAAGGAGGAAAAGAATTGGGGCGAGCACGCATCCTTGGCGCACCCCTTGCTTAATACTAAACTATTCTGTGCATTCACCAGCACTACCATACCTAACTGTTGCCGTAAGATCATGGTGAAGAAGTCTTAAAAATGAAACCAACCCCTCGTCGATGCCCATATTCTCTAAAATAGACCACAGCTTTGTTCTAGATACGTAGTCGAAGGCTCTTGACAGGTCCATTAACGCCAAATGTGTAGAGAATCCTTTAGCATACTTGTATTTGGCCACAATTAAGTGAAGGTTGAGGTACTGCTCAATAGTCCCAAGCCCCTTTCTGAACCCATACTGACTTGGGGCGAGTATTCTATTTTTATTAGTCCAGTTGAGTAAGCGATCTAGGACTAATCTCCCAATAATTTTGGCTGTGGCGTCCAGGAGGGATATTGGGCTATAACATTTAACGCCGTGCACATTACCTTTTTTAAAGATAGGTAGTATTATAGATGAACGCCAAGACCTGGGCACCCCTAAGCTACAAACAGAGTTGAATACAGAGGTGAGGACAGGAGTCCAGAACTCTGGGTCCTCCCTAAACAGATCGAGCAGGACACCATCGGGTCCTGGAGCCTTCTTACACCTACTATCAACAATCGCTTAAAGGACCTCTTCCTCATTAAACTCCAGGTTTAACCCCAGTGGGACCAGTGACTGAAATACATCGTCGGCCCCACCGTCAGAGGAGTACATCAGAGAAAAATGCACCAGCCAAGCCTCCCGTGGGCTGTGAACCGTAACTTTATCTTGCTGTGATGGAGGAAATAAAAAAGTCCCCTGTATTTTCCTGGCTGCCAACTGTGAGTCTAGGAACATTCGCCAGAACAATAACGTAGGGGGCAGAGGTGGGAGGTAAGTCAATGACTGGAAGCGTGTTCGTGCTGGAATCACATGTTACTGGTGGCTGGGCAGCTTGTTTATCCCTGATGAGGTGTGCTTCCTTGATCTTGGATGTTCTGATAAGGCCAGTGTCAAAGTCAGGGACTTGGTTATCAGCTGCCCCTCCACCCCTAAGATTGGAAGACTGATTTATATGGGGAATGGGGGTGCACTGAGTCTCCTGAGAACAAGTGAATGCCCTAAAGGCTGGTTGCGTTACTATTTTGGCTTCCAATTGGTCCAAGTGATCAATAATGGGGCGCAGTTTCACATCCAATAGCTCGCCTATGCGACAACTAAGCTGGGCCCAGATGTTCTCGGCGGCAGCAGATGCTGGCACAGGTACCTCCTCATTACAGGGCCTATTTCGGGGGGCCATTTTAACTTTAGCAGCGGGATATTAATTTTTGTAATTTTAACATATTTCCTTCTACGCTTAGGTTTTGGGCTGCTCTCTGGGTCAAACTCACAGTGTTGATCACTATCCACCATGCCAGTAGGACTACGCTCAATGGCAATGGACTCAATTCCCTTTCCTATTGCTGGAGGCACCCCACCCGGGCAGGCCATCATAACGTTAGTAGATAGCCCTCTCTTCCCTGGTAGAACATCTCCAGGTAAGCCAGCAGGCGGGCTTGAAGCCGAAGTACTAGGTGTACTCAACCAGGCAAGTTCAGCTGGACTTTGAGTATTAGGCTGTAGCGGAGGTAACGCTAGGGCAAGCTCCTCAGGTGTAAGGGAGAGGCATCATTCTACCAGCCTTATTTCATTAGTGACCATATCCACAGCCCGAGTTAAATATTTGTCAATGGTAGAGCGAGTACGAGGCGGTGGCAGCGCACTAGTAGCACCGGGGGACCCCGTCTTTTTGCCCATGCTTGAATACAGCAAGTAACACAGTTCAAAATATAAGGATCGACCAAGCAGACGCACACAGAAGGGCAAAAAGCTCAAAATGTACAATACCTTTGGTGGTAGGAGTAAGCTTAAGTGCCCTTGTACATGCTCCTGGGATATCCAAGGTCAAGTCTCAGGGGGGTGGCCCAGCCCAGCCTCTTCCGGGCTAAGACAGGCCCGTCTTGGCCTGGTGTTCGCCCGGGCCTAGCCCGCGTGCGTCCAGTGCAGCGGGAAGCCCCAATGTATTTTGTGGCGCTCCGGCACCAAATCCAGGTGTCACGGCACCTCCCCCGGGCTGGAGCTAGTGGAGCAGGTTACGGCATTCCCGCGCAGTGGGAAGGCTCAATGCTTTTTGTGGCGCTCCAGTGCCAAATCCAGGTGTCATGGCCCCTCCTCCGGGGCTGGAGCTTTTGCGGCAGGTTACGGCGTTCCCACGCAGCGGGAAGCCTCAGTGCTTTTTGTGGCGCTCTGGCGCCAAATCCAGGTGTCACGGCCCCTCCTCCGGGGCTGAAGCTAGTACGCCAGGTTAATTTAGGGTTTGCGTGTGACTTGACCTTGAGAAGAATTGTTGCTGCTTGAGAAGGGTTTCACCCCCCACTCATTCAGTAACCCAATTTCTTACAAGCTCCTTCTAGGGTGCCCCTCAAACAACTGGATGAAAAATCAATGGCATCAGAAGTGGGATTGAAAAAGATGTTTTTTAAAGTGAATTCAAAGCTTGATCTGTCCTATGTTACATTACTATCAGAATTTCATCCAGTTGACATTGAGACTCTAACCAAACCTATTTTGAGAATGAAATCTGGTCCTCTGCAGACCTTTGCCCTTGCGCATTGAGAAAGCAAGTATGGTCAGCTGCCTAATGACTTCACTGAAGTCCTCTCTCAATCAAGGTACCTGTTGGACCTGGCCCTCTTTGTAGGGTCACTCCCAAACTTTTTGCTTTTATCCCTTATGTTTTCTTAATTCGTTTTTGTTGGCGTTAGGACTCCCAACTTTACTACTTTCAACCAGTGTTAAAATGCTTGTGATTTCTCCTTGAAACATGATTCATCTGATTGGTACATTTCATTTATTTCTAGGTCCCTAGTATATGCACGGCCGGACTGTGAACGGAAACCGGCCCTAGCAAACAGCTTGGCCAGCCCCCCAGGGAGGGCGGCCGAGCTGTTTTCCAGGGCCGGTTTCCGGCGCTTTTGTTACAGGGGGCTGATATTGCAGCTATTCTGCGAAACCGGCCCCCTGTAACAAAAACGGCCTCCCAGGGGTCCAAAACCGGCCCCCATCCTGGTGGCCCACCGGGGAAGCGCCTGGTGCCCACTTCGGCCAGTCCGGCCCTGAGTATATGGTACTACATACCTGTAAATTAAGGGGCATATTTATGAAAGGTTTTGCGTCATCCTAGAGCCACGCAATGTGACACAGGGTGAAGCAATACCTAGACTAAGATTTACGAAGCCATGCAAGGTCAGCTTGCGTGACCCTGAGTGACTTGGTAAATCTGGAGTAAGCCTCACAGTATTGTTTTTGTGCAGGAAGATGTCCCCTCCTACACAAAAACAATCTTGCTTGCTGCGCAGGCCCCTTTGCACCATGGTGCAAGAGTATCTGCGTTTGCGCTAGGCAGCCACAAGTGCACCAGCGCAAGGAAAGAACAGGAATGCGCAATATAATGTTAAATATGGTGCAGTCCTGCCGCCTACCTGTCACGCAGCACTGCAAGGTGTCTTGCTCCACTGCGTTGCATGACATTTTGAGAAATCTGATCCAAGATGATATTAGTGGGCCTGCAGCACTCATTGTGCCACCCACTAAAGTAGCACTTTAAAACACATCTCTGGCCTGCCATTGCAGTTTTAAACTGCCAATCTGACCTGGCAAAATAAACTTTTTGCCAGGCCTAAACCTTCTTTTTTAATACATATTGCCTTCCCTGTCTAGGCCCTAAAAAGCCCACAGGGCACGGTGCATTGTAAATAAAAAGTAGGGCATGTTTTTAAGTTTGCATGTCCTGGTAGGGAAAGAACTCCTAAATTAATTTTTTACTACTGTTAGGCCTGTCTCTCCCATTGGATAACATTGTGTGACTGTATTACATTTAAAAAAAATGTGTTAACTTTTGATTGGGAACAGGTAAGGATGTCAAATTTAGACTCAAACGAATTGTAACTTAAAATCCTCTTTAATGGTAAAGTTTGATTTTAAGTTAAAATTCAGACTGCCACTTTTAGAAAGATGAAATTTTCTTGTCCAGACCATTTGGTGTCTTCTGCCAGTGTACTGGGTCACAAGTCTGTGAGTAGTTTAGCTGTTCGGCTTTGTATATTCATCCGAGTGAGACAAAAGGGGATTAGGTGTTGGCAGGTTGTGCCTTGCTGCCGGGATAGCTGGGGGTCGAGCCCCACCTACACTTCAAAAGGTCTGCCTCCCGCATACACACACAATGAAACCTGACTGACCTGAGTCTTTTTCACCCCAGAATTCTTAGAGCCTTAGACCAGATATATGGGTAGCATAGGAAATGCCTCCACTTCAAAAGCCGGCACCAGGTATAACTATTGGAACATTGGATCATCTTTTCAGTACGTTTCTGAACCCGTGGAAGATTTCAGAAGGATTTCATGGACCTCCAGAGTACTGCCCTGCTGCTTGAGGCCTGCATTGGTCCCCAGAGGACTGCCATGCTGCTACCAAAGGACTGCCCTGCTGGTTGAGACCCACCTTGCTTCCCAGAAGATTGCCCTGCTTCTAGAGCCCAACCTTTCTACTAGAAGAGAACTGGACGATCTCCTTGGAAGCAGGACCACCAGATGTGACTCTAAGGGCTAATTGGCTGGCCTCCTGTATGAGATACAGGGGCATAAAAAGCTCTAGAGACCTTGAACCCTGCACCTGGTCACTCTGCTGGAGTTAGTCCTTACAGCCTCCAAATGCTGCCCCCCCATCCTGCACTTTTGGAAGTGGTGTTATAGGTGCTAATCCCACCTACCCTTAAATCTTTGACTTCAAAAAACGTTCACCAAAAAGTGCCAGAAGAACCAACAGAAGACTGGAACCTACCTGCCATTTGATCCGCCCAAGGTGCATTGCCAGTTGGTCTGACTTTGCAGTAGTCCCGCTAAGTTCTTCACCACAGCAGCAAATCCTGTTCACCTGGACCTCTCAGTGTTGGCATCTGGCCTTGTGGAGCCCTCTGGAGGTTTTCGACTCCCAAAATGTTGTCTAAGTTGAAAGGAAAAAGTCTTCACCGGGCTCAATGTCGACCAGCTCCCCATCAGCAATGACAAACTCATCAGCCTGGAAATTCTGCTTTTTCTGCTCAGAGCTTTTCCCTGCCATTGGCATTTGCTACACCAAGACTTCGTCCAGCACTCCCCAGCGATGATGAATTCTCTTTAGGCACAGCCTGCTGCCTTGCCCCTTTGAGCTCTACCTTCTCCTTCTTCTTTTCTTCAAAATTTCTTCTCAGTCCAAAGGTAAGCCAAGACCAGGCCCAATCCACCTTTTGTATCTGACTTGTGCGCCACTGCAGTAAACCTTAACTTTTGACTTTGTATCGGTCTTGCACAACCAAATAACAGTGTTTGGCACTTTGATCCTTTAGGCTCTAGATTTTACTAAAAACTTTTAAAAATCATAACTTCAGTTGTACTGATTGGATTTGTTTTGGTGTCATTAAATTTATTAAAATGTATCTTATTTTTCTAAATTGGGTTGGGATTTTTCTTGTGTTGTGTTTCACTTTATTACTGTTTGTAAACTGCATAAATACTTTACATGTTGCCTCCAAGTTAAGCCTGACTGCTTTTGTGCCAAAGCTACCAGAGGGTTAAAACAGATTAATTTAGTAACTTTTATGATTCACTCTGACACGTATTGTGACTGTTGCTTCAGAAGGGCTCACCTCCCTTCCCCTCAACCAACAACCCAGTTTCCCACAATAGCCTTATAACGTTCATCTTGTAGATACTCGACACCAAGATCTGGGATGCTGCTATAGTCAGTCTCACCAGGAAAAGTGGAACACCCTCTTTTACAAAGCAGAGAAAAACTTTAGAGAAAGGAGTGCCCAGGAGAAGGGACAGGCTAGAAAGAAGGCAATGATGAGAGGAGAGGGGATAAGGGAACGCAATACTGAGAACTGAGCGGGCAGGGGGAGGGAGAGTGAGAGAACATGCGCTGCTGCGGAGAGAGGGGCCAAAGGGAGGAAAAGGATTAGAGCAGGAGATTAGTAGGCCAGAATTTTGGGAGGAAGAGGGAGAGCAATGACTGCTGAGGAAAGAATGTCCAGGACGGAAGAGAATGGAGAGAGTGAGAGCAACCACTGCTGGGGAGAGGGGGACTAGAGAGTGGAAGGCTGAGAAAGCAGGCATTGCTGGGGACAGACTGGAACTCAGTCAGGGCCTGACTCTCACACTGAGGCATGCACTGTGCTTTCCTTGCTGTGAGAAGGTGGCCTGGTATATGCTGTCCACTAATTAAAGTGGGCACCTTGCACCAGTCCAAACAACCCTTAGGGTGATTTAAGAGGTCAAAGATAACCTTAGAAAGTTATCCAAGTGGTAGCTGTGGAGAGCAGCCTTCAGGCTTAGTCTTGAAGGAATGTTAAGCAGCTTGTTTTACCAGAATGCAACCTTATAGTATTGGTTAAATGAAAGGAGAGCCACACAGTAGTTATAAAAATATGTATTTATTAATATAACACTCTCTAGTACGAGAAGGTATCTGCCACACGCAGATGATCACAAAGCACACAATACTGTAGCAAAGAAACAATAGTAAATAACACTAATACACAGTGGGCTCCAGGGTGAGACCAGACCATATACTAAAATAGTGGTATAAAAACCACGACTTGAGTCGAGACAGTGTCTAGAGTACGTAGAATCGCTGGGACCCCAAGGAACCACCCAAGGTGAGTAAGAAGGGACCCTACGGAGGACGGGTGCAGTGTGGGAACACGACTGCGTGCTCCGTACAATTCTATGGGGAAGTCGCGGTTGAAGTTTTAGAGTTTAAGGACCCTTCTAAGTGGACTTCGAAGAAACCCCGTGGAACTTAGGAGGTTGGAGAGCCACCCCACCCGTGGATACCATAGTACCAGAGTTACCTATCCCAGGGAAGCCGGATGCATAGGTCTGAAGTGGCATCGGAAACTGCAGTCGATCTCTATGGAGGACTTCGAAGAAGAGCCACTGCTGGGAATAAGAAAAGTGTCCGTCAGAATCCAAAGGTGGATTCTTGATGAAGAGTACCTGAAAGCAGAGGGGACAGAGTCTGGGTCACTCAGGAGTGACCAGTGGCTCGGGAAACGAATGCCCACCGATGTCGTGTGCTTCAGGTTCTTGACTCTGCAGCCCCAGGGACCAGGAGACATTGAGGACAACCAGGAACTAGAAACGAGCTGTACCATGAAGGATGTTGAGTGCTGAGGGGTTGGTGTCTGCCTGGAGCACCAACAAGCCTTGGCAGCGGCAACCCACACAGAAGGTCAAGGATGGTTACGGTTCTGACCAGCAAGGTCCAGAAGACTCACCAAACACAGGGAAGTCAGGGCAGGCCTGAAGCAACCAGTGAAGCCCAAGAAAAGCAGTGTTGACCCGCAAGAGGACCCACAGGCCAGAGGCACAGGAGTCGAAAGGGGACCTCAAGCAGTTTCGCAAAGCAACAGCCCATGGAGCACTCGGTGTGAGGAGGCCAAAGTTCTTTGGTGAAAATGGTGCCAGAGGTTGGGGCTACTCAGAGCCCAGTGCACTTGTTTTGGAAATGCCAGCAACCATATGCACTTGCAAAAGTACGCGGTGCACAGGGGTACGGGTGTTGCAGCGCCCACAAGAGATTCTGACCTCAAACTTGGTGGGAGGGCAGCTCGGGCCTCGAGGGACTTGAAAACCCACCACCTGTGTTGCTGGAGCCTTCGTAGTCCGTAGGAGCTCAAGAGCAGAAGACCGGTCAGTTGAGATGTGGTGCCTGCGGTTGCAGGGGAGTGACTCCTTCACTACAAGGGAGATGTCTTCAGTTGTCCTTGATGCTCCACAGGTCCTACACGGAGCCTGTAAGGTGCTACGGGCACAGACAATGCTTTGGCCGAAGAGGGAGATGAAGTTGGACCCAAACGAAGTCCAGCGAAGTCCAGAGTGTCCAGACGGTCGAAATTCAGTGGTTTCTTGATCAGAATCTTGTCGACGTCGAATCTAGGGTCCTACAGCCAGGTAAGCCCTTAAGTACCCACGGGAGAGGGTTGGACAGATTCAGGGGACCCTCCCAGGGAAGGGTTTGGACAGTGGGGAGGTTATTCCCATGTTCTTTGTCCAGTTTCGCGCCAGAGCAGGATCCAACAGCTCCCAGGACTGGCTTGAACTGGACTATGCAGAGGGACACCAAATGTGCCCCTCATGCAGACTTTCGGTCGCTGGCAAGCGCACCCACCCAGGCCTAATACATTAAATCCTGTCTGGGAGGTGGTCACACCTCCCTGTGACAGGATGCCTATTGTTCGGCCTTCCCCTGCTCGAGCTTGGCTCAGCAGCAGGAGGGCAGAAATGTGTCTCTGGTCGGCAGCAACCCTTTTGGGCTGCCCAGGACTAGAAGGCTGGTACCGGGAACACCAGGGACCTCACAAAGCTCGGTTCTGAGGGGTGATATTATACCTCCCACACCGGTTACCAGTGTGGGGGTATGATTCCACGATGTTTGACACCAAACACGATAGGGTTACTTTCAGCCGTTTTAGAGTTGGTCATCACACGGTCGCCTAATGCACCTCTATTTGTCGTAAATGGCTGCAGCACTAACAACCTGGGAGAATGGACTCCGTAGGCTGCAGGGGTGTCTTGCTCATGCAGTGGCACCCTCTCACTAAGAACCAAGCACCCTGCCTTCAGGATTGTGTAGGCCTGCTATAGGGGTGACTTTTAGGTTTTGAGTGTAGTGACCCTTCGATATAGTAAACCTATATCCCAAGTAAGTGGTGCATGCACCAACTTACACAGGCTGCAATGGCAGGCCTGTAGTTCCATTTTGCATGGCCTCTCATGGGTGGCATAATACATGCTTCAGCGCATGGGAGGCCTCTGGGGTACCTATGCCCTGGGCACATGTGTACCATATACGAGGGACTGACAAGGGTACCCCAGTATCCAATCTGGAGTGTACCTAAGTACTTGACACAACCAATTTAGGGAGAAAGCAGATGGACTGGGGTCCTGATTAGCAGGATTCCAGTCAGACTGGTCAAAAATCAGCACAGCACCAGGCAAAAACTGGGGGTACACATGCAGAAAGATACTACCTTTCTACACCTGCCCTTCGCTTTCTCATCCTGGGATATCAAAAGAGAGAGTCCTCAAACTGTTTCATAATAAACAGCTTTCACTTTGTTTAATTGTCTTTTCTTTTCTGCATTGCAATGTGCATTTGGTACCACCTACAATAGACATTATCGCAACTTTCATTTGTTCTCACCAACCATTTGAGAAAATATATTCACCAAGTCCTCGAGTAGTTCTTTCCTTAGTATTATAACTGGTCACCTTCTGTGAGCAGTAAACTCACCAAAGATATCCAGGTGCTGCATGGCCCATCTCCCATCAACCATGAAGTGCTTTTGGTAAAACTTCCCATATTGTAGTTAAGAGCCTTTATATTTGAGCAAAAACAAACCTACCTCCGTAAAAAAATGATGTAGGTTTCTATGCAAATCATTATCCTGAAAACTTATATCAGAATGCCAAAGACAAAACGTATGAAACAAGAGACTTGAGATGATGCTCAGACATGAAAAACATCTGGTAACTGAGGGTATTCCAATGTATTTTATAGACTCTTAAGTTACAGCCAGTCATCAATTACTGATATTGCACAGTTGTAAACAGCTTCCAATGTCGTATTTTTTTAATTTTTATTCTGGCAGTTTTAAGTAGCATAAACTCCACCTGAGCACTAGCACTAGCTATATTACGCAATGACATTTTATTTGGGGGGGGAGGGGGGGGGGTTGCACAGGGAGATTAAGAGATTTGCCTAGAACCACAGGATGGTGAGCCCCGACGCCAAGACTCGCAGCTGGTTCCCAGTTGCAAAGTCAGTGCTATGATGTAAAGCCGGATCCTCTACCTTTGCTCAGTTTTTTCATCAAACAGGAAATACGAAGTGATCAACACTTACTACAAAATTTCAAATAATCCACGGTATGACATAATTTCTGTCAGTAATAAGGTTAACAGATCACCTCAGTTGTAATCCTGACTTTTCAAGTCAAATATAACTCTATTTTGGCAAAGCCATAAAAGTTTGATCAAATACAATAAATATATAGTTGAAAGAAAAGTGCAACACATTTTTACATTGTTCATGAGGAAGTGTCACAATGCCCAGTTAATATCAACAGCGGAACACACAATCTGTTAAAAACACCATGACATTCAAAAATTGATAAGACCAGTACCAGTGCATTACTATCCTAAAATCAATATAAAAAACATAATAATTTTATGACAGTTCTTCTCTTTGCTCACATCAGCCCCAAAAATGTTGCTACTGCACAGGTATACAGTATGGAAGGGTCCGATCTCAATAACCTCAAAGCGGTGCAGTGGCTAGATGTGCCCAGTTGTCTGCAAATTGGTGACAGCCATGCAGAGTGTGACTGGACATAAGCCGAGCATGCACATGTGGTAAAGACTCGCTTTGATCAAGACTGAAAGGGCAATTCCCAGAGACAGATTCCAACCATTTTGCAGTGAATGATTTCAGATGGAGCGTCCCTACTTTAAATTGATTGTGTCTAAAGGCCCCATAATTAAGTCCTAGTACTTCTTTAGGCCATCAGGGCCAGACTGGGAACTGAAAGCAGCCCTGGCAAATTTTGGCAGACCAGCCCCCGTCTGCCGCGTAGCGAGCCCAGCGAGCGAGACCGACCACTACTAGGGGGATTTGGGGGGGTTCTCCACCCAAGAAAATTTTGGAAAAAGACAGACCAAAATGGTGCATTTTACAGCACATTTTTCATTACATATTTAATTGTATCAACTTTCAAAGCACAGTAAATAGTAGATGATGACCTTAAAGAGCACCAGGTTACCCAGTCATATGTACCCATAGACATTCCTACAGAGAGCACCAAAACATAGACACAAGAGTAATCCGGCACTGTAGTGCACTCCACAACTAGGCCAAAATACCCGGCCAGGCCACAAAACCGTTTGGCACAACCTCCAGAGCCATTGTGGGACGCAGGCTCAGGTAGCACATGGATTTCTAGAGAACTGGCCTGGGATACCTTCTCCCAGGACCAAGAGAGCTCCGGAGCCCCAGTCAGCCCTAGTGAGTGCAGACAGCGCCAGCCTGCAGTGCATGGCCACACTGGTGCAGGCCTGCACTGGTGTCTGTCAACTTTCCACGTGGCCGGTGTCACTTAGTCTACAAGCGCCTGGTGTGCATAGAAGCTCTGTGGCAGCCGCACTCGCAGCCTACTGGCAGATCTGGTGGTGCGGGGCTGGGCAGCATGCAGCAGTGCGCCCACTGGGGCAGACACCGCTCAGCAGTGCTGATTTTATTAGGGTTGAACACGCAGTTGTATAGTCAAGACTTATACAGCATCCTGGTTGGCTGTAATGTGTGCCTCGCTCTCCTGATTTATTGTGTTTTCCAGCAGTTTTAAGATCTTATCGTCTCTCATTGCTCAAATGGGTTCTGATATTTATGTTTCACTAGTCTTCATTACTTGATTTTGCTCCTAACATAGTGTCACTCATAGCCGCTGAAATGTCCCTCATAATTACAGTGAAATTATGGAAATGTCACACATAGCAATCTGAAAACTTGGCAGCTATGGTAGAAGTGTGCAGTTTAAGTCCTCTTAATATGACTCTGTCCTATCCTATCCTGCACTGCAGGGGACTGCTACGACCAAAGTGATAATAGATATTAAAGGCGGACGACATGACATATGTAGAATATATTGGGGATGAGATAGTGATTACAGTGTTGTAGATTCGTACAGCAGATCTTCCCTGGTGTTTTGTTTTCATTTCAATTTGTCAGCCACGTACAAGGTAATAAAATAACAGCTCTCGGACATAAGCTGCCGGAGACCGAGAGTAAGAGTGAAAGTCATTGACTTTATTTTACTTCTCGTCTCTTTCACCACTTTTGTAGTTGAATCAAACAATGAAAACCAGTTCATTCAAGTGTACCACGTGTCTGCAGAGTGCCGCTTTTATTTATTTACACAAAATAAGGCGCAATACACTTTAGGACCATGAGCACACACACTTCTTTTAATTTAAGAACAACTGCGTATGCCTCCGCCTCACTCTCCCGATGCTTGCACAATGCCCAGTGCAGTCTGCAGTGGGGGCGGGGGCGAGTCTGAGATGTCACGTCAATCTTTAGTGCTTGATTTTGCTCGCCTGAAAGTGTCACTCATAGTGGTTGAAATGTCACTCATAATTACACTGATATTATGAAAATGTCACACATAGCAGACTGAAACCTTGGCAGCTATGCTGGCCCCGCCCCAGGCTGTAGCACCTCCATCAGTCCCACTCCAGCCTCGCTCGCATGATGAACCTACAATGTAGGTTCATCCTGCGAGCGAGGCCGCGACCGAAAGGAACTGCTACAATTTCAACTTAAGCTAGGTGACAGTCGCCGGGACACTTACTTTATACAGTGGAGGCCAGGCGGCCTATGCACTCAGCACTCTACTACCAGCTGCCTTCTACTCTGTGTGCGGCCGGTCTGCGGTGCCTGCGACGCGTGCGTGTAACAAGCAGAAGTTGAACGTGCGCAGTTGCGCACTACTATTTTATGCATAATGCAGGCGGGCGAACTTGGGAGGGGCGCAGATCATTGGTCAGACTTGCGCGTCGCGCTGAGTCAGACCAATGATCTGCGCCCCCTCCCCAAGTTCGCCCGCCTGGCTCGCGCTGATGCGCGGCCGCGCCCTAGGGGATGCTTATGGTCTCTCTGGTGGTCAGGTGGCAACGCTGACGCACGTGACAGTTATCGATCACTCCCTGCGGGCCTGGTCACGAGTTGTTGTGGCGCCGTGCGTGGTGCCAAAAGTGTACGTGGCCTGCGCGCACCCTGCGCACACGCACTAGTAAATTAATTCACCCGTCCACACAGTCAGGCAGGCCAGTAAGTTACTGGCCTGCCTGACTGTGTGGACGGGTGAATTAAAAGCATCAGTGAGTGAGATGAGGACAGGTGAGATCATCACCTCACCTGCACCTCGCCAATGGCAGTTGTGCTCAGGCTCCGCACGGAGCGGACGCAGGTCAGACAGACTAGTGCAGAGAGACTGTCTGACTTGACTCCCTCACGGACGGACCGGCAGCTGGTGGCCTTCTAATTTTGTTACTGGGGGGCCGATTTTGCTAAAAAAAAAAAATCGGCCCAGCAACAAAACCGGCCACCTCTGAAAAAACCGGCCCCAACCCCATCCAGCCTACCGGAGGATTGCCCGGTGCCCGGAATCACCAGTCCGGTGTTGTAGGCCATACACCAATTTAAACATCAAAAATTCCCCCGTCAGTGAAGTGCCTGCAACATTTTGCTCCTCCCTCTGCAGCATAATTGCCCAATACTGTTTTTTTTGTGTCTCCTTGGAGGGTATTTGGGGTTCAGTAGGGTGGTGCCAAATATCCCCAAAGCCTAAAGAAACTGACCCTTTTTTGGTTGAGGTCAACCATAAATTTGTTTGAAATCTATCTAACTTAATAATGTCTTGTAAGGCAGCAGCATACTGGGCGAGCTCTGGGGTAGCCCATGATCTTCGTCAGAATAGCATGGACCATAGGGGGACATTAAGGGCTACCTTTCTAACTCCCATGTCCAAAAATAGAATGCGCAATGGTGTACTTGGTGGAAGGGAGGTCAGTGATCTTAAAAACTGTTCTCCGATTGCTCCAACACAGAGATGTCATCAAAGTCCCACAGCTCAACACCATTTAGTGCTGAGCCAAGGGCCTTGGGCTCATACACCTATAGAGCTGGCACTATTGGCTTAGTGAAAGAAGCCTGATGTTCTTTCAGGATGGCCCCAATAGTCTGTCTGTGCTTCAAGCAAAGGCTATTGATATGTGGACACCATGACATATTGGCTGACAATTTGATCCCTAGGTAATCAAACGAATCAACCCTCTCTAGGGCCTTATCCCCTAGCATCAGCTTTCCCTTAACTTTTTTATGGTTGCTAAACAGCATACATTTTGTTTTGGCTGCATTGATTTCTAAGCCACGAACATGACACAAGGCAGCAAATTTGTTAAGATGAATTTTCAGGCCACTCAGAGTTTTCGATATTAAAAGAGTGTCATCTGCAAATAGCAATATAGGGATCTTGGTGTTAGCTATAACAGGGACATCCACTGGGCAGTCAGAAAGATAGTCACTCAATCCATTTGGATACAAAGTAAAGAGAGTGGGGACTAGTACACACCCTTGCAGAACACCTTTCAGCACTGGGATCTTATAGATCACTTGGCCCTGTTACCCCCATCTGACACAGGCGAAGGCATTCTCATGTAGCTTAATCAGTAGTGACGGAATATTGTGAGGCATACCCATCGCCTTAAAAACCTGCCACAGCCTCAAGCATGGAACCAGATCAAAGGCAGATTTTAGATCGACAGAAGCAACAAATAAGTTGCCCCTGCTGATCAGAAAAATCTTCCCAAAAAATTAGGATAAACCTAAATACCTGGTCTATCGTAGAGGTTTTGGCTCTAAATCCCACTTGAAGTGGGCTTATAATATCCCAATCTGATATCCACATTTGATTTTATACCAGAACCAGACGAGAATAGACTTTTTGGACACAATCAATAAGGCTAATGAACCTATAATAGACAGGTAAAGACTTCTCGCCCTTCATATATACTGGTAAAACTTTGGCCCCCTGCCAAGATTCCAGAATAGATGTTCATATATACTGGTATAACTTCGCCCTTGATATATACTGGTATAACTTCGGCGTCCTGCCAAGATTCCGGAATAGATGTTCCCAGAGCAATCGCATTTGAGAGAGCTACTATATAGTCAGCCCAGGAATCAGAATTGTGAACAAACAAATAAAGAGGAATACCATCTGGGCCTGGAGCCCTTCCCCTCGCAAATGTAGACAGTGAGTCTAGAATCTCCTCTTTAGTGAACGGGGGAGAGGTAAAATTCTGGAGGCTACTATACAACAGAGTAACTTTGGTGACAGGGACTACCTCCTCATAGTACAGGGCATCAAAATAAGTAACTCATTCTGAGGGTGGAACATAGTTTTGTGGTTCTTCGCCCTAGGGATTTGTACCACTGGCAACCAATTTTCTGAAGTGCGAATAGCCTCTGGATGAACATGCTTCTGCTAACTCCTGCTATCTATTATTGTCCCACTCCTTCTTTGTATTCAATATGCTAAGTTTGTATTACTTTCTGATGGCTGCAATCATAGATGGCTTTTTCAACTTGCTCACCCTAGCTAGAGTGCACCTCAGGTGCCTACACTCCCTGCTAAACCATCCATTGTCTTTTGTTTGGGGGCTTCTTCTTAAATTTTATAATAAGCTGCAATCCTCTCAAAAAGGTCTTTATACAACACACTAAAGTCTAGGAGGTCTCCCTCCTTTTCCATACTTTTTGCAATGGTACTCAGAGTTGCCTGAACATCTTTGTTGATGTTTGACAAGATTTCTGACTTTACAATAACCTGATGCCATTTGAGGCGACGTCCATCAGATATATGTACAACATTGCGAGTACTAGATGGCCTTGCCGGGTCAATTGTATACTTATCAAACAAAGCGAGAACCGTAAGACATAGAGGGTTATGGTCGCTCTCCACTCTTTCCTGTACTACCATGTCACCCACTCTGGACCACAATCTTAAGCCAATGAGGATGTAATCAATTTGGATTTTGGACAAATGGTTGTTAAAAGTGTATGTCACCTTGGTATCGGATTTAGTATGACCATTAGTAGCCCCGACCCCCAATTCAATGGAGAGTGCTTTCAACTGAAGGGATAGCCCAAGATTCTTCCTCCTCAGCAGTGATTTCAATATCATCCATGTCTAAGGGCTCAAATGTAGAATTAAAATCCCCTGCAATGATCAGATATAAACTTGAACTAGACTTAGCCAGATGAGCCTCTAGGGCTTGAATTGTCACCAAAGTGTGCCTACCCTTAACCCCATGTGCATATATGTTGAAGATCATCACACTATGGTCCCTCGCCCTACTTACTTCAATGCCTGGTATGTCAGTACAATCAATTGTTAATTGGCAAATCTTACAATTAAGAAAGGACTTCCCCATATTGTTAGACCACCCATAGGTCTTCCAAACTTATTAGGCTTAGCTAGAAATTGAAAAGACAAGTACCCCACTTTATGTAGAGATTCTATTGACCAAGTTTATGGGCAGCGGCATAAGTCATGCTTGTCGACGAATTCACCCCATGGTAGCTGCATCATCTAGGCTTTGAGGCCAGCCACATTCCAAGAAACCACAGAGATCAAAGGTAAGTCATGATTTTTAATGGAGCACTTGGGCAGGGACAAAGTGCCTTCGAAATCAGTGAGTGTGCTATTTGAGACTTCAAGAACTGGAAGATGGCGCCTGTGTAATTCTTGGTCACACCGCTGCCCACGTCACGAGAGAACTCGGCCATCGGCTATGCTGCCTAGACCGGGGACACTGCCTCACAAGACTTTGTGCTTGCTTGTCAGAAGCCGCCGCCGCTTTTCGCCTAGGACGAGTGCTGGTATTGCTACTAGCAGTTTACAAACGGCTACTGCACTGACTTCAGCTTGGGATTATCTTTCGCTTTGGTCAGCTGTTGTCCTCCTGATTTTCACGGCGTCTCCCGCGGACACTCTGCGGGCTCTAAAGGAGGCTCAATGCTGTGTCCGGCAGAGTATGGCGGCCTGCGGTGTTAGGGGCACAAACGCAAAGACTGCCTCCGGCGGTACTGGACTCATCAATGCGGGGCCCCCGACCTCGGATGTCGACTTGATCCTGAGAGGTAAACGGGAGGCTGGGGGCAGCAAAAAGGCTATAAGTAGATCTGCTGTGGTGGGAGCGCTTAAAGAAGGTGGGAGCTCTCAACCTTCAATTGCCAAACTGTTTCCTGCTGCCAGTTCATTGGCCTCTAAGGGGGAAAAAACAACGACAAGCCCCGAGGGAGGTAATGGTTATGCCGAATCGGCTACTGACAATCTGGGGCAACCTAACGTACAACATGCAGTTATTCAGCAGATGGAAAGCCTTGAGCCAGAACAGGCATTGGAACCCCACAGACATGAGATTTTTACCGTGGGTACGATTATCTCCATGGAAGATCCTGAACTCGCACTTCTTCCTTTGACTGGCTCTGTAGAGAATACTCGGGCCCAGGCTGGGTCTTTTTTTAATGAAAAGGAGCAAGAAAACTGTGGCCTTTTTTCCAGCAATCAAGGCAATACCAGCACCAAGGTGTCTCAGGCTGCTCTGTCCCCTGAACCGGCAGGTGAACATTTTTTCTCGGTGTCTGATGGCTCAGACTCCGCGGCTGAAGAAAGTTCACCCACTTCCAGTGATGGGGACCATTCTGACACTAATTGCAGTCATTTCTCTAAAGAAACTGGCCCGGTCCAACGCCAGAAAACTGCATCTGGCAAGCGAAGGGTGAAACCCTCAGAAAAGCACAGTCAGCTAAAATGGGACTGTTCGGGATCACAACTTACGTTCCCCTATGGTGAAGAATCCGGTAAGATCTCAGGATTAGAGAGCACCAGTGCTATATTGGATCAACCAGAAGAGCCATATTATTATTGATCAAGCAGTTTCAAGAAGAAGCACGCACAGATAGCAGACAAGCTAAGGGCACCGCGAAAAAATTGCAAGGGGGTCTTAGGAAATTGAACAAAATCTGTTCAGACATTGGGGAACGGGTCACCATGATTTAGGGCTGCATCGAAAGTTTGGAAACCGAAGTCACCACCTTGAAAGATCTATGCTCCTCCCAAAGCGCTTGCATGACAGATGTCATGTGGAAGATGGGGGATCAGGAGAATAGACAGCGCCGAAATAACCTCCGCCTACTAGGGATCCCTGAAGGGGTGGAGGGGGAAGATCCTCGGCGCTACATCGTGAAACTCCTGAAGGGGGCCTTTCCGGAGCACACGGAGTGGAACTGGGAGCATGAGATCCAACGGGCCCACCGCTTCCCCTTTACTATAAAGAAACAACATGCTAATGGTGGAGAGAAACCCCGAGCCTTCCTGGTGTTCTTCGGAAACTTTCTACTCAGACAGATGGTTTTCAAACAGGCTCGGCAAAATTCCCAGAAAGGCTTCGAGGGGGTGTCTTTCTTCGCAAAGCCCGATTTCTGCCATGCTACGGTGGAACGAAGGTGGTGCCTTCGCCAGCTATTCACCCCCTTTCAGCAATTGGGAGCACAAGTATTTCTTATGAATCCCGCTAAGCTAAAAATCATTGTGAACGGCTCCTCACGTACTTTCTTGTCTGAGATCAAAGCCCAAGAATATCTCTGCAAAATTAAGGCTAGAAAAGGGCAAAGCTAGTGATTGTCATGCTCAATAAGCCCAAATCTAGATTTTATTCACCCATCTCTTTATCCCTATACTTTCCTGAAGGAGTAGAGTTCAGGCATGGGAAAGTTTTTTTTTTTGATTGGCTCTTAAAAAGGGTTGAGGTGGGAGGGAAAGAAGTCTGGGCACCACTGGAAATCTGGAGCCTAGTCGAAGCGAAGGTCTAAGGCTAAAAAAGTTAAGACAAAAGTTCTCCATCTTTTTTCTTTCTTTTTTTTCTCTAGGTTGTTCTAGGTCGCTATTCTATCCTCTCTCCTTACTGTCCTATTGGCCTAAAATAGTTTTTAAACTTTTGATTGAAGTTACGGCGGGTCGGGTGGCGGGGTTTTACTATAGGCGCTCATCATTCAGGTGTTACCTGATTGCTCTATTTTGGAGGGGGGTGGGGGATGGGGTGGGGGGCTGGGGCTGAGGAAGGCTGAGGGGGGAGGGGTGGGTTGGTCCGGGAGGAGCTCTATTTGCTTTTTGTTTTTGTGCCAATTTGAGTATGAACTTCTTTTTTGAAGTAATGAAATGTGCAAGAATTTGGGGCTTTAGCATTAGTAGGACAATTGATCTCTTGATGCCGGGTGGGATAATTTTTTCAGTGTATAGCATCTGGCTTTATGGGATATTTATTCCTGTTCTATTATCCATGTAGGCTACTCACAAATCTGGTAATGCTTTGACATGACAAACACAACGCATTTTAGAATTGTTTCCTTGAATATCTGTGGCTAGAATGATGCTCGAAAGAGACACAAGGTTTCCCAAGGATTGCGCCTGATGGGGGCTGACATAGTCTGCCTCCAGGAAACGCATATAGAGGGCTCACAGATACATCTTTCAAATTCAATGGGATACAGCCTAGTCGGGGGGACATCACAGGGTGCGTGCAATAGAGGGGTTGCTATTCTGACTCAACACAAGCGCTTATTACAGCCCACGTGAACTAAATCTGATCCTCATGGGAGATGGGTTTTAGCAGAATGCCGGCTAACTCCAGCATATTCTTTCACCCTATGCTCCATATACGGGAGTATAGTGGATGACCCCGGAGTAATTAACTGGGTTTCCGGGGAATTAGCCCACTGGCCTCTCCCAGTTATTATCTGTGGGGACCTCAACATCAATTTGCCCAGTAACTGGGGGACGAACAACCAACGGTGGTATAAAGGTCAGAAACCGAAGGTCTTACAGGCCTTAAAGAATCTACTACATACACATTGGCTTGTTGATGCCTGGTCCTGTCTAAAACCGAACCTGCCAGGGTACACTTTTTATTCTGTGCCTCATCACTCTTTCGCGAGATTAGATTACTTTTTGGTTTCGCCTTCTCTGATTCACAAAAGCAGTATCGATATCATTCCGCGAATTTTGTCGGACCACAATCCTTTAATTTTTAATATAAGGGGCCTGGCTATCTGCAAGGAAGTCTCGTCCTGGAGTTTTGAGAGAGCACTATTATTCGACACAGGATACCAAACTCACATGAAAAGCTGGAATCAGGATTTCCTAGAAACTAACATCGGCTCTGCCTCAGTTATGGTTGTTTGGGACACGTTGAAAGCGTGTATTCATGGGGAGACTCTACAGTTCTCTCTTAGGAAAAATAAACAGGAGAAAGCACAGATCATAGAACTCCAGAAAAAGTTGGCAAAGGCCGAGGAAAAATTTATTGGTGCTGTCCAGTCCGGGGTAGAAATAGAACCAGCACAACTTGAAACAGCAGCCATCAAAGCAGAAATTGACTCTATTTTGGCTGAGAAAGCTGCTGCTAAATGGACCGCTGCACGTGAAAAGATATACGAATGCAGCGAGCAAATTGGCCATCAGCTGGCTATAAGAACCAGGCAACATCTTACCAACAATGGGATACACTCCATCAGGGCCTCTGCAGGAGGGATCACTAATGACCCGAACGAAATTCGATTAGCCTTCCGTGAATTTTATCAAGGCCTATATACAGAAGAGGGTACTGGCTCACAGGATACCAGGCAGGTAGAGATTGATAATTTTCTTGACTCAATCTCGCTGTCACGCCTTGATACGGAGGATCGCGATCAGTTAGAGGACCCTCCCTCTTTGGATGAAATTGCCATGGCCATGGCAAAGTTACCAGATGGCAAGGCGGCAGGCACTGACTGTATACCGGTCGAGTTTTACAAAATTTTCTCCTCCCAGATTAGAGATATTTTCAAATCCCTGGTGACCCAAATTTTTAACGGCGTGACCCCACCTTCATCATGGGCGACAGCCAAGATAATTATCTTTCCTAAAAAAGATAAATCTCCTTTAGAAATGGGCTCCTATCGTCCAATCACACTCATCAATGGAGATTCCAAACTTTATTCCAAAATCCTTGCGTCCCGACTCTCAGCTAAAATTGAAAATCTCGTTTCTAAGTGGTAGCATGGGTTTATTCCCAAAAAAAGTACAACAGATCATATTCGGAGGACCATTACTCTGTTTGATGTAGCACAGACTACAGGAGACCTGATGGCGATAATACTTCTTGATGCTGAGAAAGCATTCGATCGGGTCTCCTGGCTGTTTCTTTGGTGCGTTATGCAGAGAATGAATTTTGGTCCTAGGGCTATCCAGGCCATTAAGGCATTATATCTTAATCCTACAGCTAGGGTTTCTATAAACGGGCAATTAACTGAGCAATTTGAAATCACACGGGGGACCCGTCAGGGTTGCCCCTGCTCCCTGTTGCTTTTTGCAATGTATATCGATCCTTTCATAAAAAAGCTTGAAAAGAACCAGTAAATCCCGCCTATATATAGACATGGCCTCAAAACTAAAATCATGGCATATGCGGATGATTTAACTCTTGTGACCCCGGAACCCTAGAAAGCTATAACAGCAATAGAACAAGAGGCTCAGTGTTTCGGTGCGATTTCGGGTTACGCATTAAATAAAGGAAAGACCCAGATTATTGTGAATAAAAAAATCAACTGGACGGATAATAGAGTTGTCTCCAAGGCAAAGTACCTAGGGGTGAATATCTTGGCCAAAATAGAGTCAATAGTTAGCGAAAATTTGGACCCCCTTGCTGCAGAGACAAAGAGGGCTTTGAGCCGGCACAATGATTTACATCTATCTATGGTGGGCCGGTGCAATGTCCTCAAAATGATTTTTTTTCCAAAAATTCTGTATTTCTTCAGAACTATCCCTCTAAAATTTACTAATATAACACTGCTGAAATTCGATCGACTCTTTTCCCAGTTTATATGGGCGTATTCTCAGCCAAGGAGATCATTCAAATTTTTATCTCTTCCCCGGGAAAGAGGGGGTTGGGCACTTCCAAATTTAAGACTATATTATTGGACCACGGTCTTACAGACATGCCCCATATTGATACAAGATCAACCTTTAACACCGACAATGGGACTCCCATCTCCTTTCGAACTTTTAATTGGGTCTGACGCATGGGGGTGCTTGTGGCGTCAACTCGAATTTGGGTATTACAAGAAAGTAAAATTCAAGACCCTTATGGGAACCTTTAAGGTTTTCACCACTGTACGCAAACTCTTAGGAATTGGCAGGCTGAACCATTATATCCCTACCAATAATAATTAACAGACAGCGATCAATCTTACTAGGTGCTTAGAAGAGGTAGCAAGATGGATGTCTAACCACTGCCTGAAATTGAACGGGAATAAAACAGAGGTAATGATAGTGGGCAATGCACCGAATATATGGTCCTCTGCATGGTGGCCAGAATCACTGGGACAAGTACCTACTCCCAAAATGGAAGTAAAAAATTTGGGAGTTTGGTTCGACCCTAAACTGTCTTTTGATGCCCAAATACGGAAAGTAGTGGGTAAATGTTTTGGCATTTTAAAAATTCTGAGAAAGATTCTGGACCTACTACCACATAATGCAAGGAAAACCATAGTGCATGCCCTGGTGACTGCCCAATTGGACTATGGGAACGTACTGTATCTGGGAATGCCAAAAAAGGGGCTAGCCAAATTGCAGGTGGTGCAAAATGCGGCGGCACGGTTGGTACTGGGTCTTCCCAGAAGAGCTTCCACTAGGAAAGCCCTGCAGGACTTGCATTGGCTGCCGATAGAAAAGAGGGTTCTATTTAAGTCAATGTGCTACTGCCATAAAATTCTTGCAAAGAAAGGTCCGCGGTACTTGTACCCTTTAATAACAAAATACATTCCAGGCCGCAATCTGCGATCAGAAGGAAGGGCGCTAGTGAAGGTTCCAAGAGTTCAAAGGGCAAGAATGGAGGCACGGTCCTTCAGTTATCTTGCGGCCAAATCTTGGAATGGGCTTCCGGAAACCCTAAGAATGGAACCATGCGAAACAAAATTTAGGAAACAGCTAAAAACATGGCTATTTTCCTCTGTATCCTAAAGTGAATGATAGCGACAGGAGTATGTGGGTAGGCAGTTTCAAGTGACGTGTCTAGGGCCGTTTTCTTGCTAAGCGAGTCCGTTCAGCGCGGGGACACGCCGGTTGGCGTAACCATGCGCTTTAGAAATGACCAAATAAATAAATAAATAATGCTAACCTGCCAGGCATATTTGGGGGATCTTACTTTCAAAATTGGTTTAACTCTGGCATAGACAAATTGGGGGTCTTGTATTCGACCGAAGAGGTCCTGGCTTTCGAGGATCTCAAAACCCAATTCAATTTGAGTAATAGTGAGGCCTTTAAATATTTTGCTATCAGAGCTTTTTTATCACGCAAGGCTGGCGGGCCCACGGGGTTCACCAAATGTGAACTCATTGAGACACTACGTGAATCCACCGCCCCCCGAATTGGATCAATTTATGACACTTTAAATAGCCTAATGCCTGATGACCTGGCAAAAATTTCCAATAAATAGCAACAAAAATTGAACATTGCCAATAATGTCTTTTGCCTAGCTCTCCAATCCGCTCAAAGTGATTTACTACCAGCCAATTTGCAAGCACAATTTTATAAAACTTGTTTCTTCCTGTATCTTACACCAAGTAGAATTGCGAAGTGGGGAACTGGCAAAGGCACGCATTGTCCTCGATGCGCCGAATACAGTGCGGACTCAGTCCATATGTTTGCCACTTGTATAGAACTTGGGCCTTTACTAACTAAGATACAAGACTTTCTCGGACTAGTCTTATCTCAAGATATTTTGCTAACCCCTACGACAATTCTGCTGGGCATACAAGATACCGTTGATAGGAAGAACGGTGGGGCCTTAATATTTATAGCTATGGCAATCTACAGGCTATGTATTGCCTCTGTTTGGATAGACCCTAACCCCCCTTTATTCTCACAGTGGTTGGCCCAGTTACACTCAATATGCAACCTTGAAAAAGCTATCTACTCTAAAAAGGGTATCTGGGCCAAAAAGAAAGGCTTAG
Source organism: Calotriton arnoldi (assembly GCA_963921515.1). Lineage (NCBI taxonomy): Eukaryota > Metazoa > Chordata > Amphibia > Caudata > Salamandridae > Calotriton > Calotriton arnoldi. The sequence goes on from CAWUFW010014947.1 coordinate 116,267, forward strand.
TTATTTGGGAACCCCTGTCTGGTTGGCTTCACCAGACAAACCCTCAACAAAGCTAGGGAAGGAGGGAAATTTCCTTGTTGTTTGTGTATGGTTAGTACAAATATTAGAGTGCAAATCAGCCCTTAGCATTGAAGACGTTGAGATTGGCTTAGTCTGGCATGGTAGTTAGTTATATGGTATTTTATGTGTATTTCTTTTTAGCATCATTCTTCATGTATACTGTATTTTGCACTTTATTGCACAGAACACTTTAATTCTAAGGAATGATTGTCAAGAAAATTGAAAAATAGCACTTTATGCACTTTCGGCAACAAGACGTGAAGAATGGGTTTATGAGCATAAACCATTATGCTAGCCTTATAGATGAAGCTCGGATGATCAGCCTAACCTGGCATATTATCTACTTGTATCCTTTGCACAATTCCTCATGGATGTTATATGTTGCACTTTTGCACAGTCCACTTTACTTCTAATGGATTTATATTGGAAAAATGATTAAATTTAATGACCCATTGTATTGCACTTTATATATTTTTTTTATTTTTAGTTTTTGCCTTTCATGCTCTTTGGGGCCTGAAATAATGAATGCAGCCAAAGCGTCAAACGGGACTATCTGCTTTTGACAATGGCACATGTTGGACAGTTAAGGCTCGGGGTGGGGGGGGCTCGCTGTATTGTGTTCCTTTGTTTTCTATGTTAATGGCATATTTAAAAATCAATAAAAAATTAAAAAAAAAAAAAAGACTTCAAGAACTGGTGAATCATTACCAGTACACAAAAACCCAGGTATGCCAACATTGTCAATTTGGGAGTGGGTAGATAAGTCGTGAGTATTCAAGCTGATCCAGTTAGTATGGATGGTATCAGGGCACGAAAAATCATCAAATCGAGTATCCAAACTAAACATGGGTGAGCAGGGGCCCAAAGCTGTATCATAACCACTCTTAGATCCAGAGGCTTGAGAGCCTCTGAACAGGTCGCCCGTAGGTGAAAGAGTCAGCACTTCTTGGGGTAGCCCTATATTATTAATACTTGCTGGGGGACTTGTAACAGGGGGACTCTAGGGAGAGTCCAAGTTTGTCGTACGAAATCCCTGCTAATCCGAACTGTAGCCAGTTCACACTTCCCCATCAGCTGTTAACCGTTATCTTCCAAGCCAGATAGAACTTGAAACCTATTCCCATGTGGCAGCTGAGCCGTGTGTTGGTAGCGGCTGTGTGGTTGTATTTGATTGAGTCTCCAGGGTTTTGGGGTTCAACGTTTGTAAAAAATATCCCAATGGCACAATGTTTATATGCCCTGGCTGAGCTAGATCTGTGTTTGACTTTTCACTTTACTAAACAGTTTGATCCTGTGCACACACTCATTTATTGTCGCACACACAGCATAGCCTCACTCAATGGCCAACTCCCTGGAGCGTGTCCTTTCCCCTGGCCAGAACCAGCTGCTCTAAACAATTCTTGCTCAGGTGGCTTTGTGGCGCTTCATTCACAGCAAGGATTTTGATGGTATAGCGCGCTAAAAATGGATGCTAAATACTCCCAGTCCAACTTTAGAATTTATTTATTTATTTATTGAGTTTTGTATAGCATGAACCTGACCCCAAGGCATCTGAACGCTTTACAGAGTTAGCACAGCAGCAAATACATGAGTTATATAAAAAGCAAATGAAAGCACATAGTAACCGTATAAAATGTAGCATACGATAGACAGCAGGATATGTGAATGACATAGCAGCAATTACACGAGTTACATACACAGTAAATAACAGTACATAATAACATGATAACAGTATAAAAATAGGTATACGATACACAGTAGGATATGTGAATGATATAGCAGCAATTACCCGAGTTACATAAAAAGAGTAAGTAGAAGTGCATAGTAACCATACAAACAAGCATTGGCATAGCCAATAGGTCTCGCCTTTGGGACCTTATAAGTGTTTAGTCATGCAGCACGTTATCCTGGGAGCTGTGCCGCCAGGGATTGAACAGCTATACTATTACTACACACTGGGTCATGCAGTATGATTCAGAAATACATGCTTGCCTCTGCCGCATGCTTTTTCTTTCTGGGCGGCATTATGGTAAACACTTGGAAGGCTCGTGACGTCAGATGCAATGGACACCAGAAGCCAATCTATACAGCATGTCTATCTCTTTTCCTGCGTGATCTTTCAATATGTAATGGCTCATGCAAAAGAGTTGCTGGAGATGAGGGGTGGTACTGTGAATCAGCACATGCCTAGAGGAAGGTGGGTCACTAGTTATGCAATTTTATCCTTTGGCATATCCCAGCTGTCACTGTAAGTGTCCATTGTGTCAAAGTTGTATATAGTATGAGCTATACGGTTACCAAGATTATAACAGCTGCTGCAAGCAGTGTAATTATGGTGTGAGGTGTGTTTTAAAGTAAGGACAAGGAGAGGAAAATAAAGACAGGAGCAGGAAGATCTCATACAGGGAAATGCATGCAGCAACAGTGAAATAATGCACGGCCGAGGAGTGTAGTTAAACTTAGAAAGGATAGGAGCTTTGAGTTACAGAAAGGGAGCAACAATAGAGGAAGGTTAAAGAAAGCAAAATAAGGATAAGAGAAAAAGGTAAGTTTGAGTAAGCTCACGGCCAGAGCTGCTCAAACCAGGTTCGAGCCTCGGTGTCAGCACAGCAGCCTGTGATTCTGGGCAAATAATGTAACTGTATAACGTAACTGGTGCTCATGTAAAGCGCTCCAATACATTTGGGTCGAGTTTGCGCTATAAAAATCGACAAAAAAAACTAAGATGGGGCAATGCTTAGCAGCTGCCAGCAATAATATTACGGTGTGAGGTGTGCAGTCAGTTTGAAAGTAAGAACAGGAATAGCTAAAAATAAAGACATGAGTGGAAGATAAACTAGGAGGGATGTGCACGTAGCGATGTATTTATATATTCATTCTATGACTTAACCTTTCCAGACCCTCCATTCACTGTTCAGAGAACCGAGTGGAGTCGGAGCACGCATTCCCTGTATTGAAGTGCATACTCCCAATGGATTTAGTGCGGATTCTGGCAAGAAAAGCCAGCATCCTGGGAGGGGTGTAACCCCACACTTGGCAGTCCTGGGTAGCTGTTTATGTATAGAGAACATGTTAAAGGCAGCGTTACTCGCATTACAGTGGTACGGTGCAGAGATGAACATTAATCAACAATATTATATATATGCATTGCAGGGTGCATATTGCTTAAATTATACTGTATTACTTTTCACAAAGTGAAGCAAATGGTGCCTACAAAGGTCGACACGGGCGTATGCCATTAATGCGTAGCTGCCACAGATATGGTGAACATAGCATATGTTTTAGACATGAAAGTGAAAACAACGTTTTTTCAAGTAGTGTTTCAGTGTGGCAGACTCTACCATGTGAAAAGATCGTATCTTGCTCTCTCCAGGTAGCTAAAATCTCGACAATGTAAATTGGCCAAGATCACCATATGATGTGGTGACGCCAAGACTGAAATGCCTTTTTTTTCATTGAAATGTAATCGCCATGTACTTTACTTAGTTAAACAAGCAAAACAAGTGACAGATTAAGAGTGGTGCGCGCGTGAGACAGAGGGGGAGCAGGAGGTGAGCCCAGGAGTGGTGCGTGCGCAGTCTGCTCATTTTCAAGCACCGCACTTGTGCTTGTGGCGCGCCCCTGCTCGCTCCCGCAAGGTGGATGCCGCCACAAGCACGAGTGTGTGCTTGAAAATGACCAGAGCGACGGCTAAAGGTCCTCCTAGGCAGCGCATGCGCGCTGCGTAGGCGAGACCTAAAAAAGTATATACTAGACAGTAGGATATGCAAATTATATAGTTCTGAGGTAGTTACGGTAGGGTGTTGCGAAGATGGGGAGAATAGAGAAACAGTTTTTGCCCAAGGCAGTGGTACTGACATTTCAATGGAGGTTGTGGGGTACGAGCAATAGGCCAATCAGATTGTTTAGTGGGGAGGGTTTAGGTATTTATTAATAAGAAGAAGTTTAAGTTTCTTCTTGAAGTGAGGGAATGAGTGATTGTCATGTAAATCCTGAGGCAACAAGTTCCAGATTCTGGGAGTGTAACCAGAGAAGAAACAGGTGCACGATTTTTCTTTCTTGAATTTGGGCGGAATCAGGAGTAGACTGTTGGAGCTTCAAAGAAGTCTCTTGTGGCCGGCTTTTGATAGATTGTTTGCTAGGTAAACTGTTTTTTCCATGTAGAAAGCTTTGAGCATTATTCAAGCAATTTTGAATATACATCTTGACTCGATTGGCAGCCAGTCGAGGTACTGTGATGTGTTCGAAGCGGCTCTCCCCCAACAGGAGTGTAGCTTTCAGAGGGGCTAAGTGTGTATTTGAGGTATCTGTGATCGTTGCATTACCATAGTCCAGTTTTTAGAGGACTAAGAGTTGTACCACAGTCTTTAGGTCTTCGATGGGGATGAAAGGTTTTTATTTTTTTAACGTGTTTTAACGTGTAGAAGGCACTTTTAGCTGAGGCATTAATATGCTCTTTCATGGTCAGGTTTTTGTCAAGTGTAATCCCCAGAGATTTTACAGAGTTGGAGATGGATATGTTGCAGTTTAATGCAGTGAGACTGTCGAACCAGATATCAACAGGGAAGGACTTTTTTTTTGGCTGGATGAACAGGAGTTTGGTTTTGCTGGGATTAAGCTTACGATGGTTGTTGGACAGCCAGGATTGAACCGTGGATAGAGTGCTGTTTAAATGCTGGATGTCTTTAACTAACAAGATTTTAATGTAGATTTGAGTGTCATCTGCATAGAGATGATAGGCAATTCTGGCTTGTTTCAGGATCATTGCAAGGGGTTCCATATAGAGGTTGAATAGGGCAGGAGACAGGATTGACCATTGCGGACCTCCTTGTGAGACTGGTGTTACTTTTGAGATGGAGTTGTTTAATTTGATTAACTGTGAGTATTCATTCAGGAAGGAAGCAAACCACTGAAGGACAGTGTCATTGATACCTGCACGTTGTAAGAGGATGTTAAGGAGGATGTCATGGTTGACAGAGTCAAAGGTCACTGAGAGGTCCAGGAGGACTAGGACTAGGAGGCAGGCCTGGCCTTCATCCAGTGATCTGTGTAGGTCATCTACAATGTTCAGTATTGCAGTCTCTGTGCTGCAGCATTTCCTGAACCCTGATTGGAAGGTGTTGTGCAGGTTGTATTTTTCAATGTGGTTGTTGAGTTGTGCCAGCATACATTTTTTGATGATTTGGCCAGGAGGAGGAGGTTAGTTGGGAGAATTACAGTGCTGCATGAAAAGGGACACCTGGATGACCTTGTTACAGTTCCTCATGACTTGAAGACACATCCCTTGCAGGCATGATCTACTGAGAGTGGTTGGCAGCGCCTTGGGCTGGCCAGTTGCACGACAAAATGTTGCTTTAATGGGTATGCTGTAAAGCCTCTTTTCGATGCCCGTGCTGGACTAGAGCCAGTTGCTCTAGTACGTACTCTAGCGCGTGCCTGGCAGGCTTCGAAGCGCTCACTTATTCCTTTTTATTTTTTGTGGCTCTATAAGCTACAAAAATAGGCCAACTTTGATATAAAGTTATAAATGGGTAGTAACATTGCAAAAATGCATATTAAAAGGTGTTTTAAAGATAATAAATACAAACATAACATAAAAAAGTAGCTGGCAGACACTACCAAGGGGAAATGCACTTTGCTGATGTCAGGCTAGGGTGAGGATACACACATACATGCCCGCCCCACAGAATCTGCAAATTACACATACACACACACACACCCCATCCCCCAATAACCTATCCACCTCCACTTACCTGCTCAGTGAGGAGGGATGATGTGGTGATTGCTGGTCACAGCAGGTCACCATCATGCTCTAATCTGTGGCGGCCAGGCAGGCGGGTGCCGGTGTCTACAGTTCTGCCTGGCTTGCCGTGCTTGCTGTCCATCATGCTGCCACTGCCAGGCTCACGCAGCACAGCAATTAGAGTGCTAGCAGTTTTTATACAGTGGCAGTGCAGAGCAGCACATCCACACCGAGTTCTGACAGTGACTGCAGTTTGTGGTGGGCCTAGGCCACAAGCACGTAAAGGCAGTATTATAGACAGCTTCAGCTGGTTTCTAAGCCTGGGCGGAGTTCGTGGAGTTTCGCAAAGTGCAAACAAATCTCCGCCGCGCTACGCGAAATGCCATTCGCGGTAATTTTCAGTGGCAGATGCTTGTCTGCACTGTGCAATCAACGCGAACGGCACCATGCACAGTGCAAGCGGGCGCTGCTTCCTTGCTGCCGCTCGTGTAGATTTTTACTCGAGCGGCAGCTTTCTCAACGCGAACGGACAGTTTGTCAACACGAGTGGTCGCGAGCATGCGCAACCACGCCCAATGAGAAATCTGACCGCCCGCGTTGAGAAATCTCGCCGGGAGGTTGATTTTCCACCCTCACGCTCGCCAACTTGATGTTGACGATCACGAACGAGGAAAAATCTCACCGGGAGGTGGATTTTCCTCGCTCGCGCTCGCCAACTTGACATTGACGAATGCAAGCGAGGAAAAAAACTCTGCTCCGCTGAGTTTTTTGGAAAACCGCGTAACGCGGATGTGAGAAGTTGGCCTGGTATATGCTGTCCACTAATTAAAGTGGGCACCTTGCACCAGTCCAAATGACCCTTATTGATGATTAGGTTAAAGACAACCTTTATAGAAAGCTATCCTAGTGGTAGCTGTGGAGAGCAGCCTTCAGGCTAAGTCTTGAAGGAATGTAAATCAGCTTGTTTTACCAGTATATAACCTCCTGAATGACCAAAGGAAAGGAGAACCACACCAGGTGTATATAAAATATATGTATTTATTACTAAACACTCTCTACTAACCTCTTTATGAGATTAGAGAACAAGACACACAATATTAAATCACTAGAACGACAGTAAATAGCACAATACACAGTGGGCTCCAGGGGGAGACCAAACCATATACTAAGAAAGTGGTATAAGAACCACGACTTGACTAGACACAGTGCCTAGAGCACGTAGAATCACTGGGACCCAAGGAAACACCCAAGGTAGTGACACAGGGGACCCACGGAGGATGGGTGCAGTGTGGGAACACAGACGTGAGCTCCGTACAACTCTATGGGAAAGTCGCGGTTGGAATTTTAAAGATTAAGGACACTTAGGAGAGGACTTCAAGCAAACCCAGCTAAACATAGAAGGTTCTAAGGCCAGCACCCTTGAGAATACCGAGGTACCCATGTTACCTATCCCAGAGGAGCCGGGTGCATAGGGGTCAAGTGGTGTTGGAAACCCTCGTCGTTTTCAATGGCGTGATGCGAGAAAGTACTGCTGCCGTGGAGAAGAAAAGTGTCCGGTGTGATCCAAGCCGGGATTGGAGATGTGAAGAACCTGAAAGCAGAGGGGACAAAGTCTGAGTCACTTCACGTGACCAGGAGCGGAGCAATCGAATGCCCACCGATGTCGGGTGCTTCAGGTGCGATGAGGTGAAGCTTGACTCTGCAGCCACGGGGACCAGGAGATGTCTGCGATAACCACCATCCGAATTCTAGCTGTCCCACAAAGGATGTCGAGTGCTGGGGGGTCAGTGTCCGGATTGAACACCAACAAGCCTTGGCAACTGCAACCCACGCGGTCAGAGGAAAGATGCTTCTGCGAGGACCAGCAAGGTCCTGGGGACTCCCCAAGCGATGGAGAGTCAGGGCACATCTGGATCAACTAGGGAAGCCCACTGAAAGTTAAAGTTGCCTTCTCAGGGACCCACAGGCCAACGGACCAGGGATCGCAAAGGAACCTCAAGCTGAATCACCAAATACCAGCCCACGGAACACTCGTGGAGTGTAGGCCAGTAATCTTCAGTGGAATTTCTGCTCGAGGTCAGGACTACAAGTAGCCCAAAGCACAGCTTCAGGGATTGCCGAAAAGCATATGCTGCTGCAAATGAACACGGTGCCCAGGGGTACGGGTTTCACGGTCCCCACGAGGGATACGGGCCTCAGAAGTGCTGAGAGCACAGATCGACCTCGGAGACCTTGGGAACCCACCTCCTGCATTGCAGAAATCTTCGGAGTCCTTCGGGAGCTTCGTAGATGCAAACCGGTCAGATGCATTTAGGTGCCTGCTCAGCAGGGGAGTAACTCCTTTACTCCAAGGGAGATTCTTCAGTCGTCCAGCAAAGCGTAGATCGTCGAAGGTTACTTCGTTTCTGTAACAGAGTTTAGTCCAGGTAATATCTAAAGTCCTGTAGTCAGGGGTTCCTACTTTATACCCAACGAAGGGGTGGGACAAACTCTGGGGTCCCACCTATGGGAGGATCAGGACAGAGGGGTGGCTACTCCCGTGTCCTTTGTCCAGTTTCGCGCCAGAGCAGGAGCAAATGGCTCCTGCAACCGGTTTGAGCTGGACTATGCACAGGGACACCAAATGTACCCCCAGTGCAGACATCAAAGCACTCTGAGAGTGCACCCACCCAGCCCCAATACACTAAAGCCTGTCTGGGAGGTGGTCACACCTCCCTGTGACAGGAAACCTATTGTCAAGCCTTCCCCTGCCGGAGTTTCGTCCAGCAGCAGGAGGGCAGACTCGTGTCTGTGGCTGGCAGCATCCATTTTGTGATGCCAGGGTTCTGTGAAGCTGGTACCGGGTGTACCGGTGTTGTCATATTTCTCCCTCTAGGAGGGTGGAATCATACCTCCCACACCAGTTACTGGTGTCTAGGTATGATTCCAAGGTGTTTGACACCAAACACGACATGTTTCCATGCAGCCGTTTTAAAGTTAGCATTTACCGCAAGGTTATAATGCACTTAAGTATATATGGTTGGATGCATCACAAACAACCCCGGAGAATAGGTTCCGAAGGTTGCAGAGGGGCTCTGCTCATGCATGGGCACCCTCTCACATAAAACCCAGCACCCTGCCTTCAGGATTGATAAGGCCTGCCATAGGGGTGACTGATAGGTTTATATGTGCAGTGATTAGGATAGATATAGTGAACCTATATCTAAGTAAGGGGTGCATGCACCACCTACACAGGCTGCAGTAGCAGACCTGTGGTGTCATTTTAAATGGTCTCTTAGGGGTGGCATAATACATGCTGCAGCCCCTGGAGGCCTCTGGGGTACCTATGCCCTGGGTACATAGTATACCATATACTAGGGACTTATAAGGGTACCCCAGAATCCAATCTGGAGTGTACCTAAAGTACATGCAATCAATTTAGAGGAGAAAGCAGATAGACTGGGTTCCTGAATAGCAGGATCCCAGTCAGACTATGTCGAAAACAGTGAAACATCAGCAAAAAGTGGGGTTAACTATAAGAAGCAGATCCTACTCTCCTACACAACCCCCCCCAAAAGTCAGGACATTAAACTAACCTTGACCAGTTGAGTCTTCATGTTCTAAGTGGAAATATCTGGAGAGTCCATCTGCATTGGCATGGTTACTCACAGGTCTATGTTCCACTGTATAGTCCATCCCCTGTAGGGAAATGGACCACCTCAAAAGTTTGGGGTTTTCACCCTTCATCTGTTTTAGCCATAAGAGGGGTTTATGGTCTGTCTGAACAATGAAGTGAGTGCCAAACAAGTATGGCCTCAGCTTCTTCAGAGCCCAAACCACAGCAAAGGCTTCCCTCTCAATGGCTGACCAACGTTTCTCTCTGGGGGTCAGCCTTCTGCTAATAAAAGCTACTGGCTGATCCTGACCTTCATCATTCAATTGTGATAACACAGCCCCTACCCCCAACTCAGATGCATCTGTTTGGACAATGAATTGTTTGGAGTAGTCAGGACTTTGCAGAATGGGAGCAGTGCACATGGCCTGCTTCAGGTCATCAAATGCCTTTTGACAGCTGACTGTCCACTGAACTTTCTTTGGCATTCTCTTGGAAGTTAAGTCATTCAAAGGGGTCACTATGGATCCATATCCTTTGACAAACCTCCTATAGTACCCAGTCAGGCCAAAGAAAGCTCTGACCTGAGTCTGGGTGGTTGGAGCAACCCAGTCCATGATGGTCTGGATTTTGCTCTGCAATGGTTGAACCTGGCCTCCACCCACAAGGTGGCCCAGGTATACAACTTGACTCTGCCCTATCTGGCACTTGGTGGCCTTGATAGTGAGGCCTGCTTTCTGCACGGCCTCCAAATCATTTCGCAGGTGGACCAGGTGATCCTCACAGGTGGAGCTAAAGACAGCAATATCATCTAGATATGCTGCACTATAGGCTTCCAGGCCTGTAAGGACTTTATTCACCAACCTTTGAAAAGTGGCAGGTGCATTCTTCAAACCAAAGAGCTTCACCACAAATTGGTAGTGCCCACTAGGGGTTGAGAATGCTGTTTTGGCTTTTGCATCCTCAACTAGTCTGATCTGCCAGTAGCCAGCTGTCAGGTCAAATGTGCTCAGAAACTTGGCTGAGGCCAAAGTATCTATAAGCTCATCTGCCCTAGGGATTGGATGGGCATCAGTCCTAGTTACTGCATTGAGACCTCTGTAGTCAACACAAAACCTCATCTCTCTCTTACCACCCTGGGTGTGAGGTTTAGGTACCAAGACTACTGGACTAGCCCAAGGGCTATCTGAGGGTTCAATCATTTTTTCTCTATCCATGAAGAGCACGACAGAGATTTCTCCCCTTCAGTTAGGTTTGAGGAATATCGCATCATGGATGCAATCTAATTACCTCAAACTGAACGGAGGAAAAACCGAGGTTCTTATATTCGGGAAAAATAGGGAACTTTGGGGTCCTCAACATTGGCCCTGCGAGATGGGTGCTCTTCCTACACCGGTCCGCCAAGCTCGTAATTTGGGTGTAATTATTGATGATACACTCAGTATGCACAACCAAGTCGTTAAAGTAGCCGCTACCTGCTTCACAATCCTGAAGTGGCTAAAAAAGTTATCTGGATGCTACCAGAACCCACTCAGAAAACTGTTGTTCATGCCTTGATTACTTCAAGACTTGATTACGGCAATGTTCTGTACTTGGGATCTAACAAAGAGGTGACACGCAGGCTGCAACTGGTTCAAAACTCCGCAGCTAGGCTTTTATGCCGGATCCCTAGAACCTCTTCTGTTTCCGGCCATCTTCGTGACTTGCATTGGCTCAGGGTGGAGAACCGAGTTAAGTTCAAAGCCCTGAGCTACATGTTTAAAATCAAAAGTGGAGCTGCCCCTAAATACCTTCAATCACTGGTCCATCCCTATGTCCCTCTTCGTGACCTCCGCTCATCCACGCAGGGGAGGTTTTCTGTCCCAAAAATCAAACTAGCGCGAATGGGCGGTAGGTCTTTCTCATATCTTGGCCCCTCACTCTGGAATGCCATGCCCTTAGCTCTTCGTACCGAAACTAATTATATCCAATTTCGCAAATCCTTGAAGACATGGCTCTTCAATCATTAGCCTGCTGCCTTTGCTTTTGACATCAGCCTCTGATCTGCGTCTGCGCCGGGAAACCCTTTTTGGGTAGCTGTTGCGCATTATAAGTTTAATTAATAATAATAATAATAATAATCACACCCAAATCCAACATCTTCTGGACTTCAGTCCTGATGCAGTCCCTGACATGGTCAGGTTGCCTGTAAATCTTATTTTTAACAGGCAGACTGTCCCCAGTGTCCACTTCATGAGTGCACCAGATAGTCTGACTTGGAGTCAGTGAGAACATATGTCTGAACTGGTTGAGAACTTTTCTGCAATCAGTTTGCTGCTGGTCAGTGAGGCTGCCTGCCAAGGCTACACCATCTACTGAACCATCATCAGGGTTCTGTGAGAGCAGGTCAGGGAGTGGGTCACTCTCTTCCTCCTGTCCCTCATCAGTAGCCATGAGCAAGCCCATGTCTGCCCTGTCCACATATGGTTTCAGTCTGTTGACATGGAGAACCCTGTGGGGACTCCTGGGTGTTCCTAGGTCTACTAAATAGGTAACCTAACCCTTCTGTTCAACAATGGTATGGGGGCCAGTACACTTGTCTTGGAGGGCTGCTGGGGCCACAGGATCCAACACCCATACTTTCTGTCCTGGCTGATAAACAGTCAACACAGCCTTTTGGTCATGCCAGGCCTTTTGCAATTCCTGGCTAGCCTCAAGGTTTTTAGTTGCCTTCTTCATGTACTCAGCCATCCTGGAGCGGAGACCAAGTACATAGTCCACAATATCCTGTTTAGGGGGTTTGAGAGGTAACTTCCATCCCTCCTTCACTAGACACAATAGACCCCTAACGGGATGTCCAAACAGAAGCTCAAATGGGCTGTAACCAACCCCCTTCTGAGGAACCTCTCTGTAGGCAAAGAGAAGGCAGGGCAAAAGTATGTCCCATCTGCGCCTAAGCTTTTCTGGGAGACCTTTAATCATGCCCTTTAAGGTTTTGTTGAACCTTTCAACTAAACCATTGCATTGTGGGTGATAAGGGGTGGTAAATTTATAATTTACACCACACTCCTTCCACATAGCAGTTAAGTAACCAGACATGAACTTTGCACCTCGGTCTGATACTATCTCCTTAGGAAAACCCACCCTGGAAAAGATACCCAGGAGGGCCCTTGCCACCACAGGAGCTGTGGTAGTTCTAAGGGGAATTGCCTCTGGATACCTAGTGACATGGTCCACCACCACCAGTATAAATCTGTGCCCAGATGCAGTTGGAGGATCCATGGGACCAACAATGTCAATCCCAACCCTCTCAAAGGGAACCCCTACCACAGGTAGTGGTATCAGGGGGGCCTTTGTAGTGCCACCTGCCTTACCACTGGCTTGACAGGTGACACAGGAGCGACAAAACTCCTTGGTGTCCTCAGACATATGAGGCCAATGAAAGTGAGGGACAATTCTGTCCCAAGTCTTGTTTTGGCCTAGGTGACCTGCTAATGGGATATCATGTGCTCGTGTCAATAGGAAGCTCCTAAACTTCAGAGGTATAACCAACCTCCTGGTGGCTCCAGGCTTGGGGTCTCTATACTCTGAATAAAGGAGTTCATCATCCCAGTAGATCCTATGGGATCCACTAGCACTCCCAGCAGCAGCTTGCTGTCTGAGGGGTTCAAGAGAGGGGCACCTCAGCTGCTCCTGGCTCAGATCTGCCCTGGAAGGGCCCCCTGTCCCCAAGAACTCAACCTGATCAGGTTCAAGCTCATCTGGGACAGTTCCTTCTTCAGGACTAAGATCAGCTCCCTCAAGAGACTGATCTGGATTCTGAGGCAGGGGGGAAGACACTGCCTTAACCCTACTGCTCCTTCTCTTGGAAGACGCCTGGTCCATTTTTCCAGGATCCAGCCTGTGACCTGGTCATAGCAAACACATCTGCAGGGATACCCAACATTTCTGCATGAGTCCTGAGTTCCACTTCAGCCCAAGCTGAAGTTTCTAAATCATTCCCCAACAAGCATTCAACAGGGAGGTCTGCACTTACCACAACCTTCTTAGGGCCAGTTACCCCTCCCCAGGTGAAATTAACAACTGCCAGGGAATGGTCTGTCCTGACAATGCTAGCATTGGTCACTTGGTACATCTCACCAAGTATGATTTGCTCAGGAGCCACAAGATCTTTTGTCACCATTGTGACACTTGCTCCTGTGTCCCTGAATGCCAAGGCCTCTTTTCCATTTATTATAGGCTGTTGTCTGTATTTGCCCAGATTACTGGGGCTTACAAATAAGGAGGCCATATCCATGCCTCCATCCCAGATCAACATAGCCTGAGTTGGAACTCTGACTAGGCCAGAGTCCATCTCAGATCCCAGGGTTAACCCTACTACACCCTTATTTGGAGCACCACCACTTGGAGCTGAACTAGGGGGAACAGTTGCCTTAGGGGCAGTGGTGGTTGGAGTTGAGTCCTTGGACTTGGTACAATCACTTGTCCAATGGGTCTTCTGTTTACAGATTTGACACCATGGCTTCTTCTTGCCTTTTCCCTTGTTTGATTGTGACTCCCAACCAGATGCAGATTTTTGGGGCCCTTGAGAAGACTTCTGGTCTTTACCCTTCTCCCCACCCTTATCAGAGTTTTTAGAATCTTGCTTCTTGGAGTCACCACCTTGGTTCTGAACCTTGTGCCTCACCCTGGTTCTGACCCATTTGTCTGCCTTCTGGCCCAATTCTTGGGGAGAGGTCAGATCAGAGTCCACCAGGTACTGATGCAACAGCTGATTTTGACAGTTATTAAGGATCTGCTCTCTCATGATTAAATTACACAATCCTTTGAAATCACACACCTTACTGCCAAGTAACCAGCCTTCCAGAGCCTTAGTAGCACAATCTACAAAGTCAACCCAGTCCTGAGTCTGTGCCTTTTGGGTGTCTCTGAACTTTAACCTGTATTGTTCAGTGGTTAAGCCAAACCCATCAATCAGAGCACTCTTCAGGACTTTGTAATTATCAGCATCCTCTTCTCTTACAGTGAGGAGCTTGTCTCTACCTTTGTCTGCAAAGGAGAGCCACAAGATTGCTGCCCACTGCTCCTGAGGGACCCTCTGTACCTTACAGGCCCTCTCCAGTGCAGTTATCCATTTGTGGATGTCATCCCCACTCTGGTAGGGAGGGACAATCTTGTTCAGGTTCCTATGGTCATGAGTATGTTCTCTACTCCTAGGGACACTGTAGCTGCCACCATGGGGCTCTAGCCCCAACTTCTGAGAAGCTCTCTGAAGCTCCAGGGATTCCCTATCTAAGGCCAATTGCTCTCTCTTGATTCTGAGCTTAGCTCTCTCAAACTCAAGCAGTTGGCACTTCTTCTCATAAGAGGACTCCCTTTTATGAGAAACAGAGCTCCCTACAGATGTACCAGAATGATTAGATTCCTGAGAAGGAGATCTTGATCTTCTTGGTAAACTGTTAACCCTTCCAGGTGGGGTAAAGAGAGGCCCATTGAGGCCTCCTTCCTCACCTTCAGGAAGAATTGGATTTTCCAGGGTAGAATCATTTTGATCCTCCTGGCCAACATCAGAGTCCAGGTCATTGAAGTTCTCACTTCCTGTCCTTTCCTCTTCTGCTGCCCCACCCCCTTTGCCTACCTCATCAGACCCTGGAGTCTTTCTGAGGTCATCTAAAAGCAAAGTCTCTATGAGATGTTGAGTGTTGGGGTTTTTCCCTGTCTTCAGTTTCCTAGATGTACCCCTGGCTCTCAATTCTTGGAATGAGAGATGGTCATACTTAGTTGGCAAGGAGCCACCGGCCTCAGGCCTAGAAGACATGCTAGTGTGGTGTGGTGTATGCACCTACCTACTCTAGTGGGAACTGAACTCTCTTGAGTTGGAGAAAGGGTGTGCTAGGCCCTTGACTTACCCAACTCTAAGTTCAGTAGAACTTACTTTATTCTAGTCTTGATTTATATGTACCTAAGTACCTTTAGTGGTTTTCAGTTAGTCACTCAATGAGATTATCTGGTAAAACAATAGCAAGCTTGAATCCCAACCGCTGCACACCAATGTGAGAAGTTGGCCTGGTATATGCTGTCCACTAATTAAAGTGGGCACCTTGCACTAGTCCAAACGACCCTTATTGAGGATTAGGTTAAAGACAACCTTTATAGAAAGCTATCCTAGTGGTAGCTGTGGAGAGCAGCCTTCAGGCTAAGTCTTGAAGGAATGTAAAGCAGCTTGTTTTACCAGTATATAACTTCCTGAATGACCAAATGAAAGGAGAACCACAGCAGGTGTATATAAAATATATGTATTTATTACTAAACACTCTCTAATAACCTCTTTATGAGATTAGAGAACAAGACACACAATATTAAATCACTAGAATGACAGTAAATAGCACAATACACAGTGGGCTCCAGGGGGAGACCAAACCATATACTAAGAAAGTGGTATAAGAACCACGACTTGACTAGACACAGTGCCTAGAGCACGTAGAATCACTGGGACCCCAAGGATCCACCCAAGGTAGTGACACAGGGGACCCACGGAGGACGGGTGCAGTGTGGGAACACAGACGCGAGCTCAGTACAACTCTATGGGAAAGTCGCGGTTGGAATTTTAAAGATTAAGGACACTTAGGAGAGGACTTCAAGCAAACCCAGCTAAACATAGAAGGTTCTAAGGCCAGCACCCTTGAGAGTACCGAGGTACCCGTGTTACCTATCCAGAGGAGCCGGGTGCATAGGGGTCAAGTGGTGTCGGAAACCCTCGTCGTTTTCAATGGCGTGATGCGAGAAAGTACTGCTGCCGTGTGTTCGGTGTGATCCAAGCCTGGATCGGAGATGCGAAGAACCTGAAAGCAGAGGGGACAAAGTCTGGGTCACTTCACGTGACCAGGAGCGGAGCAATCGAATGCCCACCGATGTCGGGTGCTTCAGGTGCGATGAGGTAAAGCTGGACTCTGCAGCCACGGGGACCAGGAGATGTCTGCGACAACCACCGTCCGGATTCGAGCTGTCCCATGAAGGATGTCGAGTGCTGGGGGGTCAGTGTCCGGATAGAACACCAACAAGCCTTGGCAACTGCAACCCACACGGTCAGAGGAAAGATGCTTCTGTGAGGACCAGCAAGGTCCTGGGGACTCCCCAAGCGATGGAGAGTCAGGGCAAGTCTGGAGCAACCAGGGAAGCCCACTGAAAGTTAAAGTTGCCTTCTCAGGGACCCACAGGCCAATGGACCAGGGATCGCAAAGGGACCTCAAGCTGAATCACCAAATACCAGCCCACGGAACACTCATGCAGTGTAGGCCAGTAATCTTCAGTGGAATTGCTGCTCGGGGTCAGGACTACAAGTAGCCAAAAGCACAGCTTCAGGGATCGCTGAAAAGCATATGCTGCTGCAAATGTACACAGTGCCCAGGGGTACGGGTTTCACGGTCCCCACGAAGGATACGGGCCTCAGAATTGCTGAGAGTGCAGATCGACCTCGGAGACCTTGGGAACCCACCTCCTGTGTTGCAGGAATCTTCGGAGTCCTTCAGGAGCTTCATAGATGCAAACCGGTCAGATGCGTTTAGGTGCCTGCTCAGCAGGGGAGTAACTCCTTTACTCCAAGGGAGATTCTTCAGTCATCCAGCAAAGCGTAGATCGTCGAAGGTTACTTGGTTTCTGTAGCAGAGTTTAGTCCAGGTAATATCTAAAGTCCTGTAGTCAGGGGTTCCTACTTTATACCCAAGGAAGGGGTGGGACAAACTCTGGGGTCCCACCTATGGGAGGATCAGGACAGAGGGGTGGCTACTCCCGTGTCCTTTGTCCAGTTTCGCGCCAGAGCAGGAGCAAATGGCTCCTGCAACCGGTTTGAGCTGGACTATGCACAGGGACACCAAATGTACCCCCAGTGCAGACATCAAAGCACTCTGAGAGTGCACCCACCCAGCCCCAATACACTAAAGCCTGTCTGGGAGGTGGTCACACCTCCCTGTGACAGGAAACCTATTGTCAAGCCTTCCCCTGCCGGAGTTTCGTCCAGCAGCAGGAGGGCAGACTCGTGTCTGTGGCTGGCAGCATCCATTTTGTGATGCCAGGGTTCTGTGAAGCTGGTACCGGGTGTACCGGTGTTGTCATATTTCTCCCTCTAGGAGGGTGGAATCATATCTCCCACACCAGTTACTGGTGTGGAGGTATGGTTCCAAGGTGTTTGACACCAAACACGACATGTTTCCATGCAGCCATTTTAAAGTTAGCATTTACCGCGAGGTTATAATGCACTTAAGTATATATGGTTGGCTGCATCACAAACAACCCCGGAGAATAGGTTCCGAAGGCTGCAGAGGGGCTCTGCTCATGCATGGGCACCCTCTCACATAAAACCCAGCACCCTGCCTTCAGGATTGATAAGGCCTGCCATAGGGGTGACTGATAGGTTTATATGTGCAGTGATTAGGATAGATATAGTGAACCTATATCTAAGTAAGTGGTGCATGCACCACCTTACACAGGCTGCAGTAGCAGACCTGTGGTGTCATTTTAAATGGTCTCTCAGGGGTGGCATAATACATGCTGCAGCCCCTGGGAGGCCTCTGGGGTACCTATGCCCTGGGTACATAGTATACAGTATACTAGGGACTTATAAGGGTACCCCAGAATCCAACTTGGAGTGTACCTAAAGTACATGCAATCAATTTAGAGGAGAAAGCAAATAGACGGGGGTCCTGAATAGCAGGATCCCAGTCAGACTAAGTCGAAAACAGTGAAACATCAGCAAAAAGTGGGGGTAACTATAAGAAGCAGATCCTACTCTCCTACAGCGGAGTGCAGAAAAATCTGCAAACTCTGCGAGCGGAGTTCACCGCCCAGACTTACTGGTTTCAGTTCAGTGCAAACTAATGAAAACATTATGCTATGCACTTTTAATTTGCTCCACGACATTCTAAAGTTTGTCCTGAACTTTGCCAGCCTGCCCCCTCCCAGCACAGCCATCAGCTGCCCTCAATCACAATATACCAATGGAATTAGAAAATGATGATGTTCCTTGGTGAAAGGCAGGTATGCACTGCTGACATCAAAATTGTGATGCAGTCATCATTTCTGGATCTGGGTGGGTCAGCCATACCAGGCAGACATCCAAAGGAGAACAGTTACATTCATTTTTAATAATTACTGAGCCCAATGCCCAGGGACGGAAAATTCAGAAGACATGGCCCTGTGAAATAAGTCTGATGCTGAGCACCATAAACCACTGACTCAAATTAATCACTGTTTTGGGCCCAGGTGCTACTTTTTCCAGCAGTAATAACCTTTTCCCAAAATTAAATAATGGGAGGGCAGGATCAAGTAAGTTGACATAAGTCCTTTTTCTCTGCAAAATTATGGACGCAGTCAGTCTGGAGGCCTCTTTACACTAAGCTATAAGGTGTGTGCTAAATTCAATGAAGAAATTTTTAATGAATAAGACACAGACTGCTACATGGTTAGAGGTTTCAATGACAGAATATCGATGCACAGAATAGCAATACACAAAAATATTGAAAAATAAATATCGTGAACAAAAATATAGCCTTTCTATATTTATTTAACAAAACAAAAATTATGAAGAACAAAAATATTGCTGTTAACAATATCGTTTTTACTAACATTAAATACAAAAATATCAGTTACAAAAATATCATTCCCTATAAACAAACAAATAAATTGTCAAAAGAATCGCATCACACAATGACAACAGTAATATTGCTAAAATAAGTGCATTTATAATTACTCATCATAAAAATAATGACATTCTACATTAAAGAAAACATTAAACCAAACAATAAACAACATATATACATATTTTAACAATAGAATATTCACATTACATTACATTACCAAATAAATATTAATAAACCCAAGAAAATATAACTCAATACATAACATCAATAAAATAAATATGTATAATCACTACCTTTATACCACAATTTATATATCTATATATATATTACCTACTGGCGGTCGCCAGTAGGTAGTTATAGTTAGGACCTAGTTTCCATAGGAAAAGCATTTTTTCTTTTCCCAATAACTTTGGCGCCGGTTGACGAATCTTCGCGAAATGTTCAAAACTAGTGGCCCGCTCCGGTCAGCTCCTGTCTTGAAAGTTTCGGGGTGATTCGTCAAGCGGGGGCCGAGAAAAAAGGGGGGTCCTAAAACGCATTTTCCCCATGTTATTTTCCATAGGAAACTTTAGACAAAGCTACAGCCCGAACTGCTGAACGGAATTACACCAAATTTGGCAAAAAGGTAGCCCTTGGTTCAGAAAGAGTCCTTTTTGTTAAATGGTGTGAATCCGTTCAGTAGTTCCTGAGAAATTAGAAAAAGAAAAGGTTCGATAATCTAAGAACGTAGTGGGTTCGCGAACCCTCCAGAGCACGAGCTTCATTCTCATTGGCTGCCAACACTCCAAACCAGGAACTGTTGGCAGCCATCTTGTGACTCGGTAGAACCGAGTCTCAAGAAAACAGTAAAACAAAGTGTAAAATGAAGAAAAGGGGGCAGGGTAGAAACACCCTGACCCCCTAGGCCTGCTCAGGGGGTCCCACAAGGACACTCAGGGACAAAAATATATATATATTTTTTTTAAAAATGGCAGAAGTCGCGTTGGGGTTGCGACTGCTGCCGAGAAACTTTTTAAAAAAAGAACCGCGGACTGTCATTTTCAAAAAGCCCCCGGGTGGGCCAGGTCCCGGGGGCACTCGTGAATTAATGTGCGGGGGCCCGTGGGGGCCACCGCAGCCCTGGGGACTGCCACCTCCCTGGGGCATTTAATATTTAAATACGGGGGTCTGTTGTGGACCCCCGGGCCCTGGGGACCACCACCTCCCTGGGGCAATGAAATGGAGGGAGGGGGGCCACGGGCCCCCCTCCAGGAGCCCTTAATGGCCCTGGGGACCACCACCCCCCAGGGCCGGCTCCTGCAGTGTCCCAGGGTGCCCACCCCCGGGACACTGCTGTTTGCTATGGCAGGGCGGGAGCACGGCTCCCGCCCTGCCATAGCAAACTCCTGCATTGCTTCATGGAAGCGAGAGCAGGGAAACCTGATCTCGCTTCTACGAAGCAAAGTAGGATTGCTTTTCCACAAGGGGAGCTACATGTCAGCAGCTCCCCTTGTGGAAAAGCAATGCCGGCTCCCGCAGGAGGTGGGGAGCCGGCGGGACCATGGGGGCATTGGGGCTCCCCCCCCGGTCCCCAACTGTGAGGGTATGCCCCGGGGGATGGGGTCCCTGGGGCCAATAATGGCCCAGGAGGGGGGCCATGCGGTCCCCCTCCCTTTTAAAAAAAAAAAAAGATTTTGGCATGCCCCGGGGGATGGGGTCCCCGGGGCGAATATAAATTAATGGTAGTAGACGTTTTTTTTTTAGCCAAAATGTTGGAGTCACGACCCTAGCGTGGTGCTCAGCGCGGCCCCCTGGTGTGAACGCGATGGGTGCGTGGCTCTCAGCTCGGCCCCTGGTGTGAACGCGAGGGGTGCGCAGCTCTCAGCGTGGCCCCTGGTGTGAACGCGAGAGGTGCGCAGCTCCATTAGTCGCGCTGGGTGCGCGACTCCAAGCAAAAATACATAATTCTTTATTTATATAAACCTAGGTTATATGTTGTGTTATTGAGTGGCTCTAAAAAGAGCCCTTGTTTTCATTGGGAGATTGTTGTAGCTACATGTAAGTGCGGATGCAGAGCTTCAGATTGTTGAGAAACACTCTGTTGCCTTCATCAGTGAAGTGTACTCCGTCACTTCTGTAGATGCCATCCATATTGAAACGAAGATTGTTGTTATAGATGAAGCCCATTCTATGGTCTCTGAGGTAAGCAGAAACAGCTTTATTGACATTTTTTCTAGCTTTCTCAATCTGAGGACAAAATTGATTGGACCAGTTCCATTTCTGTCTTTGGCATATGTTAGAGTGTACAAAGACAGTTTGGGGGGAAAGCAACATCAATTCTGCAAAGGTGTCCTTCATTAGCAATTTCAGACCTACCCCAGTCAATGTGCCTAGGTCATTGCCACCACAGTGCACAATCATGAGGTCAGGGGCTTGGAGATGCAAAAAGGTTTTAACCAAAGGCATCAATTGCTGCCACTTTAATCCTCTCTGCCCAATCCATTTTATGTCTACATTTTTCAATGCTAGGTCTTTGTCAATACCTCTGTGTTCAGCATACCTTTTGCACCAGAATGCATAGCTGTGCCCAACAATCCACACGGAAAGCATCTTGAAGGGATGTCTGTAGGTAATCAAAAGATGTCTGTAGCTGAGGTAGTCAGTTGGTAGAATGAGAGGTATCTAAAATGGTGGAGAAGATGCTGTTTTTAAGAAAGAAGAGAATTGATTGGCTGTTTAAGATCATTGTACATTCAAAAATAGGGTGCATTTTACTTTCTTTAAAAAGCAAGTTTCTTATTGGTTAGTAAAAAATGTTTGAAAAGTACAGTAGAAAGGATAAGGTCATGTTCTGCAAAGGCAACCACACCTGCTGTTTCCATTTGCAACATTGTGTGGTGAACTTGAAAATATGGTGAACTTGTGACCTGTCAGTTAAGTTGAATGTTGCATGAGCTGTTGCTATGGAAACTGGCATTAAGCAAAAGGGGTGAAGAAGTCAGTTGATAAGAGTTATTATCTGTAACCAATGGAAATGTGTTTTACAATTTGAAAAACTCTGGGAAGCAATGTCATTTGTTGCTTATGTGTATTTGTATGGAAAAAGAGAGGGAAAACATGCCATTACTGGTTTAACCTTGCTGAGTCTGGTACATTATATTGACTGTGTGTAAAAGAAAATCCTGTCTGAGTGTGTGAGATTTTTCATTCAACAGATTTATTTGCAAGGTGAGTTATACATTTTTGAGGTTTATTTAAAAAAGATTTGAGATTATTCTAAAACTGTGTTGTTTGAAATATATTATTAAATGTAGAGATGTATATTGGAATTAGTTTCATTGTGCTTGAATATTGTTTAAAAAGAGTCTGTACAGTAATATGTGAATTTTTTAAGATGATTACTTATGTTATTAATTAAGCTTGTTTTTTAAGTCAGTTCAAAGGTATAATTGAATGATGCTGCATATTTGTAGATAGTTGGTTGAAGATGCAGTACAAATGTGTAGTTTGAAAGATGTTCATATAAGGTGTAGTTTATTAGCCTTCATATTTTGTTCTCTCTACAAAGGTATAGTTGAATGATACTGCATAATTATAGATACTTTGGTAAAGATGCAGCACAACTGTGTTGTTTAAAAGATGATCATATAAGGTGTTAATAATTAGGTTTCTGTTACTAGTTTGTACAGAAGGTAAAGTTAAATGATGCCATATATTTTAAGATAGAATGGTGAAATAAGGTGTTGTTAATTAGGCTTCTTTTTGTAGTCTGAGCAAAGGTATAGTTGAATGATGCCACATAATTTTAGATACAAAGGTGAAGATGTATAATAAAAGTGTGGTTTTAGAAATGCTCATAAAAGGTGTTGTTAATTACCCTTCTTTCTTTAAGTCTGTTGAGAGGTATAGTTTGATGATGTCGCATATTTGTAGATTGAATGGTCAAGATGTAGCTCAAAAGTAAACCACCACATATTACCCTTTCTGGTATGTTGTACTTATCTACTTAACTAGATAGTATGTAATGACTCATCTATGTGTTCAGATTCTATTTATACATTTGTATGTATGCTTACTGAACTATTGAGAGGTGCCTGACCGATTACAGGAGTGCAAAGGTAGTGAATATGTGATTTTAAAACTACATGAGTAATGATTTACTGATTCCATATTGTGCAATCACCCAGTTAGTATCCAAGCACTACCCATGCACTCATGCAATGACCCGGGCACTAACTCATGCACTTCTACAATCCCTTGAGCACTACCTATACAGTTCAGTAATCTCCCTGTTACTACCTATGCACTCCTCCAATCACCTAGCCAGTCCCATGTCCTTATCCAATCAATGCGCCAAAAACCAAGCACTTATAAAATCACCATGCACTCTCCTTGCAGTACTCTAATCATCCAGTCACTACCCATGTACTCATGCAATGACCCAGGCACTAACTCATGCACTTCTACAATCCCTTGAGCACTACCTATAGAGTTCAGTAATCTCCCTGTTACTACCTATGCACTCCTCCAATCACCTAGCCAGTCCCATGTCCTTATCCAATCACTGCACCAAAACCCAAGCACTTATAAAATCACCATGCACTCTCCTTGCAGTACTCTAATCATCCAGTCACTACCCATGTACTCATGCAATGACCCAGGCACTAACTCATGCACTTCTACAATCCCTTGAGCACTACCTATACAGTTCAGTAATCTCCCTGTTACTACCTGTGCACTCCTACAATCACCTAACCAGTCCCATGTCCTTATCCAATCACTGCGCCAAAAACCAAGCACTTATAAATTCAACATGCACTCTCCTTGCAGTACTCTAATCATCCAGTCACTACCCATGCACTCATGCAATGACCCAGGTACTAACTCATGTACTTCTACAATCCCTTGAGCACTACCTATACAGTTCAGTAATCTCCCTGTTACTACCTATGCACTCCTCCAATCACCTAGCCAGTTCCATGTCCTTATCCAATCAATGCGCCAAAAACCAAGCACTTATAAAATCACCATGCACTCTCCTTGCAGTACTCTAATCATCCAGTCACTACCCATGTACTCATGCAATGACCCAGGCACTAACTCATGCACTTCTACAATCCCTTGAGCACTACCTATAGAGTTCAGTAATCTCCCTGTTACTACCTATGCACTCCTCCAATCACCTAGGCAGTCCCATGTCCTTATCCAATCACTGCGCCAAAACCCAAGCACTTATAAATTTACCATGCACTCTCCTTGCAGTACTCTAATCATCCAGTCACTACCCATGCACTCATGCAATGACCCAGGCACTAACTCATGCACTTCTACAATGCCTTGAGCACTACCTATACAGTTCAGTAATCTCCCTGTTACTACCTATGCACTCCTCCAATCACCTAGCCAGTCCCATGTCCTTATTCAATCACTGCGCCAAAACCCAAGCACTTATAAATTCACCATGCACTCTCCTTGCAGTACTCTAATCATCCAGTCACTACCCATGTACTCATGCAATGACCCAGGCACTAACTCATGCACTTCTTCAATCCCTTGAGCACTACCTATACAGTTCAGTAATCTCCCTGTTACTACCTATGCACTCCTCCAATCACCTAGCCAGTCCCATGTCCTTATCCAATCACTGCACCAAAACCCAAGCACTTATAAATTCACCATGCACTCTCCTTGCAGTACTCTAATCATCCAGTCACTACCCATGTACTCATGCAATGACCCAGGCACTAACTCATGCACTTCTACAATACCTTGAGCACTACCTATACAGTTCAGTAATCTCCCAGTTACTACCTATGCACTCCTCCAATCACCTAGCCAGTCCCATGTCCTTATTCAATCACTGCGCCAAAACCCAAGCACTTATAAATTCACCATGCACTCTCCTTGCAGTACTCTAATCATCCAGTCACTACCCATGTACTCATGCAATGATCCAGGCACTAACACATGCACTGCTACAATCCTCTGTGCACTACCCATGCAGTCCTCTAACCACCTACATACTTCTCACTCGCTCCTTCAATTCCCCAGGTAGTACCCGTGCAGTCCAACAATCAGCCTGTCACTTCCCATGCACTCCTCCAGTCACCCAGCCACTACCATGTACTAATTCAAACACTCTGCCAATACCCAAGCACTTATAAATTCACCATGCAGTCTCCTTGCACTTCTCCAATCACCGAGGCACTACCCGTGTACTCATGCAATGACTCAGTCACTAACACATGCACTGCTGCAATCCCCTATGCACTACCCATGCAGTCCTCTAACAACTTACACACTTCTCATTCGCTCCTTCAATTCCCTAGGTAGTACCCATGCAGTCCAACAATCACTCTGTCACTCCCCGTGCACTCCTCTAGTCACCCAGCCACTACCATGTACTAATCCAAACACTCTGCCAATACTCAACCACTTATAAATTCACTATGCAGTCTCCTTGCACTTCTCCAATCACCGAGGCACTACCCGTGTACTCATGCAATGACCCAGGCACTAACACTTGCACTGCTACAATCCCTGTGCACTACCCATGAAGTCCAGCCATTGCCCCGTCACTCCCCATACACTCCTCCAATTCCCCTTAGCCAGCACCATGTACTTATCCAGTCACTCCGCCAAAACCCAAACACTTATAAATTCACCATGAAGTCTCCTTGCAATACTCTAATCATCCAGTCACTACGCATGTACTCATGCAATGACCCAGGCACTAACACATGCACTGCCACAATCACATGTGCACTACCCATGCAGTCCTCTAACCACCTACACACTGCTCATTCGCACCTTTATTTTCCCAGGTACTACCCATGCACTCCAGCAATCACACTGTCACTCACTGTGCACTCCTTCAGTCACCCAGCCAGTAGCATGTACTAATCCAATTACTCCGCCAATACCCAAGCACTTATAAATTCACCATGCACTCTCCTTGCAGTACTCTAATCATCCAGTCACTACCCATGTACTCATGTAATGACCCAGGCACTAACTCATGCACTTCTACAATCCCTTGAGCACTACCTATACAGTTCAGTAATCTCCCTGTTACTACCTATGCACTCCTACAATCACCTAGCCAGTCCCATGTCCTTATCCAATCACTGCGCCAAAACCCAAGCACTTATAAATTCACCATGCACTCTCCTTGCAGTACTCTAATCATCCAGTCACTACCCATGTACTCATGCAATGACACAGGCACTAACTCATGCAGTGCTACAATACCCAGAGAACAACCCATGCAGTCCAGCAATCCCCCTGTCACTCCCTGTGCACTCTTCCAATCACCCAGCCAGCACCATGTACTTATCCAATCACTGCGTCAAAACCCAAGCACTTATAAATTCACCATGCACTCTCCTTGCAGCATTCTAATCATCCAGTCACTACCCATGTACTCATGCAATGACCCAGGCACTAACTCATGCAGTGCTACATTCCGCAGAGCACTACCCATGCAGTCCAGCAATCCTCCTGTCACTCCCTGTGCACTCTTTCAATCACCCAGCTAGTCCCATGTCCTTATCCAATCACTCCGCCAAAACCCAAGCACTTATAAATTCACCATGAAGTCTCCTTGCAGTACCCTATTCATCCAGTCACTACGCATGTACTCATGCAATGACCCAGGCACTAACACATGCACTGCCACAATCACATGTGCACTACCCATGCAGTCCTCTAACCACCTACACACTGCTCATTTGCACCTTTATTTTCCCAGGTACTACCCATGCACTGCAGCAATCACACTGTCACTCCCTGTGCACTCCTTCAGTCACCCAGCCAGTAGCATGTACTAATCCAATCACTCCGCCAATACCCAAGCATTTATAAATTCACTCAGCCACTCTCCTTGCAATACTCTAATCATTCAGTCACTACTCATGTACTCATGCAATGATCCAGGCACTAACACATGCACTGCTACAATCCCCTGTGCACTACCCATGCAGTCCTCTAACCACCTACATACTTCTCACTCGCTCCTTCAATTCCCCAGGTAGTACCCGTGCAGTCCAACAATCAGCCTGTCACTTCCCGTGCACTCCTCCAGTCACCCAGCCACTACCATGTACTAATTCAAACACTCTGCCAATACCCAAGCACTTATAAATTCACCATGCAGTCTCCTTGCACTTCTGCAATCACCGAGGCACTACCCGTGTACTCATGCAATGACCCAGTCACTAACACATGCACTGCTGCAATCCCCTATGCACTACCCATGCAGTCCTCTAACAACTTACACACTTCTCATTCGCTCCTTCAATTCCCTAGGTAGTACCCATGCAGTCCAGCAATCACTCTGTCACTCCCCGTGCACTCCTCTAGTCACCCAGCCACTACCATGTACTAATTGTAGGAGAGTAGGATCTGCCTCTTATGTTGCCCCCACTTTTTTTCTGATGTTTACACTGGTTTCTGGCTATAGTCAGACTGGGACCCTGCCAATCAGGGCCCCAGCCTCTCTGTTCTCTCTAAACGACTTGGAGTGCACTCTAGGTGCACTAGTGATTGGATACTGTGGTACCTTATGAGTCCCTAGTATATGGTACCTTAGGTACCAAGGGCATAGGTACTTCACAGGCCTACCAGGGGCTGAAGCATGTATTATGCCACCCCTGGGAAGCAGACTAAATCTGACACCCCAGGTCTGCTACTGCAGCCTGGGTAAGGTGGTGCATGCACCCCTTACTGTGATATAGGCTACCTATATCACTACCTAGATACACACATATAAACCTATAAGTCACTCCTATGGCAGGCCTTATCAATCCTGAAGGCAGAGTGCTTGGTTCCTATGTGAGAGGGTGCCCCTGCATGAGCAGAGCCCCTCTGCAGCATTCGGAGACCCTTCTCTGAGGCTGTTTGTAGTGCAGCCTGACCATATACTCTTAAGCGCATTATAACTAGGGGTGGGCGGAATTTGCGTAGTCGCGCTACGCAAAGCTCCGCGAAACGGTAAAAAATCTCCGCGAGCACGCAAAAGTTCCGCGAACACGCGGAATTGCTTGTTCCGCCTGTTCGCGATGCTTTTTTCCGTTCGCGAACGCTGTTTGCGTGCTCGGGGAGAAATATCTCGCGAAAACGCATTTTGAAAGCGCAAACAAGCAAAAAATTCCGCGAAACCGCGGATCGCGGAATTTTTGGTAATTTCGCGTTCTCCGCGGAACGCAAAATTACCCAAATTCCGCAAATTCCGCGAACGGAACGGAATTTACCGCCCAGGCCTAATTATAACCTCGCGTTAAATGCTAACTTTGGGATGGCTGCACGGAAACATGTCGTGTATGGTGTCAAACATCTTGGAATACTACCCCCCGCCAGTTCTGGCGGCGGGGGTAGCATTCCACCCTTCTAGAGGGATAGACATGTACCTACTGTGGAGACGCAGAAGAATCCTGAAGAGCCCTGGCATCACAAAATGGATGCCACCAGTCACAGACACTGGGCTGCCCTCCTGCTGATGACCAACACTCGCAGTGGAGGAGGCCCAACAATAGGTATCCTGTCCCAAGGGGGTGTGACCACCTCCCAGACAGGGTTTAGTGTATTGGGGCTGGGTGGGTGCACTCCTAGAGTGCTTTGAAGTCCTGCACTGGGGGAGCAGAAGGCTCCTCTGTGCATATGCCAGTTCAAACCAGCTCAGGGGCTACCTGCTCCTGCTCTGGCGCGAAACTGGACAAAGGGAAGTGGGTGTAGCCACCCCCTCCCCTGACCCTCCCATAGGTGGGGTCATAGAGCTAGTCCCTCCCTTCTTTTTAGTATAAGAGGGGGAACCTGTGCATTGCAACCCAGATCTCCCTGGACGACGCTCTAAAGAAGAATCCTGGACCTTCGACGTTCCACTACCTCTGGAAGACTGAAGAATCTCCCTTGGAGTCAAGGAGTGACTCCCCTGCTTGGCAGGCACCAAAAACTACAACGACGGTCACAAACTATGCCGCTCCCGCCGGAGCCCGAAGTCCCTGCAGCCCAGGAAGAGGATTT
This sequence comes from Calotriton arnoldi, assembly GCA_963921515.1. NCBI lineage: Eukaryota > Metazoa > Chordata > Amphibia > Caudata > Salamandridae > Calotriton > Calotriton arnoldi. Next base: position 145,275 of record CAWUFW010014947.1, read on the forward strand.
CCTGACTTCTCCAAGGCCATCGTGAGTCCCCAGCGAAGCTGAGGCAAGTGGACCCCACGAGCGACGAGGAACCGCAGCCCCTGGGTACTGTGCACTATTGTCGAGTGCAACCCCTTCACGATGTTCTACGAACTTGCGCTTTGGAACACGTGTGGTCCCACCCTCTAGCAGGAATCCCTCCAAAGATCAGAGGCCTACACCATCCCGAGTGACCGTGGGCCCCTGTTGAGTGAATCCTCCCAAGGCGTCTTCGCGATCCCTTGCCAGCCGGCTTGTGGGTCCCCAGAAGTCTTGTCAATGAAACCAAAGGGCTCCCCTGGTTGCTCCAAGCCTGCCCTGACCTACCCTTGCTGGGTAAGTCCCCCAGACCATGCTGGTCTGCACCATTGACTTTTCCTCATCACCACGAGACTTGCTGCTACCAAGGCTTGTTGGCTCCAATCGAGTCGCCGACACCTCAGTAAGCTGCAGACGTCGTGGGACACACCGAATCCAGCTCCTGGTCATCATCGACGCTGCCTGGACCACGTGGTCGAAGAGTCAAGACACCCGTGAATGACCCGAAGCTGTCAACGACGGTGGGCATTCATCTTCCTTGCCCAGAGTCACTGCCAAGTGACTGTGAACACTGTCCCCTCTGCTTTCAGGTCTTCCTCCTTCCGAATCCAGGCTTGGATTCCAACGGACACTTCTTCTGTCGTCGCAAGCAGCAAGTCTTCATTGGTCCCCATTGAGAACGACGCCGCGACCCGACACCAAAGGACACCTATGCACCCGGCTCCCCTGGGTGAGGTAACTTCAGCACTACGGTGCTCCTGTGGGTGTGGGCCCTAGAACTACTTACCCTGTAAGTGGCTTGCTTGTAGCTACCCTAGAAGTGCCCTAAAACTCCTATTTTCCCGGTGCGATTATCGCACTGGCTCGTACAGGGCTCGCGTCTGTGTTAGACACATCGCGTCCAACTCCCTTGTAACTCTATCAGTATCCGCGTCCTTCGACTCGTACTGACCGATCGGTGTGTTCACCTCGAACACGCCAGGGACCTGTAACATTGATAACTCAATCGCGTTCTCTCGCATAGACTCGTACAGGACTCGCACCAGTGTCTGAACACTGCGTCCGTCCCCTGTGGGTCTCCTACAACTACCTGGGGTGGTTCTTTGGGGTCCCTCGATTCTATGTGCTCTAGACCACGGTCTAGCCAAGATAAGATTGTGATATTTACTTGTGCTAACTTATTTTGATAAAACATTGAATTGTACATATGTTCCTGACTTCTAATCTCATAAAGAGATTAGTAGAGAGTTGTTTAGTAATAAATACATATATATTTGATATATATACCTGTGTGGTGTCTTTTCATTTGGTGATTCAAGAGATTGTGTGGTAAAACAAGCTGCTTTACATTCCTCCAAGACTTAGCCTGAAGGCTGCTCTCCACAGCTACCACTAGGATAGCTTTCTATAAAGGTTGTCTTAAACCTACCTACCATAAGAGTCGAATTGTACTGGTGCAAGGTGTCCACTTTAATTAGTGAACAGCATATACCAGGCCAACTTCTCACATTGGTGGCAGCGTGTGGGATTCCAACTTGCTATTGTTTTACCAGAAAATCTCTATTTGAATTACTAACTGAAAACCACTATAGGTACTCAAGGTACATATAAAGTCAAGCTTAGTATCAATAAGTTCTACTGAACTTAGAGCTGTGTGCCAAGGGATAGCACACCCTTTCTACAGCTCAAGCTAGGATCAGTAGGCCACAAACTAGTGTAGGTAGTACAACACTGCACAACACTAGAATGTCCTTAAGGGATGGACCCAGTGGATCCACCCAGCTTCAGTATAAGGACATGACTTTCTTTGACTTGAAAGCCATGTGTGCTGAGAGGCACCTGGAGATAGGACAGAGTCCCTCCACACTACACCTGATAGATCTGCTGACAGCAGATGATCTTAGATTAGCTCTAGGAGCTAATGGGTCTGAATCAGGGGGTGGGTCAATTACAGTGTCTGGGTCAGATGATGAACATCAAGTTGACCAAGACTCTGTGATTGTAGGGACAGGCCCCAAGGGGTCTGAAAAGGACAGAGGAATTCTCCCTAAGAGAACTGACACAGTGGAGGAGAGGCATAGGTCCCTTTCTAGGGACTCTGACCGCTCCTATCACTCTGGCAGAGAATTTGTCCAGCAGAGGAACTCCTACTTCCCCAGAAGAGAGACCTCCTCTGAAAGACTGTGCAAACTGTTGCAGTATGAGGAAGCAAGATTTGCCCTCAAAACCAAGCAGTTGGCATTAGATAGAGAAGCCTTTGAGCTCCAGAGAGCTTCTAGAAAAGAGGGGTTAGAACCCCCTGGTGGCAGCAACAGTGTCCCTAGAGGCAGAGAATATATTCCAGACCATAGGAACCTGAGCAAGGTTGTTCCTCCCTACCAGAGTGGGGATGATATCCATAAGTGGATAACTGCTATGGAGAGGGCCTGTAGAGTACAACAGGTCCCCCAAAAGCAGTGGGCAGCAATCTTGTGGCTCTCCTTTTCAGATAAAGGTAGAGACAAGCTCCTCACTGTTAGAGAAGAAGATGCTGATGACTATGAAGTCCTGAAGAGTGCACTGATAGATGGGTTTGGCTTAACCACTGAGCAGTACAGGTTGAAGTTCAGAGACACCCAGAAGGCACAGACTCAGGACTGGACTGACTTTGTAGATTGTGCAACCAAGGCTCTGGAGGGTTGGCTGGTTGGCAGTAGGGTTACTGATTTCAAGGGATTGTATAATCTAATGATGAGAGAACAGATCCTTAATAATTGCAAGAACCAGTTGTTGCATCAATACCTGGTGGACTCAGATCTGACCTCTCCCCAAGAATTGGGAAAGAAGGCAGACAAGTGGGTCAGAACCAGGGTGAGGCAGAAAACCCAGAACCAAGGGGGTGACACAAAGAAGCAGGATTCTAAGGGCCCTGAGAAAGGTGGGGATAAGTCAAAAGACCAGAAGTCTTCACAAGGGCCCCAAAAATCTGCATCTGGTGGGGAGTCACAATCCAACAAGGGAAAAGGCCAAAAGAAGCCCTGGTGCAAATTCTGTAAACAGAAAGGGCACTGGACTTCTGATTGTAACAAGTCCAAAGACCAAACCACCACCGCTCCTGCCCCTAAGGCAACTGTTCCCCTAGTTCAGCTACTGGTGGAGGTGGTACTCAGAATAAGGGTGTAGTAGGGTTGACCCTGGGTTCTGAAGTGGACTCTGACCTAGTCAGAGTAACCACTCAGGCCAAGCTGATTTGTGATGGAGACATTGACATGTCCTTCCTAGTAAGCCCCAGTAATCTGGGCAAATACAAACAGCAGCCTGTAATAAATTACAAGGAGGCTTTGGCATTTAGGGACACAGGTGCTAGTGTCACCATGGTGGCAGAGGATCTTGTGGACCCTGGACAGATCATCCTGGGTGAAATGTACCAGGTGACCAATGCAAGCAATGCCAGGACCAACCATAGTCGGGCAGTTGTGAATTTCTCCTGGGGAGGGGTAACTGGCCTCAAGAAGGTTGTAGTCAGTGCAGACCTCCCTGTAGAATGTCTATTGGGCAATGATCTAGAGACTTCAGCCTGGTCTGAAGTAGAGTTATGGACTCATGCTGAGATGTTGGGCATCCCTGCAGAGGTATTTGCTGTGACCAGGTCACAAGCCAAAATGCATAACACTGAACAAGCTCTGGATCCTGAAATTATGGACCAGATGCTTCCTAAGAAGAGGAGCAGTAGGGTTAAGGCAGTGCCTTCCCTCTGTCTCAGATCACAGATTCCCCTCTTGAGGGAGGAGAAGCAGATCCTGAAGAAGGAACTGCCCCAGAGGGACTTGAACCTGATCAGGTTGAGTTCTTGGGGGCCGGGGGCCCTTCTAGGGAAGATCTGAGGAAGGAGCAACAGTGCTGCCCCTCTCTTGAACCCCTCAGACAGCAGGCTGCTGGGAGTGCTAGTGGGTCCCATAAAGTTTATTGGGATGAGGGACTCCTATATTCTGAGGGTAGAGATCCAGCCCCTGGAGCCACCAGGAGGTTGGTAATACCTCAGAAGTTTAGGGGGTTCCTCTTGACCCTAGCACATGATATCCCTTTGGCAGGTCACTTGGGCCAAAACAAGACCTGGGACAGGCTTGTTCCACATTTTCATTGGCCACATATGTCAGAGGACACAAAGGAGTTTTGTCGCTCCTGTGTCACATGCCAAGCCAGTGGCAAGGCAGGTGGCACAACAAAGGCCCCCTGATACCACTACCTGTGGTGGGGGTACCCTTTGAAAGGGTAGGGATTGACATTGTTGGTCCCCTTGACCATCAAACTGCATCTGGGCAAAGATTTATCCTGGTGGTAGTGGATCATGCCACCAGGTACCCAGAGGCAATTCTCCTGAGGACCACCACAGCCCCTGTGGTGGCAAGAGCCCTCATTGGAGTCTTCTCCAGAGTGGGTTTTCCAAAGGCGGTCATCTCTGACAGAGAAACAAACTTCATGTCAGGATATCTGAAGGCAATGTGGAAGGAGTGTGGTGTAACTTATAAGTTCACCACCCCCTATCACCCACAATGCAATGGGTTAGTTGAACGCTTCAACAAAACCCTGAAGGGAATGATTAAAGGACTCCCAGAGAAGCTTAGGCGGAAATGGGACCTTCTTCTTCCCTGCCTGTTGTTTGCATACAGAAAGGTTCCACAGAAGGGGGTTGGTTACAGCCCATTTGAGCTTCTGTTTGGGCATCCTGTAAGAGGTCCATTATGTTTGGTAAAAGAGGGCTGGGAGTTACCTCTCAAGCCCCCCAAACAGGATGTGATGGACTATGTACTTGGTCTCCGCTCCAGGATGGCTGAATACATGAAAAAGGCAACCAAAAACCTGGAGGCCAGCCAAGAGTTACAAAAAGCTTGGCATGACCAAAATGCTGTGCTGACTGTGTACCAGCCAGGACAGAAAGTGTGGGTGTTGGAGCCTGTGGCCCCAGCAGCCCTCCAAGACAAATGGAGTGGCCACCATACCATAGTTGAGCAAAAGGGAGAAGTCACCTATCTGGTGAATCTTGGAACTCTCAGGAGCCCCCTGAGGGTGCTCCATGTCAACAGATTGAAACCATATGTTGACAGGGCTGACATGGGCTTGCTCATGGCAACTGATGAAGAACAGGAGGAGGAGAGTGACCCTCTCCCTGACCTGCTCTCACAGAACCCTGATGATGGGTCAGCAGATGGTGTTGCTTTGGCAAGCAGCCTCACTGACCATCAGCAAACTGAGTGCAGACAAGTCCTGCAGCAGTACAGACATATATTTAGCCTGACCCCTAGTCAGACTACCTGGTGCACCCATGAGATGGACACTGGAGACAGTCTGCCTGTCAAGAATAAAATCTACAGGCAACCTGACCGTGTCAGGGACTGTATCAGGACTGAAGTCCAGAAAATGTTGGAGTTAGGTGTGATTGAGCCTTCAGATAGCCCTTGGGCTAGCCCAGTAGTCCTAGTACCCAAGCCTCATACCCAGGGTGGTAAGAAAGAAATGAGGTTTTGTGAAGACTACAGAGGCCTCAATGCAGTCACTAGGACTGATGCCTATCCCATACCAAGAGCAGATGAACTGATTGATACTTTGGCATCAGCCAAGTATCTAAGTACATTTGACCTAACAGCTGGCTACTGGCAGATCAGATTAGCTGATGATGCAAAAGCCAAAACAGCATTTTCGACCCCTGGTGGGCACTACCACTTTGTGGTGATGCCCTTTGGATTGAAAAATGCACCTGCCACTTTTCAGAGGTTGGTGAACAAAGTTCTGGCAGGGATGGAAACTTATTGCTCAGCTTATCTAGATGATATTGCTGTCTTTAGTTCCTCCTGGCAGGATCACCTGGTCCACCTCAGAAATGTTTTGGAGGCTCTGCAGAAAGCAGGCCTCACTATCAAGGCCACTAAGTGCCAGATAGGGCAGAGTCAGGTTGTGTACCTGGGCCACCTTGTAGGTGGAGGCCAGGTTCAGCCTTTACAGAGCAAAATCCAAACCATGCAAAATGGAATGGGTTGCTCCCACCACCCAGACACAGGTGAGAGCCTTCTTAGGCCTGACTGGGTACTATAGGAGGTTTGTGAAGGGATATGGATCTATAGTGACCCCCTTGAATGATCTAACCTCAAAGAAAATGCCAAAAAAGGTTCAGTGGACAGCTAGCTGTCAGAAGGCATTTGAAGACCTAAAGCAGGCCAAGTGCACTGCCCCCATCTTACAGAGTCCAGACTACACCAAAAAGTTCATTGTCCAAACAGATGCTTCTGAGCTGGGTGTGGGAGCTGTACTGTCTCAACTGAATGATGAAGGTCAAGACCAGCCAGTAGCTTTTATTAGCAGAAGGCTGACCCCTAGAGAGAAACGTTGGTCAGCTATAGAGAGGGAGGCCTTTGCTGTGGTGTGGGACCTGAAGAAGCTGAGGCCATACTTGTTTGGCACTCACTTCATAGTTCAGACTGACCACAAGCCCCTCCTATGGCTTAAACAGATGAAAGGTGAAAACCCAAAACTTTTGAGGTGGTCCATTTCCCTACAGGGGATGGACTATACAGTGGAACATAGACCTGGGACCCAACATGCCAATGCAGATGGACTCTCAAGGTATTTCCACTTAGAACACGAAGACTCAACTGGTCAAGGTTAGTTTAGTGTCCCTGCGTTGGGGGGGTTGTGTAGGAGAGTAGGATCTGCCTCTTATGTTGCCCCCACTTTTTTTCTGATGTTTACACTGGTTTCTGGCTATAGTCAGACTGGGACCCTGCCAATCAGGGCCCCAGCCTCTCTGTTCTCTCTAAACGACTTGGAGTGCACTCTAGGTGCACTAGTGATTGGATACTGTGGTACCTTATGAGTCCCTAGTATATGGTACCTTAGGTACCAAGGGCATCGGTACTTCACAGGCCTACCAGGGGCTGAAGCATGTATTATGCCACCCCTGGGAAGCAGACTAAATCTGACACCCCAGGTCTGCTACTGCAGCCTGGGTAAGGTGGTGCATGCACCCCTTACTGTGATATAGGCTATCTATATCACTACATAGATACACACATATAAACCTATAAGTCACTCCTATGGCAGGCCTTATCAATCCTGAAGGCAGAGTGCTTGGTTCCTATGTGAGAGGGTGCCCCTGCATGAGCAGAGCCCCTCTGCAGCATTCGGAGACCCTTCTCTGAGGCTGTTTGTAGTGCAGCCTGACCATATACTCTTAAGCGCATTATAACCTCGCGTTAAATGCTAACTTTGGGATGGCTGCACGGAAACATGTCGTGTTTGGTGTCAAACATCTTGGAATACTACCCCCGCCAGTTCTGGCGGCGGGGGTAGCATTCCACCCTTCTAGAGGGATAGACATGTACCTACTGTGGAAACGCGGTAGAATCCTGAAGAGCCCTGGCATCACAAAATGGATGCCACCAGTCACAGACACTGGGCTGCCCTCCTGCTGATGACCAACACTCGCAGTGGAGGAGGCCCAACAATAGGTATCCTGTCCCAAGGGGGTGTGACCACCTCCCAGACAGGGTTTAGTGTATTGGGGCTGGGTGGGTGCACTCCTAGAGTGCTTTGAAGTCCTGCACTGGGGGAGCAGAAGGCTCCTCTGTGCATATTATCTAAAGGGGGTGTGCAGTTCCTATCTGGACGGATGGGAAAGACAGGTCTTTCTTCGTGCTGCCCTCACACACCCCGGAAGGTGTCATGCTTCATCATCGGGCGTTTGCCCCTCGTCAGGCCGGCGCTGCAATGCCTGACGGGCTCCCGAAATGGGGGCTCTTTGCCGGGGATCTTTTAAAGAATAAGCCGTAGGGTGCGTGCGGGTATGAGGGATAGGTAGTGCACAAGGTGATAAAATAATTAAAATAGGTGTGGAGCAGTCCTATTGAATCAAATTTTAATAAACTAGGTAGCTCTAGCCTAATTAAAAACTATGTGTGTACCCAAGTGGAAATAGTATTCCTCAAGGGCAAACTAAATGCGAGTGGTCAACATGTTTCGTGCCCGATTCGCCCCTAACAGGTCAATTGGCACTTCGTCAGGACCGATAAACAAAAGAAAAGTGATAAAGTGCACTACCGTCTGGTATTCGGTATATTAACATAAATTACCAAGACCGGTAGAAATGCCCTTATAGACGTGTACTAAGGAGTACTGTAGACCTGTAAGAGAGGGGGACAAAAAGGGGGTAGGAACAACCAAGAAATATGTGAGATATGGAGAACGTAAAGACATTAGTCTAGGGAAGCGGCATGTTAAGCCCATGTTACCAACACAATTTAATATCACAGCTTTTCACAAAGACATTTAGTAAATCATTTTGTAGACATAGCCAGTGCATCATTGGGTACGGCAGGTCAGTGAAAATGGTTAAAACCAGTAAAAAACACAATCTAAGCACATGGTGGTTGAATTGTGTACAAACATCGCCAGTATAACCATTGGTATAGCTGGCAAGTAACAACCAATCTCATGTGAGCGGGGGCATTCATACTTGTGAGCATATCATGTTGTCAGCGGGGTCATTCGTACTTGTGAGCATTTCGTATTGCGTGACATAAAGGTCCCGATAGCAAAAGTTACCGAACGTGCGTGTCAGGACTATACCGCTACAGTACTGTAAACATTGATGTGCCTAACAACATGGAATCAATTAGTAGCCTTCAGATGTAAAAGTCATTGACAATGTGAAAGGTATCGCTTAGGACGAGGCTATTTCGTCCGAAGTCAACCTATGGCGGATAGGTGGCATAGAAACGTTGAACGTTAAGGAAACGGAACTGAATGCCAGAAGTTCAAGGACCAAATTGCGGGCAATGAAGATGTAGTGCGGGGTCTGCGCCATCCGAAAAGGCAGGTGGGAACGGGACAGAGTACTAGAGGTACAATTGACCTAAATGCGGGCAGTGAAAATGAAGTGCGCGATAAAAACCGTCTGTGATGGCAGGTGACGGAGGAGGGAGAGGTAGGAGGAAGGGGGGGGAAGGAAAAAGGACAACCACGATGTGGTCGAAATAACGAAAACCACTTCGGGTGACTGATGACCAGTATCAAATGACCGCATGCAAGCACAGACACACTCAAGACAACATTACAATGCTAGCACGCACTCACCCCTAGTCACAATGTCTAGGGTTGACGGGAATAGCCAGAGCACGTCGTTGCTCCGGTAATCTGAAAGGGACAAGTGGTGGGTTCAGTTGTAGGTCAAAGTGGCAAGGCTTACCGGTAGTGCAGGAACTCCTGAAAGGAGGTGCATACTCACAGGCGTAGACAAGCAACTAGCCATCGTCCTACCCTTACTCCGGGTCCCGTGGGTTATCACTTCCGGGTTTCCGGTCTTTATAGTGGAGGCTGGAATGCGTGTAAGAATGGCGGCCATCTTGGAAGGGTGTTGTACGAAAAACTTTATTGAAGGGACAGAACTCGTCAAAAGACGAACGGAATTACAGATAGTGAGCCAAGGGTCTCTGCTCCGAGATGGATTACCATATGTGATGTGTTAAATAATGGTAAGGCAAATGATACTGAATGCAGTGATCACGTTATGTGATGTGTTAAGGCAAATTGAATGCAGTGATCACGTGTGGGGTGCCCAGATTGCTGGTCTTTGTGGCAAGTACTCAATTGGGTAACAAGTGGATGGCCATAAGGTCGATAAGATGCCATCTATAAGGATATCTTCCTTAATAAACAATAAGAAAATTTCTTAAAGGGGGGGCGGGGGGAGGGAGCGGGGGCACAGGACAGGCAGGGGCGGGGCAGGGCAAGCACCAGGCAGAGGAAGATCTCTGCTCCGCTAAGTGGTGACCCTTGAGATCTGTATATGTTGGAAAGGACAAAAAGGTTCTTAAGGTCATGTGAAGAATGCCTATTTGGAGACTCAAGATGCAGATGGACATGTTAGTAAGTGGTCAAAAGAGGGTATATCAGTTGGTCTGCCCTCCTACAGGGGAACTTCGTTCAAAGGTGGATAGGAAGTGCTGCTTAGGGGAACTAATAGAATGGAACTAATGCTTAGGGGAACTAGTAGAATGGGTGAATAGATGTCAGGCACACAAGCAATCCTACCTGTCCGTTGCTTGTATGTAGAGTTCGCAGAGACGTTATGGACCGACTTCCCAATGCCCTAACTTATAACCTTGTAGGGATAAAAAACACTAAGGCTACTCAGTTGGGGTTCAGGGAGGAGGGCCGGATCCTGGACGCTAGTTGCTCCTAGTTGTCGACCTGCGAGGCAACAAGGAAACGTATAACTAACCAGAAACCTATATTCAGGTGTTAACGTACACTATTCTCAGAGAAGTCCTTTAGAATTCTTGTATAGTCTCCTACCTGCGAGTTAGGAGTGTAGTACGTCGCGTCCTGTAGTCGTCGTGAAGCGTGTTCGGGTTGAGTCATGGAGGTGTCAACGTATATAGAGGACTGCTGCTTGGTTGCATTTGTAGCTGCTTGTTTGTACCTGTGAGTAAGTGTTGGAAATAAGTTACTGGTTTTTTAACTGTGCACACAAGAACTACTTTTACTCTCTCTTTTATGTCACTTACTCTATTGCCCCGTCAACTCTCTCTTATTCTTCACGACCTATATTGGGTGAAAGAAATAATACTTCCCAAAGCACACAGCAAACACTTTCCGTAAGCTCTCTCTGATTCATAACAAAACGCTCAAACTAAAATTGGATAAACTGCATAACATTTCTCATTCCTTTGTCATTACAATGTTCCATCACAATATGATGACGCTAATCACTGTCTTTTCTCTTTCAGGGAGTTCTCCAAAGATGTCCCAAAACCACACTAGGTAAGTATTAGCGCGCTTGCTTCCTGCTTTCTTGCGTAGGGCGCCTAAATCCCATTAAAACGTTCACTTAGCTTCTTTTTCTTCTTCTTCTTGTAGCGCCGGTTGCACCGTGGATCCGAAGGGCTGCAGCAGAGAAGAAAGGTGTCCTTCGTGAAGCGCAGTGTCACTCGGGCACAGAGCAGGTAAGCGAGACGTCCAAACCCTCCACAAGGCGGAAGGCAAAGCGAGTTTCTGGAAGGTGGGTGTGGCATAAATAGCCTCGCCACACCCAAAACAATGCAGACGTAGCGCACGTTACGTGACGCGCGTCTTACTGAACAGCTGTCGATGACAGCAGTCACCATGTCCGTTGTCTCCTTGGCCAAAGGTTACTGCCGCTTGTTCCTTCACCGCATAAATGCCCATGTACTGAGTCAAGCAAATACGGAACAAAGGCAGACATGGTTACAAAACGGAACAAAGGCAGACATAGTTACAACGTATTTCACATAACAAAATCAGGAAAACAACACCCATTACAGCATAGCCAAATCAGCAAACATATCCATTACGGTGTGCAGGATGCACGGGACAGGGGTGGGTTTTAATCCGGGAAGCCGCACATGCGACTAGGATGAAACTGACGGGCTCCCACTTGAGTCTAATGGAGGAGCGGGGAAGGGGAAGCATGACAGTACCCCCCCGCAAAATCCCCCTAAGACCTGAGGTACAGGCTTTGGTTTAGCGGGATACCGGGAGTGAAACGCCTTAACTAACCGTGGTGCATTTTGGACGTTGGCAAGAGGTTCCCAAGAGCGCTCCTCAGGACCGTAGCCCTTCCAATGAACGAAATAGAACAACTTGCCACGGATTCTTTTTGAATCCACAATGGATTGCACTTCAAATTCAGGAGTACCGTCCACGTCTACAGCTGGGGGAGCTAAGGGTGTTCGAGTCAAGGGGTTGAAGGGCTTTAACAAAGAGACATGGAATACTGGATGAAACCGAAATCTGGAAGGGAGAGTTAACCTGACACTGACCGGATTTATGATCTTTTCAATGATAAATGGTCCTATGAATCGAGGACAAAACTTTTTGCTAGTTCTGATTTTTAGATGTTTTGTGGATAACCAAACTTTATCTCCTACAACATAGTCGGGTTGTATAGATCGACGAGAGTCAGAGATACGTTTTTGGTTTTCCTTTGCTCTTGCCAGATGATAACGAGCCTGTGCTTGGATCGATACCAAATTTTTAACATGTTCCTTAATCGATGGTATAGTAGAAGGAGACACGGATGAGCGAGGAATGCTTTTTGGATGAAAACCATAGGTACAAAAGAATGGAGATAGACTAGTAGAAGAGTGATCCAAGTTATTGTAAGCAAACTCTAGAACCCATAGTATATCTGACCATTCGAACTCACATTCCGTTAATGCACAGCGAAGGAATTGCTCAATGGTTTGATTCGTACGTTCAGTAAGACCATCGGTTTGAGGATGATAACTAGAGGAGGTGCGAATGTCCATATTTAGGGATTTGCCTAGGTGTTGCCAAAAATGAGAAATAAATTGAGAGCCTCTATCGGAAATGACCACTGATGGGATTCCATGTAGCCTCATTACCTCTTTAGTAAATATGTGAGTTAACTCTTTTGCTGAAGGTAATTTCTTTAGAGGAACAAAATGAGCCATGCGAGAAAAATGGTCAACCACAGTTAAAATGGTAGTAAAACCATTTTGTGTACGGGGAAGCTCTACAATAAAATCTAGGGATACAGTATGCCATGGTTGGGGAGGTATTGGTAAGGGACGTAACAATCCACTAGGAGCTTGATGTTGTGGTTTATTTTGGATGCAGGTGGTACAGGTTTCAACATACTTCTGCACATCTCTAAACATGGAGGGCCACCAGAAACCTCGCTTGATCGATTGATAAGTTTTTGTCACACCTGGATGAGCCGACATAAGTGTATCATGATGTAGCTGTATAACTTGAGTTTGCAAGTCTGTAGTTGGTACAAATATTTGTTCATTCACAAATAATAACTCATTCTTCCATTGTAACAATGGACAGGTCTTCTGCCACTCCGATGTCTTTTTGTCTTGTAAGATCTTTCTAATATCCTGTACTACATCGGTGTAAAGAGCTCCTACCTGAAAACATTGTGCAGGCAATATAGGTTGTACAGTGTCCGATGTAGGGTACATATCATCTAAAATTCCTATACGAGATAGAGCATCGGCCTTTTGATTCTCTTTTCCTGGTCGATAGGTGATGATAAAATTGTAATCATTAAAAAAAAGAGTCCAACGAAGTTGTCGAGGAGTCAGAGCCCTAACGGAACGTAAACACTGTAAATTGCGGTGATCGGTGTAGATTGTTACAGGATGTCGGGCACCTAACAGGTAATGGCGCCATTCTTCGAAGACAGCTTTTATTGCTAATAACTCTCTATCCGCAATAGCATAATTTTGTTCTGTTGGAGTGAGTTTCCTGGAGTAATAGGCTATGGGATGCATTTGACCAGTATTGTTATGTCTTTGGGATAGTATGCCTCCAATAGCAAATTGAGAAGCATCTGCTTCTATTATGAAAGGCTTTGAAGGATCGGGATGTACCAAGATGGGAGCAGAAGTGAATTGTAGTTTCAGGTCCTGAAAAGCAAGTTCTGCTTCTTGTGTCCAATCAAATTTCATATTTTTTCGCAACAATCGAGTAATGGGCGTGATGATCTGAGAGAAGTTGCGAATGAAGCGCCTATAAAAATTGGCGAACCCCAAAAAGCTTTGTACTTGTTTCACTGAAGAGGGACTAGGCCAATTAAGAACTGCTTGTACCTTGTTGGGATCCATTTCAATCCCTTTGGGGCTGATGATATATCCTAAGAACTCCACTTTAGTGGTGTGAAACATGCTCTTTTCTAATTTGACGAATAGAGAGTTTCGCAACAGCTGCTGAAGAATCGCCCTTACTTGTTTTACATGATTAGTGGTGTTTGTTGAATAAATCAAGATATCATCAATGTATACAACATAACACACATCCAAGAAATCTCTTAGCACCTCATTTATAAAAAGTTGAAACGCTGCTGGAGCATTGCAGAGTCCGAAAGGCATGACTTGATATTCATACAAGCCGAATTTTGTGCGAAATGCTGTTTTCCACTCATCACCTTTGCGGACTCTTACTAAATGGTATGCTCCACGCAGGTCCAATTTGGTATAAATGGTAGCATCCTTTATCTGGTCTAAGAGCGTTGGAATCAAAGGAAGTGGATACCTATTCTTTATGGTAACATTGTTTAATGCGCGATAGTCTAGGCACGTGCGCAAATCCCCCCTTCTTTGGAATAAAAAACAGAGGGGAAGATACAGGGGATTTGGAGTGCCGAATAAACCCGTTGGCCAGATATTCATCGAGGTACTCTCTTAAATGCTCATTTTCTTTTTCGGTAAGAGCATAGATTCTGCTGCACGGCAGAGTGGCTCCAGGCATCAGATCTATTTGACAATCAAAGTCTCTGTGTGGAGGTAGGGTATTGGCCTTTTTTGTATCAAAAACATCTGTGAGATCTGAATATTCTATGGGTACCCCTTCTAGGAGCAGAATACTCTTGGAGTCTTTTGGGAAATCATAACCTCGCACAAGATGTTCTGATACATGATCTGTTAAACAAGTAGATTGACAATACTCTGAGTTGAACAACACTGTCTTTTGAACCCAATCAATCTTGGGGTTATGCTGAACTAGCCAAGGAATGCCTAAAATGAGTCGGAACTGGGGAGCATCAATTATGTCAAATGTGATGTGTTCCCTATGGTCAGTGGAACATATCATTGTAAGAAGTTCAGTGTGATGTTGCACCAGTCCTGACGTCAACTCCTTACCGTCCACAGCTCTGACTACTTCTGGATGACTTTTGGGTTCCATTTTTAAGCCTAATTTGTGTAAAAAGTGAGTATCTATAAAATTGCCAGTTGCTCCTGAATCTATTAATGCATCAACTGACCAGACCTTTTCTTGATTGGATTGGGATTGTAAGGTTATCTTAATACTAAGATGTTGATATGAGATCCCAGAAGCCATGGAGGCCAAACTAGCTAACTCACTCGACAGACTGGCCCCTTGTCTTGTCGAGCTTTTCAGTTTTCCGACTGTTGAGTAACTCCTGCGACATTGAACTTGGTTTTTGGTTTATTTGGGCGAGTTGGGCACTCCTTTACGAAATGTCCTGCTTTCCCGCAATAAAGACATTGATTCAGTTTCCTTCGTTTCTCTTTCTCATCTTTTGAGAGGGGCCCTTTAATGGTACCTATTTGCATAGGTTCTTCTGCGTCTAGTTTTGGAGTTACCTCAGTTTTAACACTAGCTCTTTCCTTGAAAGTAAACAGTTTATGATCGGAACGTCCTTTTTCTCCCTTACGTTCAGATAGACGATGGTTAAATTTTACTACTAAATCTATGAATTCCTCTATGTTCTCTGGAGGATCCAGGATTTGTGTAACCATGTCTTTCAGCTCTTCTCGTAAACCTTTATAAAAAAGGGAAACCCTCTTTTCTTCGGGCCATTCTGCTTCAATTACAAGCCTATTGAATTGTGAGATATAGTGCAATAAATCCGAAGTGCCTTGTTTTAAATGTAACAATTCATGATCTGCGGATTGCACAAAGACATGTTTGGCAAACAATTTTTTCATTGTCTGTTTGAACCTTCGGAGGTCATATAATATTGGATCATCACGTTCTACTATTGGTACAGACCAAAGGGCTGCATCACCTCCTAAATAGGATAATATAAATGCCACTTTAGAGGAGTCATCAGGGAAAGCTGTGGGCTTTGCTATGAAGTGTAAATGGCACTGATTCAGGAATATGGTATACTTGCTACTATCCCCATAGAACCTCTCGGGTGGAGCTAAGGGGATTGTGACTGGAGTCATTACCTGGATTTGGGTGGGAGCAGAAGAGGCACTGCTATGCAGGGTTTGCATCATAGGCTGAAAGGTAGCTGGTTTCAAGACTGGCTTTTGAGTGGCGGGAAAACTCCAGGTAGCTGGACCTGATGCACTAGACACTTGTATACTAGATTGCAGAGCAGAGATGTCTCTTCGGAGGGCTGCATTTTCAGACTGTATGTCAGCCAAGATAGTTGCTATGCTCTGCAAAGACACCGAGGTAGACGGATCCATAACGCCTGGGCGAACTTATATTCGTGGGCTTTGCCTTCTGTCAGGCACACAAGCAATCCTACCTGTCCGTTGCTTGTATGTAGAGTTCGCAGAGACGTTATGGACCGACTTCCCAATGCCCTAACTTATAACCTTGTAGGGATAAAAAACACTAAGGCTACTCAGTTGGGGTTCAGGGAGGAGGGCCGGATCCTGGACGCTAGTTGCTCCTAGTTGTCGACCTGCGAGGCAACAAGGAAACGTATAACTAACCAGAAACCTATATTCAGGTGTTAACGTACACTATTCTCAGAGAAGTCCTTTAGAATTCTTGTATAGTCTCCTACCTGCGAGTTAGGAGTGTAGTACGTCGCGTCCTGAGGTCGTCGTGAAGCGTGTTCGGGTTGAGTCATGGAGGTGTCAACGTATATAGAGGACTGCTGCTTGGTTGCATTTGTAGCTGCTTGTTTGTACCTGTGAGTAAGTGTTGGAAATAAGTTACTGGTTTTTTAACTGTGCACACAAGAATTACTTTTACTCTCTCTTTTATGTCACTTACTCTATTGCCCCGTCAACTCTCTCTTATTCTTCACGACCTATATTGGGTGAAAGAAATAATACTTCCCAAAGCACACAGCAAACACTTTCCGTAAGCTCTCTCTGATTCATAACAAAACGCTCAAACTAAAATTGGATAAACTGCATAACATTTCTCATTCCTTTGTCATTACAATGTTCCATCACAATATGATGACGCTAATCACTGTCTTTTCTCTTTCAGGGGAGTTCTCCAAAGATGTCCCAAAACCACACTAGGTAAGTATTAGCGCGCTTGCTTCCTGCTTTCTTGCGTAGGGCGCCTAAATCCCATTAAAACGTTCACTTAGCTTCTTTTTCTTCTTCTTCTTGTAGCGCCGGTTGCACCGTGGATCCGAAGGGCTGCAGCAGAGAAGAAAGGTGTCCTTCGTGAAGCGCAGTGTCACTCGGGCACAGAGCAGGTAAGCGAGACGTCCAAACCCTCCACAAGGCGGAAGGCAAAGCGAGTTTCTGGAAGGTGGGTGTGGCATAAATAGCCTCGCCACACCCAAAACAATGCAGACGTAGCGCACGTTACGTGACGCGCGTCTTACTGAACAGCTGTCGATGACAGCAGTCACCGTGCCCGTTGTCTCCTTGGCCAAAGGTTACTGCCGCTTGTTCCTTCACCGCATAAATGCCCATGTACTGAGTCAAGCAAATACGGAACAAAGGCAGACATGGTTACAAAACGGAACAAAGGCAGACATAGTTACAACGTATTTCACATAACAAAATCAGGAAAACAACACCCATTACAGCATAGCCAAATCAGCAAACATATCCATTACGGTGTGCAGGATGCACGGGACAGGGGTGGGTTTTAATCCGGGAAGCCGCACATGCGACTAGGATGAAACTGACGGGCTCCCACTTGAGTCTAATGGAGGAGCGGGGAAGGGGAAGCATGACAATAGATTGGTAGTAACCAAATTCACTAATGGTTTAGTTCTGCCCAAGGAATATCATCGTTGAGTCCCCTAATGTGTCCTCCCAATTTGAATACCCAACGTTGTTCCTTTCTGAATAAAGCCTCCTTGGTAATAGTTGGAAAGGCTTCAAGAACCGTCCATTGTATGTCACTGGCGGTGTGATTTCGTTCCACAAAATGAGCACACATTTTGGTGTTCGTTTTTTTGCATCTAAAGTTACTCCTATGTTCAGTGATTCTTGTTTTTACAGCACGAGTGGTCATCCCTACGTATTGAAGTTGACAGGGACACGTAATCAGATAAATGCAGTTACGTGTGTTGCAATTCGTGTGCTTGTTAAGGGTCCACGTCCAGGTATTGGTTAGTGGAATGGTTTTAGTGGCTAGGGTGAAGGGACAGACAACACATTGTCCGCAAGGATAATGTCCAGTCACGGGTGGTAAGTTCCAGAGAGTATTTAGGGCCCTGGACGTTTGTTTTATTGGTCTTGTATTGATCAATAGGTCCTTGATGTTGGCTGTTCTCTTAAAGGCAAACCGTGGTTTGCTTAGGGTAAGGTCCCCTGTTCCCAAAATTCTCCAGTGCTTGTTAATTATTCTTTTTAACAAGTTCGACTCAGGGGTGTAGGTCGTAACACATGTGATGATATCACTTGTCGATCTTGTCTGTGTATCTAAGAGGTTTAGCCTATTGGTGTTGCGTGCTCGTTTTTGAGCATTGTTTACGATGCGTGATGGATATTGCCTCCTAACCAGGTGCGTACTTAATTCAGAGGCTTGTTTTTGTAATCCTCAATGTTGCTACAGTTCCTACGGATGTGTAGGAACTGGCCGTAGGGTAGATTCTCCCTTAAGGCTTTGGGGTGAAAACTTTGATACAAAAGGGGGCAATGACTGTCAGTGGGTTTCTTATATGTAATGGTTTCCAACCTGTTTGGTTTCTTGATGATCATAAGATCGAGGAAAGGGAGTTCCTGTTCAGAGCAGTTGGCTGTGAAATTAAGGAACGGATTGAGGTTGTTAAGCCACAGGAGGAAGTTGGGGATGGTGTCCTTGTTACCCCTCCAGAATATCAAAATGTCATCAATATAACGCTTCCATAAGAGAACGTTATCCGTGAAGGGGTTGGAGTCCGTGAGCACATATCTTGCCTCGAAGTCCGACATGTAAAGACATGCCAGACTCGGAGCGAAGGTACTGCCCATGGACGTGCCCTGTGTCTGATGGAACAATTGTTCCTCAAACTGAAAAAAGTTTTCAGTGAGTGCAATGTGGGCACATTCCATGACAAAACTGATTGGGGTAGGTGAGGACCAGGGCATACTATGGAGTGTTTCCTCCACCACCTCAAGTGTGTTCAGTTGTGGAATGTTAGTGTAGAGAGCCTCCACGTCCAGTGTGAGTAGTATATCTGGCAGGGGGCCCTCTAAGTTGGTTGTTTCAATTAGTCTTAGGACATCCCTAGTATCTTGGAGAAAGGTGGGAGTCCTGCGGACCAAGGGTTGGAAAAAGTGGTCGCAGAACTTGGAAAGAGGTTCCAGGACTGACCCTATACCCGAGACAATAGGTCTCCCAGGGGGTGGGTTGACCCCCTTATGAATTTTGGGCAAGATGTAAAAATAGGGTAGCCTGGGATTCTGGTTGATCAAGAAATCTGCCTCGTTTTTAGTGATCCACCCTTGATTGAGTGCCGCTGTAACCATGGAATTTATTCTGGTTTGGAGGCGTGGGGTAGGATCTTGGATGAGGGGAGAGTAGTAATGATTATTCTCTAGTTGGCGTAGACATTCCGTCCGGTAGTCTGTGGTGGCCATAATGACAATAGCGCCCCCTTTGTCTGCTTCCTTTATCATTATAGTGGTGTCATTTGATAGTGCTTTTATTGCTTCAGTTTCAGAATTTGTTGTGTTGGAAAACCTGGCGTCCAGACGTTTCTCTGTTATTTCTTTGAGAACTGCTTGTTCGAAGGTAAGAACTTCAGGTGGTACCATGCTTGAGGTGGGTGTAAAGGTAGAGGGTTTTCGCAGACCAGTATCTGTTGATGGTACATCAGGTTGTTCGCCAAAGAATACTTTTAAGCGTATCTTCCTGAACAATTCCTGAATTTCGCAATTAGTGCGAAAGTGGTCCACCTTTGGGGTGGGTACGAAACCCAGTCCTTTCTTGAGGATTTTAATTTCTATAGCGGTGAGCAGTCGATCAGAGAGATTCACAATTAATTTCTCTTGTCCTGGTGACTCCTCAGTTCCATGTGTAATGGATTCAGATGTGTCTGATCCTGCCATTGTACCTGTTTGGGTTGGTTCTGTACGCCTCTTCTTCTTCTGCCGTGCCCTTTGCCCCAGCCTCTGCCTAAAAAAGGTTGTGGTTGAAAGGGGGCGAAGAGTGATGGTGGTCCATTTTGGTAGGGCGGATAATGCCACATCGGTGGTCCTTGGAACGGAGTGGGTCCTTGGTAAGGTGGAGGGCCATAGCCATACATAGGGTTCGGTGGCATTCTGTGTTGTTGATTGTGTTGGTAACTTCCTTGGTTTTCCGTGCTGGAGTTGCTTCACGAGGAAAGAGTTCTCCGATGTGAGCTAGTGCTGTCGTCTGAAGAATAATCATCTCCTGAGGGTTGGTAATCATCCCTGAGATAAGGATATATTTTTTCTTTGCTAAAGCGTGCAATATCCTTCTGGAGTTTGTTGATTTTGTTTCTCATCAAGTAGTCTTTGTTATCATTAATTTCTTTGGTTATTTCTGCCAATTTGGCTTTGAAAGCGGCGTTGGCGATGTTAGATTTCAAGTTACCCTCTGCAATGGAGATTCTTAATATTAGTTCATCTGCCAACCTTTTGGCGGTTTTAATAATAAGGACCAGAAGATCCCTGGTGCATTTCCACGCCACCAGAGACCAATCCTCTTTGAACTGCTTATCCTCAAGAAAAATTCTTGGGGTATTGCTGACAATCAATCCATTGGGTGCTATGTTTGCACGTAGATACTCCGTCATGATTGCCCCGTGCATGATTATTTTCATTAATTGGCGTTTCATATTTGTAATGGTTGTCCAATCACTTGAAGAGCCACTAGTTGAAGCTCCTCCATCAGGATCTAATAGGGAAGGACCATTCAGAATTTCTGTAACACAGTCCTCCCCAAAGGAGAGACCTTGGTTGTTTTCCATAGTGGTGGAGAAACGGGGGAATCGTAGGAATTACCTCTACAAATGAAGGGCAAAGGGAAAGGAAAGGGACGTCCCACGGCTGAGCCGCCGTGCTAATGTATTTTTAGAAAAGGAGGGACAGGGAGCTGAGTTAGGAGGTCCTGCACACAGGCTCCCGGGTAAAGCTAAGTATCTAAAGGGGGTGTGCAGTTCCTATCTGGACGGATGGGAAAGACAGGTCTTTCTTCGTGCTGCCCTCACACACCCCGGAAGGTGTCATGCTTCATCATCGGGCGTTTGCCCCTCGTCAGGCCGGCGCTGCAATGCCTGACGGGCTCCCGAAACCGGGGCTCTTTGCCGGGGATCTTTTAAAGAAGAAGCCGTAGGGTGCGTGTGGGTATGAGGGATAGGTAGTGCACAAGGTGATAAAATAATTAAAATAGGTGTGGAGCAGTCCTATTGAATCAAATTTTAATAAACTAGGTAGCTCTAGCCTAATTAAAAACTATGTGTGTACCCAAGTGGAAATAGTATTCCTCAAGGGCAAACTAAATGCGAGTGGTCAACATGTTTCGTGCCCGATTCGCCCCTAACGGGTCAATTGGCAGTTCGTCAGGACCGATAAACAAAAGAAAAGTGATAAAGTGCACTACCGTCTGGTATTCGGTATATTAACATAAATTACCAAGACCGGTAGAAATGCCCTTATAGACGTGTACTAAGGAGTACTGTAGACCTGTAAGAGAGGGGGACAAAAAGGGGGTAGGAACAACCAAGAAATATGTGAGATATGGAGAACGTAAAGACATTAGTCTAGGGAAGCGGCATGTTAAGCCCATGTTACCAACACAATTTAATATCACAGCTTTTCACAAAGACATTTAGTAAATCATTTTGTAGACATAGCCAGTGCATCATTGGGTACGGCAGGTCAGTGAAAATGGTTAAAACCAGTAAAAAACACAATCTAAGTCACATGGTGGTTGAATTGTGTACAAACATCGCCAGTATAACCATTGGTATAGCTGGCAAGTAACAACCAATCTCATGTGAGCGGGGGCATTCATACTTGTGAGCATATCATGTTGTCAGCGGGGTCATTCGTACTTGTGAGCATTTCGGATTGCGTGACATAAAGGTCCCGATAGCAAAAGTTACCGAACGTGCGTGTCAGGACTATACCGCTACAGTACTGTAAACATTGATGGGCCTAACAACATGGAATCAATTAGTAGCCTTCAGATGTAAAAGTCATTGACAATGTGAAAGGTATCGCTTAGGACGAGGCTATTTCGTCCGAAGTCAACCTATGGCGGATAGGTGGCATAGAAACGTTGAAAGTTAAGGAAACGGAACTGAATGCCAGAAGTTCAAGGACCAAATTGCGGGCAATGAAGATGTAGTGCGGGGTCTGCGCCATCCGAAAAGGCAGGTGGGAACGGGACAGAGTACTAGAGGTACAATTGACCTAAATGCGGGCAGTGAAAATGAAGTGCGCGATAAAAACCGTCCGTGATGGCAGGTGACGGAGGAGGGAGAGGTAGGAGGAAGGGGGGGGGGGAAGGAAAAAGGACAACCACGATGGCCAATAGGCTAAACCTCTTAGATACACAGACAAGATCGACAAGTGATATCATCACATGTGTTACGACCTACACCCCTGAGTCGAACTTGTTAAAAAGAATAATTAACAAGCACTGGAGAATTTTGGGAACAGGGGACCTTACCCTAAGCAAACCACGGTTTGCCTTTAAGAGAACAGCCAACATCAAGGACCTATTGATCAATACAAGACCAATAAAACAAACGACCAGGGCCCTAAATACTCTCTGGAACTTACCACCCGTGACTGGACATTATCCTTGCGGACAATGTGTTGTCTGTCCCTTCACCCTAGCCACTAAAACCATTCCACTAACCAATACCTGGACGTGGACCCTTAACAAGCACACGAATTGCAACACACGTAACTGCATTTATCTGATTACGTGTCCCTGTCAACTTCAATACGTAGGGATGACCACTCGTGCTGTAAAAACAAGAATCACTGAACATAGGAGTAACTTTAGATGCAAAAACGAACACCAAAATGTGTGCTCATTTTGTGGAACGAAATCACACCGCCAGTGACATACAATGGACGGTTCTTGAAGCCTTTCCAACTATTACCAAGGAGGCTTTATTCAGAAAGGAACAACGTTGGGTATTCAAATTGGGAGGACACATTAGGGGACTCAACGATGATATTCCTTGGGCAGAACTAAACCATTAGTGAATTTGGTTACTACCAATCTATTCACCCATTCTATTAGTTCCCCTAAGCATTAGTTCCATTCTATTAGTTCCCCTAAGCAGCACTTCCTATCCACCTTTGAACGAAGTTCCCCTGTAGGAGGGTAGACCAACTGATATACCCTCTTTTGACCACTTACTAACATGTCCATCTGCATCTTGAGTCACCAAATAGGCATTCTTCACAGGACCTTAAGAACCTTTTTGTCCTTTCCAACATATTACAGATCTCAAGGGTCACCACTTAGCGGAGCAGAGATCTTCCTCTGCCTGGTGCTTGCCCTGCCCCGCCCCGCCCCTGCCTGTCCCATGCCCCCGCTCCCTCCCCCAGCCCCCCCTTTAAGAAATGTTCTTATTGTTTATTAAGGAAGATATCCTTATAGATGGCATCTTATCGACCTTATGGCCATCCACTTGTTACCCAATTGAGTACTTGCCACAAAGACCAGCAATCTGGGCACCCCACACGTGATCACTGCATTCAATTTGCCTTAACACATCACATAACGTGATCACTGCATTCAGTATCATTTGCCTTACCATTATTTAACACATCACATATGGTAATCCATCTCGGAGCAGAGACCCTTGGCTCACTATCTGTAATTCCGTTCGTCTTTTGACGAGTTCTGTCCCTTCAATAAAGTTTTTCGTACAACACCCTTCCAAGATGGCCGCCATTCTTACACGCATTCCAGCCTCCACTATAAAGACCGGAAACCCGGAAGTGATAACCCACGGGACCCGGAGTAAGGGTAGGACGAAGGCTAGTTGCTTGTCTACGCCTGTGAGTATGCACCTCCTTTCAGGAGTTCCTGCACTACCGGTAAGCCTTGCCACTTTGACCTACAACTGAACCCACCACTTGTCCCTTTCAGATTACCGGAGCAACGACGTGCTCTGGCTATTCCCGTCAACCGTAGACGTTGTGACTAGGGGTGAGTGCGTGCTAGCATTGTAATGTTGTCTTGAGTGCGTCTGTGCTTGCATGCGGTCATTTGATACTGGTCATCAGTCACCCGAAGTGGTTTTCGTTATTTCGACCACATCGTGGTTGTCCTTTTTCCTTCCCCCCCCCACTTCCTCCTACCTCTCCCTCCTCCGTCACCTGCCATCACGGACGGTTTTTATCGCGCACTTCATTTTCACTGCCCGCATTTAGGTCAATTGTACCTCTAGTACTCTGTCCCGTTCCCACCTGCCTTTTCGGATGGCGCAGACCCCGCACTACATCTTCATTGCCCGCAATTTGGTCCTTGAACTTCTGGCATTCAGTTCCGTTTCCTTAACTTTCAACGTTTCTATGCCACCTATCCGCCATAGGTTGACTTCGGACGAAATAGCCTCGTCCTAAGCGATACCTTTCACATTGTCAATGACTTTTACATCTGAAGGCTACTAATTGATTCCATGTTGTTAGGCACATCAATGTTTACAGTACTGTAGCGGTATAGTCCTGACACGCACGTTCGGTAACTTTTGCTATCGGGACCTTTATGTCACGCAATACGAAATGCTCACAAGTACGAATGACCCCGCTGACAACATGATATGCTCACAAGTATGAATGCCCCCGCTCACATGAGATTGGTTGTTACTTGCCAGCTATACCAATGGTTATACTGGCGATGTTTGTACACAATTCAACCACCATGTGACTTAGATTGTGTTATTTACTGGTTTTAACCATTTTCACTGACCTGCCGTACCCAATGATGCACTGGCTATGTCTACAAAATGATTTACTAAATGTCTTTGTGAAAAGCTGTGATATTAAATTGTGTTGGTAACATGGGCTTAACATGCCGCTTCCCTAGACTAATGTCTTTACGTTCTCCATATCTCACATATTTCTTGGTTGTTCCTACCCCCCTTTTTTGTCCCCCTCTCTTACAGGTCTACAGTACTCCTTAGTACACGTCTATAAGGGCATTTCTACCGGTCTTGGTAATTTATGTTAATATACCGAATACCAGACGGTAGTGCACTTTATCAATCAATCAATCAAATACTTTATTTCGGCCACTTGGGCCATAAAAGTGCATCAAGAAAACAAACAATCAATACATCTATCTTTAAAAAAATCGATAAATACTCGCATAAAAATTCATATACATTAATCAACCCTCAATAAAAAAATGGGAACACAAACACATAACACATGCCTCATAGGGGCGGCAGGGATGGAGATTATCTATATAAAACATAAACAATTGTGATACAACCAGCCAGATAAAAAAACACTAAAAAAATCACATCAATATACATAAAAATATCCAAGCGATAAAATCTTGTACTAAAATCTTATAAAAATAGAGCAGTGGGGCTATAGTGGAGGACCGGGAACCATAACAAAGACCTGCTCACCCATATCACAAATTCCCCCAGACCCCAATGGTCACTTTATATAACCCCGTCGGATGAGCCACATACAATTTAAAAAACGCGATACAGCAAAAACAATTGGGGGATGGGTATCGTATTTTAAGACTCTGTGCGCCTCTGTGGCGCGCTCAAACCCTAGATTTTTACACAGTTGGATTAACCACCGCTGACGTGGCAGCCGATAGGCGGGACAGAGGAGCAAAACATGGATTTCAGACTCCACCCTGTACTTGCACGCAGGGCATTCACCGTTTTGATCCTTCAGCCATTTAGTGGAATATGCTGCAAGTGGAAGAGTCCCCAACCTCAATTGCATATACAGTTTCCTTGCAATTGGGGGTTCGACAAAGTCCAAAAGGTTTCCCTACTATATACATCCTTTATTAATAAGAACTCTAGGGTTAAACGACCACTTGAGGCACTTTCTCGGATGGCACTTAGCTTTACTGCTCTATATGTATTAACTAAATCCAGCCTTGAGAGCTTAGCACACGAGGTCTCAGGCGTGTTCCAAAGGTCCGGCTTACCTATCCTACGGGCAAGATCCCTTATGTGGCAAAGCCATGTGATTTTCTTTGTATTACTCATTGTTAGAAACTCAGACAGTTCATCCCTAAAAACAGACAACTCCGGTGTCACCCACATCCTCCGCCAGAAAACTAGGGGTCTTATAGCAATTTCTTCATCCAGCGGTCTCAATCCGAGGTCCAGACGTAGGGGAATTAACGGGGTGCTACGGGGTAAACCTAGGACTTGTCGCATGAAATTATTCTCTACCTTTGTCAGGCTTCCAGTAGGACAATGTCCCCACAATTCTACCCCATAAAGTGTGGCACCCCTTGCCTGGGCTTTATAGATTTCCACCACGGGGGCCGCCGGTTTGAAAGCAGAAGATCTATACAGTTTCATTATACCTCCAGCAATCTGAGTTAGTCTGAGCCTCGCTTTGTCTATTTGGGGGCCCCATTCGAATTTCTCAGCCAGGGTAACTCCCAAATAGTCAAATGTCCTAACTCTCTCCAAGGCGACACCATATAGAGAGGGACTTGGACGGGTTTTATTAGGAGGGTTGAAGACCATATATTTAGTTTTGTCCAAGTTGATCTCCAGCCCTCTTAGCTTACAGAAGTTTGCAAAGCCATCTAAAATGCGCTGAATGCCCATTGGCGATTTAGAGAGCAGCAATGTGTCGTCTGCGAACATCAGCGCCGGGACCTTCCCTGAGGCTAGCCTTGGAGCATCATTATCCTTAATTAATAACAGGTGGTTTTTGTGAGATGTCAATTAGACTAATCGGTCTATAGTTGGAGGGAGCAAGGGGGCAACCTTTTTTGTATATGGGGACAATCTCGGCCCCGCGCCAGGTATCAGGGGGATTGGAGCCCTGCAATACCGCATTAAATAGGGCACACAGGTATGGGACCCATATTACAGGTTCTTTCCTAAAGAGATCCCCTGGAAGTTTATCTAAGCCTGGGGTCTACAGTACTCCTTAGTACACGTCTATAAGGGCATTTCTACCGGTCTTGGTAATTTATGTTAATATACCGAATACCAGACGGTAGTGCACTTTATCACTTTTCTTTTGTTTATCGGTCCTGACGAAGTGCCAATTGACCCGTTAGGGGCGAATCGGGCACGAAACATGTTGACCACTCGCATTTAGTTTGCCCTTGAGGAATACTATTTCCACTTGGGTACACACATAGTTTTTAATTAGGCTAGAGCTACCTAGTTTATTAAAACTTGATTCAATAGGACTGCTCCACACCTATTTTAATTATTTTATCACCTTGTGCACTACCTATCCCTCATACCCGCACGCACCCTACGGCTTCTTCTTTAAAAGATCCCCGGCAAAGAGCCCCGGTTTCGGGAGCCCGTCAGGCATTGCAGCGCCGGCCTGACGAGGGGCAAACGCCCGATGATGAAGCATGACACCTTCCGGGGTGTGTGAAGGCAGCACGAAGAAAGACCTGTCTTTCCCATCCGTCCAGATAGGAACTGCACACCCCCTTTAGATACTTAGCTTTACCCGGGAGCCTGTGTGCAGGACCTCCTAACTCAGCTCCCTGTCCCTCCTTTTCTAAAAATCCTCTGTGCATATGCCAGTTCAAACCAGCTCAGGGGCTACCTGCCCCTGCTCTGGCGCGAAACTTAACAAAGGGAAGTGGGTGTAGCCGCCCCCTCCCCTGACCCTCCCATAGGTGGGGTCATAGAGCTAGTCCCTCCCTTCTTTTTAGTATAAGAGGGGGAACCTGTGCATCGCAACCCAGATCTCCCTGGACGACGCTCTAAAGAAGAATCCTGGACCTTCGACGTTCCACTACCTCTGGAAGACTGAAGAATCTCCCTTGGAGTCAAGGAGTGACTCCCCTGCTTGGCAGGCACCAAAAACTACAACGACGGTCGCAAACTACACCGCTCCCGCCGGAGCCCGAAGTCCCTGCAGCCCAGGAAGAGGATTTCCTGACTTCTCCAAGGCCATCGTGAGTCCCCAGCGAAGCTGAGGCAAGTGGACCCCACGAGCGACGAGGAACCGCAGCCCCTGGGTATCGTGCACTATTGTCGAGTGCAACCCCTTCACGACATTCTACGAACTTGTGCTTTGGACCACGTGTGGTCCCAGGCTCTAGCAGGAATCCCTCCGAAGATCAGAGGCCTACACCGTCCCGTGTGACCGTGGACCCCTGTTGAGTGAATCCTCCCGAGGCGTCTTCGCGATCCCTTGCCAGCCAGCTTGTGGGTCCCCAGAAGACTTGTCAACAAAACCAAAGGGCTCCCCTAGTTGCTCCAGGCCTGCCCTGACCTACCCTTGCTGGGTAAGTCCCCCAGACCTTGCTGGTCTGCACCATTGACTTTTCCTCATCACCACGAGACTTGCTGCTACCAAGGCTTGTTGGCTCCAATCGAGTCGCCGACACCTCAGTAAGCT
This sequence comes from Calotriton arnoldi, assembly GCA_963921515.1. Taxonomy (NCBI): domain Eukaryota; kingdom Metazoa; phylum Chordata; class Amphibia; order Caudata; family Salamandridae; genus Calotriton; species Calotriton arnoldi. Next base: position 173,543 of record CAWUFW010014947.1, read on the forward strand.
GCAGACATCATGGGACACACCGAATCCAGCTCCTGGTCATCATCGATGCTGCCTGGACCACGTGGTCGAAGAGTCAAGACGCCCGTGAACGACCCAAAGCTGTCAACGACGGTGGGCATTCATCTTCCTTGCCCAGAGTCACTGCCAAGTGACTGTGAACACTGTCCCCTCTGCTTTCAGGTCTTCCTCCTTCCGAATCGAGGCTTGGATTCCAACGGACACTTCTTCTGTCGTCGCAAGCAGCAAGTCTTCATTGGTCCCCATTGAGAACGACCCGCGATCCGACACCAAAGGACACCTATGCACCCGGCTCCCCTGGGTGAGGTAACTTCAGCACTACGGTGCTCCTGTGGGTATGGGCCCTAGAACTACTTACCCTGTAAGTGGCTTGCTTGTAGCTACCCTAGAAGTGCCCTACAACTCCTATTTTCCCCGTGCGATTATCGCACTGGCTCGTACAGGGCTTGCGTCTGTGTTAGACACATCGCGTCCAACTCCCTTGTAACTCTATCAGTATCCGCGTCCTTCGACTCGTACTGACCGATCGGTGTGTTCGGCCTCGCCTCGAACACGCCAGGGACCTGTAACATTGATAACTCAATCGCGTTCTCTCGCATAGACTCGTACAGGACTCGCACCAGTGTCTGAACACCGCGTCCGTCCCCTGTGGGTCTCCTACAACTACCTGGGGTGGTTCTTTGGGGTCCCTCGATTCTATGTGCTCTAGACAAACAGTCTAGCCAAGATAAGATTGTGATATTTACTTGTGCTAACTTATTTTGATAAAACATTGACTTGTACATATGTTCCTGACTTCTAATCTCATAAAGAGATTAGTAGAGAGTTGTTTAGTAATAAATACATATATATTTGATATATATACCTGTGTGGTGTCTTTTCATTTGGTGATTCAAGAGATTGTGTGGTAAAACAAGCTGCTTTACATTCCTCCAAGACTTAGCCTGAAGGCTGCTCTCCACAGCTACCACTAGGATAGCTTTCTATAAAGGTTGTCTTAAACCTACCTACCATAAGAGTCGAATTGTACTGGTGCAAGGTGTCCACTTTAATTAGTGAACAGCATATACCAGGCCAACTTCTCACACTAATCCAAACACTCTGCCAATACTTAACCACTTATAAATTCACTATGCAGTCTCCTTGCACTTCTCCAATCACCGAGGCACTACCCGTGTACTCATGCAATGACCCAGGCACTAACACTTGCACTGCTACAATCCCCTGTGCACTACCCATGAAGTCCAGCCATCGCCCCGTCACTCCCCATACACTCCTCCAATCCCCCAGCCAGCACCATGTCCTTATCCAGTCACTCTGCCAAAACCCAAACACTTATAAATTCACCATGAAGTCTCCTTGCAATACTCTAATCATCCAGTCACTACGCATGTACTCATGCAATGCCCAGGCACTAACACATGCACTGTCACAATCACATGTGCACTACCCATGTAGTCCTCTAACCACCTACACACTGCTCATTCGCACCTTTATTTTCCCAGGTACTACCCATGCACTCCAGCAATCACACTGTCACTCACTGTGCACTCCTTCAATCACCCAGCCAGTAGCATGAACTAATCCAATTACTCCGCCAATACCCAAGCACTTATAAATTCACCATGCAGTCTCCTTGCAATACTCTAATCATCCAGTCAGACAGCTTCGACGCACAAACAACGCACCCTACCGCCGAACCAACGCCCGCCACCACCACCCTCTGCAACTGGACCCCGATCAGCACCGAAGACACCACCCGCACGATGAACTCCATCCACTCCGGATCACCAACCGACCCCTGCCCACACCACGTCTTCAACAAAGCCGACGCCACCATCGCACCCCATCTCCGGGACATCATCAACTCCTCCTTCCACACCGCCACCTTCCCGGAGAGCTGGAAGCACGCCGAGCTTACCGCCCTCCTGAAGAAACCAACGGCGGACCCCACCGACCTCAAGAACTACCGTCCCATCTCGCTCCTTCCGTTTCCGGCCAAAGTCATCGAGAAGACCGTCAACAGACAGCTTGCCGCCTTCCTCGAGACGAATGGATCCCTCGACCCCTCGCAGTCCGGGTTTCGGGCCAACCACAGCACCGAGACCGCCCTTATCGCAGCCACCGACGACATCAGAACCCTAACCGACAACGGGGAAACAGCTGCCCTCATCCTCTTGGACCTCTCTGCGGCGTTCGACACCGTCTGCCACCGCACCCTAGTGAAGCGCCTCAGCAACATCGGAATCCGAGAGAAAGCACTGGAATGGATCATCTCGTTCCTCGCCGGAAGAACCCAGAGAGTCCGCCTCCCCCCGTTCAGATCCGAAGCCACCGAAGTCATCTGCGGCGTTCCACAAGGATCCTCACTCAGCCCAACCCTCTTCAACGTCTACATGAGCCCCCTCGCAGCCATCGCACGCCGACACAACCTCAACATCATCTCCTACGCCGACGACACCCAGCTGATCCTCTCCCTCACCAACGACCCCACCACCGCCAGAGCCAACCTACACGACGGGATGAGAGACGTCGCCGACTGGATGAGGAACAGCCGCCTTAAACTGAACTCAGATAAGACGGAAGTCCTCATCCTGGGCTCATCACCCTCCGCCTGGGACGACTCCTGGTGGCCCCCGGCCCTGGGCACCGCGCCCAAGCCAACGGACCACGCACGCAACCTGGGCTTCATCCTGGACTCCTCCCTGTCGATGACCAGACAAGTCAACGCCGTCTCATCTTCATGCTTCAACACTCCTGCGCATGCTCCGCAAGATCTTCAGATGGATCCCCACTGAAACCAGGAAGACCGTCACCCAGGCACTCGTCACCAGCCGACTGGACAATGGGAACACCCTCTACGCCGGAACCACAGCCAAACTTCAAAAGAGACTCCAGCGCATCCAGAACGCCTCCGCACGACTCATCCTGGACATCCCCCGACACAGCCACATCACCGTGCACCTGAAAGACCTGCACTGGCTCCCCGTCAGCAAGAGAATCACGTTCAGACTCCTCACCCACGCACACAAGGCCCTCCACGACCTGGGCCCAAAGTACCTCAACGACCGCATGACCTTCTACACGCCCACACGCCAGCTACGATCAACCAGCCACGCCTCGCCACCGTACCACGCATCCGCAGAACCACCGCCGGAGGAAGATCCTTCTCCTACCTGGCAGCCAAGACCTGGAACTCCCTCCCCACTCACCTTCGGCGAACCCAGGACCATCTCTCCTTCAGGAAGCAGCTCAAGACCTGGCTGTTCGAGCAGTAACTTACCCCCTCCCCCAGCGCCTTGAGACCCTCCCGGGTGAGTAGCGCGCTCTATAAATGCCATGATTGATTGATTGATTGATTGTGTACTCATGCAATGACCCAGTCACTAACACATGCACTGCTGAAATCCCCTATGCACTACCCATGCAGTCCTCTAACCACTTACACACTTCTCATTCGTTCCTTCAATTCCCTAGGTAGCACCCATTCAGTCCAGCAATCACCCTGTCACTCCCTGTGCACTCCTCCAGTCACCCAGCCACTACCATGTACTAATTCAAACACTCTGCCAATACCCAAGTGTAGGAGAGTAGGATCTGCTTCACATGGGTACCCCCACTTTTTGCTGATGCTTCACTGTTTTTCGACTTTAGTCTGGCTGGGGCCCTGCTAATCAGAACCCCAGCCTAGCTGCTTCCTCTCTAAAATGGTTTCCATGTGCCTTAGGCACATCTCTGATTGGAATCTGGAGTGCCCTTATAAGTCCCTAGTATTTGGTATACTATGTACCCAGGGCATAGGTACCTCAGAGACCTACCAGGGGCTGCAGCATGTATTGTGCCACCCCTGGAAGGCCATCCAAAATGACACCACATGTCTGCTACTGCAGCCTGGGTAAGGTGGTGCATGCACTCTTTACTGTGATATAGGTTACCTATATCACTACATATATACACACATATAAACCTATAAGTCACTCCTATGGCAGGCCTTATCAATCCTGAAGGCAGAGTGCTTGGTTCTTATGTGAGAGGGTGCCCCTGCATGAGCAGAGCCCCTCTGCAGCGTTCGGAGACCTTTCTCTGATGCTGTTTGCAGTGCAGCCTGACCATATACTCTTAAGTGCATTATATCCTCGCGGTACAATGCTAACTTTGGACTGGCTGCACCAAAACATGTCGTGTTTGGTGTCAAACATCTTGGAATACTACCCCCCTGCCAGTTCTGGCGGCGGGGGTATCGATCCACCCTTCTAGAGGGAGAGACATGTACACACCGGCCTACCCGGTAACTTCTTTCCAGAGCCCTGGCATCACAAAATGGATGCCACAGACACGGGTCTGGCCTCCTGCTGCTGACTGAAACTCCGGCAGGGGAGGCCTGGACAATAGGTTTCCTGTCCAAGGGAGGTGTAACCACCTCCCCAGACAGGATGATGTGTATTGGGGCTGGGCGGGAGCACTCTCTGGTGCTTTGAAGTCCTGCACTGGGGGCACATTTGGTGTCCCTGTGCATACCCCAGTTCAAACCGGTTCAGGGGCTTCCAGCCCCTGCTCTGGCGCGAAACTGGACAAAGGGAAATGGGTGTAACCACCCCTCTGCCCTGACCCTCCCATAGGTGGGTCCCCAGAGTATGTCCAACCCCTAACTTGGTATAAGTATGGGACCCCAGTCCTTAGGACTTTAGATTACCCTGGACGAAACTCTGACACTGAATCCTGGACCTTCGATGCTCTACCTGAAGATTAAAGGACTGAAGAATCTCCCTTGGGGTCAAGGAGTGACTCCCCTGCTTGGCAGGCACCTAAGAAGCAATTGTCTGGTCTGCATCGCTGAAGCTCCTGCCGGACGCCGAAGTCTTTGCAACACCAGAGGTGGATTTCCAGACTTCCCCGAGGCTGCCCTGAGTCCCCAGCGAAGCTGAGGCCCATAGCTGTCGTGGGTCACGTGGAACCGTGACCCCTGGACACCAAGTACTTTTGCAAGTGCATCCTCTTCTGGGTCTCCCACAAAGTTGTGCTTTGGGCACAGAGTAGCCCCCGCCTCCAGCACTGACTGCACCGAAGATCACTGGCCTCCACTCCACGAGTGTCCTGTGAGCCAGCTCCAAGTGCATCCACTGGAGGCTCCTTTGCGGTCGCTAGTCCGTTGGCTAGTGGGCCCTCCCGAAGGCAACTCTTCTTCTGCTTGAGCTTTCCTGTTTGCTCAAGACGTGCCCTGACTTACCCTCACTGGGTGAGTCCCCCAGACCTTGCTGGTCTGCATCAACGTCCTTTCTTTGTTTCTACGAGACTTGCCGTTGCCAAGGCTTGTTGGGTCCAATCCGTTCGCCTACACCCCTGCAATCGACAGACGTCGTGGCGCAGCTCGAATCCAGCTCCTGGTTGTCGTTGACGCCTCCTGGACCTCGTGGCTGAAGAGTCAAGATGACCGTCAACCTACCTGAAGCACCCGACATCGGTGGGCATCTGCTCATCGCCTTCCTGGTCACTGGCTAGTGACCCAGACTCTGTCCCCTCTGCTTTCAGGTTCTTCAGATCTTCGATCCACCCGAACACTTTCGACTTGGTCACCAGCCGCACTTTGCAGCAGATCGCCATTGAAAACGGCGACGAAACCCAACCCCGAAAGACACCTATGCACCCGGCTTCCCTGGGTGAGGTAACTCGAGTACTCCGGTGCTCCCATGGGTATAGACTCTAGAACGACCTAGTTCTAAAAGGGTTTGCTCCAAGTCCTCCTCTAAGTGTCCTTATTCTTTAAAACTCTAACTGCGACATTCCCCATAGAAGTCAACGGCGGCTCGCGGCTGTGTTCTCACACTGCACGCGTCCCCCGTGGGTCCCCTGTGTCACTACCTTGGGTGGTTCCTTGAGGGCCAAGCACTTCTACAGGCTCTAGGCCCTGTGTCCAGCTCAGTCGTGGTTCTTATACCACTTTATTGGTATATGGTTTGGTACGCCCCTAGGGCTCAAATGTGTATTTGTGCTATTACTGTTGATAACTGACTTGTAACTTATGTATTTCGAACTCTAGCCTCATAAAGAGACTAGAGGGGTGTGTTTAAGACTAAATACATATATTTTAAATATATACCTGGTGTGGTCCTCTTTCATTTGGTCACTCAAGAGATTATAGACTGGTAAAACAAGCTGCTTTACATTCCTTCAAGACTTAACCTGAAGGCTGCTCTCCATAGCTACCACTAGGATAGCTTTCAATAAAGGTTGTCTTTAACCTATCTCCAATAAGGGGTTGTTTGGACTGGTGCAAGGTGCCCACTATAATTAGTGGGCAGCATATACCAGGCCAACTTCTCACATTGGTGTGCAGCGTGTGGGATTCCAGCTTGCTATTGTTTTACCAGATAATCTCAATTGAATTGATCAACTGAAAACCACTAAGGGTACCTTAGGTACATATAAATCTAGCTTAGGATACAGTAAGTTCTACTGAACTTAGAGTTGTGTGTTAAGGGATAGCACACCCTTTCTACAACTCAAGAGAGTTTAGTAGGCCACACTAGAGTAGGTAGTGCATACACCACACCACACTAGTAATGTCTTCAGGGCCAGGAACCAGTGGGTCCCAGCCAGAAGCCAATGGGCTTCTTCCTCCAAGTATGATAATCTCCCATTCTTGGAATTGAGAGCATTAAGCACTGCTAGGAAACTGAAGACAGGCAAAAGTGCCAACACCCAACGCCTCATAGAGGTACTCCTGCTAGATGATCTCAGAAGACTACCAGGGTCTGAAGGGGTAGGCAGAGAGGGTGGGGCAGAAGATGAGGAAGGGGCCAGGGGTGAAATCACCCAGGACCCCCCCTCTGAAACAGGCCAGGAAGGTGACAATGACCTTGACCTGGAAAATCCAGCTCCTCCTGTGGATGAGGAGGAGGATCAGGATGACCTCCCCTTTGTCCCCCAGGAAGAGTTGTGAGTGTGCCAAGAAGGACTAGATCTCCTTCTCAGGAGTCTAACCACTCTGACACCTCAGTAGGGACCTCTATTTCTTCTCATAGGAGGGAGTCCTCTCATGAGAGGAAAGAGAGACTGCTCAAGTATGGAGAAGCTCAGCTGAGACTCAGAAGAGAGCAGTTGGCTATAGACAGAGAGTCCCTAGAGCTTGAAAGGCAAAGAAAAAGATGGGACTAGAGTCCCATGGTGGCAGCAACTTCCCTAGTGGTAGGGAAAGGTCTTATGACGATAGAAACCTGAGCAAGATTGTCCCTCCCTAACAGAGTGGGGATGACATCCACAAATGGATAACTGCACTGGAGAGGGCCTGTAAAGTACAGAGGGTCCCTCAGGAGCAGTGGGCAGCAATCTTGTGGCTCTCCTTTGCAGACAAAGGTAGAGATAAGCTCCTCTCTGTTAGAGAAGAGGATGCTGATAATTATCCAGTCTTAAAAAGGTCACTGATTGATGGGTTTGGCCTAACAACTGAACAATACAGGTTAAAGTTCAGAGATACCCAAAAGGCACAGACTCAAGACTGGGTGGACTTTGTTGATTGTTCTGCTAAGGCTCTGGAAGGTTGGTTAGTGGGCAGTAAGGTATGTGACTTCAAAGGATTGTACAATCTTATCATGAGGGAGCAGATTCTTAATAACTGTCAAAATCAGCTGTTGCATCGGTACCTGGTGGACTCTGAACTGACCTCTCCCCAAGAATTGGGAAAGAAGGCAGACAAATGGGTCAGAACCAGGGTGAGGCAGAAGGTACAGAACCAAGGTAGTGCCCCAAAGAAGCAAGATTCTAAGAACTCTGACAAGGGTGGGGAGAAGGGTAAAGACCAGAAGTCTTCACAAGGCCCCCAAAAATCTTCTTCAGGTGGGGATTCACAGTCTAACAAGGGAAAAGGCCAAAAGAAACCATGGTGCAAAGTCTGTAAGCAAAAGACACACTGGACCAGAGATTGCACCAAGTCCAAAGACTCTATTCCAGCCCCCACCAATGCCCCTAAGGCACCTGTTCCCCCTAGTGCAGTTACAAATGATGGTGGGAGTACACAGGCCAAGGGTTTAGTAGGGTTGACCCTGGGTAATGAGATGAGCTCTGGCCTAGTCAGAGAACTCACTCTGGCTGTCCTAGTCTATGATGGAGGCATGGATGTGACCTCCTCTGTGAGTCCCAGTAATCTGGGCAAATACAGGCAACAGCCCTTAATCAATGGAAAAGAGGCTTTGGCATTTAGGGACACAGGGGCAAGTGTCACCATGGTGACACAAGACCTTGTGGATCCTGGGCAGATTATACTTGGTGAGATGTACCAAGTGACCAATGCTAGCAATGTCAGAACAGACCATACTCTGGCAGTTGTTAACTTCTCCTGGGGAGGGGTAACTGGCCTTAAGAATTTTGTGGTGAGTGCAAACCTACCAGTGGAATACTTGCTTGGCAATGATCTTGAAACTTCAGCTTGGGCAGAAGTGGAGCTCAGGACCCATGCAGAAATGCTGGGGATCCCTGCAGATGTGTTTGCTGTGACCAGGTCACAGAGCAAAATGTCTAACACTGAACAGGCCTTGGATCCTGAAACCATGGACCAAGTGCCCTCCAAGAGGAGGAGTAGTAGGGTTAAGGCAGTGCCTTCCCCCATGGCTCAGAAGGAAGATCAGTCTCTTGAGGGGGATGATCTCAGTCCTGAGGAAGGAACTGTCCCAGAGGAGCTTGAACCTGACCAGGTTGAGTTCTTGAGGACAGGGGGCCCTTCCAGGGCAGATCTGAGCCAGGAGCAGCAGAGCTGCCCCTCTCTTGAACCCCTCAGACAGCAAGCTGCTGCTGAGGCTGGTGGGAATGCTAGTGGTCCCCATAAAGTATATTGGGATGATGGACTCTTATACTCAGAGTGTAGAGACCCCAAGCCTGGTGCCACCAGGAGGTTGGTTATACCTCTGAAGTTCAGGGGCTTCCTATTGACCCTAGCCCATGATATTCCCCTAGCAGGTCACCTGGGCCAGAACAAGACTTGGGACAGACTTGTCCCTCACTTTCACTGGCCCCACATGTCTGAAGACACCAAGGAGTTTTGTCGCTTCCTGTGTATCCTGCCAAGCCAGTGGGAAGGCAGGTGGCACCACAAAGGCCCCCTGATACCACTACCTGTGGTGGGGGTTCCCTTTGAGAGGGTAGGGATTGATATTGTTGGTCCCATGGATCCCCAAACAGCATCTGGGCACAGGTTTATCCTGGTGGTGGTGGACCATGCCACTAGGTACCCAGAGGCTATTCCCCTTAGGACCACTACAGCACCTGTGGTGGCAAGAGTCCTCCTGGGAATTTTCTCAAGAGTAGGCTTCCCTAAGGAGGTTGTATCAGACAGGGGTGCAAACTTTATGTCTGGATACTTGAAGGCAATGTGGAAGGAGTAGTGTGGAGTGACTTACAAGTTCACCACACCCTACCACCCACAATGCAATGGTTTAGTTGAGAGATTCAACAAAACCTTAAAGGGCATGATTAAAGGGCTCCCAGAAAAGCTTAGGCGAAGATGGGACATACTCTTGCCTGCCTTTTATTTGCATACAGGGAGGTGCCTCAAAAGGGGGTTGGCTACAGCCCTTTTGAACTTTTGTTTGGTCACCCTGTCAGGGGTCCATTGTGCTTGGTAAAGGAAGGATGGGAGTTACCTCGCAAGCCCCCAAAGCATGACATAGTGGACTATGTACTTGGTCTCCGCTCCAGGATGGCTGAATACATGAAAAAGGCAACTAAAAACCTTGAGGCTAGCCAGGAACTGCAAAAAGCCTGGCATGACCAAAAGGCTGTGCTGACTGTTTACCAGCCAGGACAGAAGGTGTGGGTGCTGGAGCCAGTGGCCCCAGCAGCTCTCCAAGACAAGTGGAGTGGACCCCATACCATTGTTGAACAGAAGGGTGAGGTCACCTATTTAGTAGACCTAGGAACACCCAGGAGTCCCCACAGGGTTCTCCATGTCAACAGATTGAAGCCATATGTGGACAGGGCAGACATGGGCTTGCTCATGGCTACTGATGAAGGACAGGAGCAAGAGAGTGACCCACTCCCTGACCTGCTCTCACAGAACCCTGATGATGGGTCAGTGGATGGTGTAGCCTTGGCAGGCAGCCTCACTGCTCAGCAGCAAGCTGATTGTAGACAAGTGCTCAATCAGTACAGACATATGTTCTCTCTGACTCCAAGTCAGACCACCTGGTGCACTCATGAAGTGGACACTGGGGACAGTCTGCCTATTAAAAATAAGATTTATAGGCAACCTGACCATGTCAGGGACTGTATCAGGACAGAAGTCCAGAAAATGTTGGGTTTGGGAGTTATTGAACCCTCAGATAGCCCTTGGGCTAGTCCAGTGGTCCTTGTGCCAAAACCTCACACCAGTGGTGGGAAAAGAGAGATGAGGTTTTGTGTGGACTGCAGGGGTCTCAATCCAGTCACTAGGACTGATGCCCAACCAATACCTAGGGCAGATGAGCTAATAGACACTTTGGCCTCAGCCAAGTATCTAAGCACATTTGACCTGACAGCTGGCTACTGGCAGATCAGACTAGCTGATGATGCAAAGCCAAAAACAGCATTCTCAACCCCTAGTGGGCATTATCAATTTGTGGTAATGCCCTTTGGTTTGAAAAATGCACCTGCCACTTTTCAGAGGTTGGTGAACACAGTCCTTACAGGCCTGGAAGCCTATAGTGCAGCATATCTAGATGATATTGCTATCTTTAGCTTCACCTGGGAGGATCACCTGGTCCACCTCAGAAATGTTTTGCAGGCCCTGCAGAAAGCAGGCCTAACTATCAAGGCCACAAAGTGCCAGATAGGGCAGAGTCAGGTTGTGTACCTGGGCCACCTTGTGGGTGGAGGCCAGGTTCAACCATTGCAGAGCAAGATCCAGACCATCATGGACTGGACTGCTCCAACTACCCAGACTCAGGTGAGAGCCTTTTAGGCCTGACTGGGTACTATAGGAGATTTGTCAAGGGGTATGGATCAATAGTGACACCCCTGAATGACTTAACTTCCAAGAAAATGCCCAAAAAGGTTCAGTGGATAGTTAGCTGTCAAAAGGCATTTGATGACCTGAAGCAGGCCATGTGCACTGCTCCCATTCTGCAGAGTCCTGATTACTCCAAGAAGTTCATTGTCCAAACAGATGCATCTGAATTGGGGGTAGGGGCTGTACTGTCACAATTGAATGAAGAAGGTCAGGATCAGCCAGTAGCTGTCATTAGCAGAAGGCTGACCCCTAGAGAGAAACGTTGGTCAGCCATAGAGAGGGAGGCCTTTGCTGTGGTTTGGGCTCTGAAGAAGTTGAGGCCATACTTGTTTGGTACTCACTTCCTTGTTCAAACAGACCACAAGCCACTCCTATGGCTAAAACAAATGAAGGGTGAAAACCCCAAACTGCTTAGGTGGTCCATTTCCCTACAGGGGATGGACTTTACAGTGGAACATAGACCTGGGAGTAACCATGCCAATGCAGATGGACTCTCTAGGTACTTCCACTTAGAACATGAAGACTCAACTGGTCAAGGTTAGTTTAATGTCCCTACGTTTGGGGGGTTGTGTAGGAGAGTAGGATCTGCTTCACATGGGTACCCCCACTTTTTGCTGATGCTTCACTGTTTTTCGACTTTAGTCTGGCTGGGGCCCTGCTAATCAGAACCCCAGCCTAGCTGCTTCCTCTCTAAAATGGGTTCCATGTGCCTTAGGCACATCTCTGATTGGAATCTGGAGTGCCCTTATAAGTCCCTAGTATATGGTATACTATGTACCCAGGGCATAGGTACCTCAGAGACCTACCAGGGGCTGCAGCATGTATTGTGCCACCCCTGGAAGGCCATCCAAAATGACACCACAGGTCTGCTACTGCAGCCTGGGTAAGGTGGTGCATGCACCCCTTACTGTGATATAGGTTACCTATATCACTACATATATACACACATATAAACCTATAGGTCACTCCTATGGCAGGCCTTATCAATCCTGAAGGCAGAGTGCTTGGTTCTTATGTGAGAGGGTGCCCCTGCATGAGCAGAGCCCCTCTGCAGTGTTCGGAGACCTTTCTCTGATGCTGTTTGTAGTGCAGCCTGACCATATACTCTTAAGTGCATTATATCCTCGCGGTACAATGCTAACTTTGGACTGGCTGCACCAAAACATGTCGTGTTTGGTGTCAAACATCTTGGAATACTACCCCCCGCCAATCCTGGTGGCGGGGGTAGCATTCCGCCCTTCTAGAGGGAGAGACATGTACACACCGGCCTGCCCGGTAACTTCTTTCCAGAGCCCTGGCATCACAAAATGGATGCCGCTGCCACAGACACGGGTCTGGCCTCCTGCTGCTGACTGAAACTCCGTCAGGGGAGGCCTGGACAATAGGTTTCCTGTCCAAGGGAGGTGTAACCACCTCCCCAGACAGGATGATGTGTATTGGGGCTGGGCGGGAGCACTCTCTGGTGCTTTGAAGTCCTGCACTGGAGGCACATTTGGTGTCCCTGTGCATACCCCAGTTCAAACCGGTTCAGGGGCTTCCAGCCCCTGCTCTGGCGTGAAACTGGACAAAGGGAAATGGGTGTAACGAACCCTCTGCCCTGACCCTCCCATAGGTGGGTCCCCAGAGTATGTCCAACCCCCTAACTTGGTATAAGTATGGGACCCCAGTCCTTAGGACTTTAGATTACCCTGGACGAAACTCTGACACTGAATCTTGGACCTTCGACGCTCTACCTGAAGATTAGAGGACTGAAGAATCTCCCTTGGGGTCAAGGAGTGACTCCCATGCTTGGCAGGCACCTAAGAAGCAATTGTCCGGTCTGCATCGCTGAAGCTCCCGCCGGACGCCGAAGTCTTTGCAACACTAGAGGTGGATTTCCAGACTTCCCCGAGGCTGCCCTGAGTCCCCAGTGAAGCTGAGGCCCGTAGCTGTCGTGGGTAACGTGGAACCGTGACCCCTGGACACCGAGTACTTTTGCAAGTGCATCCTCTTCTGGGTCTCTCACGAAGTTGTGCTTTGGGCTCCAAGTAGCCCCCGCCTCCAGCACCGACTGCACCGAAGATCACTGGCCTCCACTCCACGAGTGTCCTGTGAGCCAGCTCCAAGTGCGTCCACTTGAGGCTCCTTTGCGGTCGCTAGTCCGTTGGCTAGTGGGCCCTCCCAAAGGCAACTCTTCTTCTGCTTGGGCTTTCCTGGTCGCTCCAGACGTGCCCTGACTTACCCTTGCTGGGTGAGTCCCCCAGACCTTGCTGGTCTGCATCAACGTCCTTTCTTTGTTTCTACGAGACTTGCCGTTGCCAAGGCTTGTTGGGTCCAATCCGGTCGCCGACACCTCTGCAATCGACAGACGTCATGGGGCAGCTTGAATCCAGCTCCTGGTCATTGTCGACGCCTCCTGGACCTCGTGGCTGAAGAGTCAAGACGACCGTCAACCTACCTGAAGCACCCGACATCGGTGGGCATCTGCTCATCGCCTTCCTGGTCACTGGCTAGTGACCCAGACTCTGTCCCCTCTGCTTTCAGGTTCTTCAGATCTTCGATCCACCCTTGGATCCACCCGAACACTTTCGACTTGGTCGCCAGCCGCACTTTGCAGCACATCGCCATTGAAAACGACGACGAAACCCGACCCCGAAAGACACCTATGCACCCGGCTTCCCTGGGTGAGGTAACTCGAGTACTCCGGTGCTCCCGTGGATATAGACTTTAGAACGACCTAGTTCTAAAAGGGTTTGCTCCAAGTCCTACTCTAAGTGTCCTTATTCTTTAAAACTCTAACCGCGACATTCCCCATAGAAGTCAACGGCGGCTCGCGGCTGTGTTCTCACACTGCACGCGTCCCCCGTGGGTCCCCTGTGTCACTACCTTGGGTGGTTCCTTGAGGGCCAAGCACTTCTACAGGCTCTAGGCCCTGTGTCCAGCTCAGTCATGGTTGTTATACCACTTTATTGGTATATGGTTTGGTACGCCCGTAGGGCTCAAACGTGTATTTGTGCTATTAATGTTGATAACTGACTTGTAACTTATGTACTTCGAACTCTAGCCTCATAAAGAGACTAGAGGGGTGTGTTTAAGACTAAATACATATATTTTAAATATATACCTGGTGTGGTCCTCTTTCATTTGGTCACTCAAGAGATTATAGACTGGTAAAACAAGCTGCTTTACATTCCTTCAAGACTTAGCCTGAAGGCTGCTCTCCATAGCTACCACTAGGATAGCTTTCAATAAAGGTTGTCTTTAACCTATCTCCAATAAGGGGTTGTTTGGACTGGTGCAAGGTGCCAACTATAATTAGTGGACAGCATATACCAGGCCAACTTCTCACACCAAGCACTTATAAATTCACCATGCAGTCTCCTTGCAATACTCTAATCATCCAGTCAGTACTCGTGTACTCATGCAATGACCCAGTCACTAACACATGCACTGCTGCAATCCCCTATGCACTACCCATGCAGTCCTCTAACCACTTACACACTTCTCATTCGTTCCTTCAATTCCCTAGGTAGTACCCATGCAGTCCAGCAATCACCCTGTCACTCCCCGTGCACTCCTCCAGTCACCCAGCCACTATCATGTACTAATCCAAACACTCCGCCAATACCCAAGCACTTATAAATTCACCATGCAGTCTCCTTGAAATACTCTAATCATCCAGTCAGTACCTGTGTACTCATGCAATGACCCAGTCACTAACACATACACTGCTGCAATCCCCTATGCACTACCCATGCAGTCCTCTAACCACTTTCACACTTCTGATTTGTTCCTTCAATTCCCTAGGTAGCACCCATGCAGTCCAGCAATCACCCTGTCACTCCCCGTGCACTCCTCCAGTCACCCAGCCACTACCATGTACTAATCCAAACACTCCGCCAATACCCAAGCACTTATAAATTCACCATGCAGTCTCCTTGCAATACTCTAATCATCCAGTCAGTACCCGTGTACTCATGCAATTACACAGTCACTAACACATGCACTGCTGCAATCCCCTATGCACTACCCATGCAGTCCTCTAACCACTTACTTCTCATTCGTTCCTTCAATTCCCTAGGTAGTACCCATGCAGTCCAGCAATCACCCTGTCACTCCCCGTGCACTCCTCCAGTCACCCAGCCACTACCATGTACTAATCCAAACACTCTGCCAATACCCAAGCACTTATAAATTCACCATGCAGTCTCCTTGCAATACTCTAATCATCCAGTCACTACCCATGTACTCATGCAATCACCCAGGCACTGATGCAATCACTTATGCACTACCAATGCACTCATGCAATTACTCAGACATTACCCATGTACACATCCAATTATGCAGGCACTACCCATACTCTCATGCAACCACCTGCGTACTACTAATGCACTCATGCAATCACCCAGGTACTACTCATGTACTCATGCAATCACTCATGCAATAGTTACACAATCTTCCAACCATCTACTCAGTACCTAAGCACTCATCCAATCACTCTTATATTAACCAAGCAATTATCTACTCATCCAGGCAGTATTCATGCACCCATGTAATCATGCAGATATTATCTGTACAGTTCATACACAACATAGAAATTTCTCTTTTTTAACCAGAATAGGTAGTTCTAACAAGAACTGTTTTTTTTCTTCTTTTGTTATTTTATATTTTTTTTGTGATTTTTTAACTTTTTACATTTTTTGGGTGTTTTTTCAAAAATGAAACAAAAATAAACAGAATAAACTGTGAAAACTTTCACAACATTTTGCAATTAGTAACATTGCAAAAACAAAAAAAAATTAACAAAAGTGGTTTGAGATTGCAAATACAATTGCATCTATGGATTGTTCTCCAATGCAGAGAACTTTGTTGCATTTTACACAACTCTGTTTAAGTCTCGCAAATTCAGGCTTGATGCTGGTTGTCATGGCAGTTGGAGAACCAGATGATGTGCTTGCACCTCCAGATTGGGCTTGTCCTGCAGCCTGCTTCGCCATTGCACAACGATGTTGCTCTTGTGCAAGCACCCTTGGATGAATAGTCTGAAGATGCTTCAGCATGGATGAGGTGCCACACGAATACTTCTTTTCCGACACACGTGACAGGACCCTTTGGCACAGAGTGCACGTAACTTTCCGTGCATTCACTTTCTTTTGGCCTTCAGGGATGGAAAAGTAAGCCCAGACAACACTTTCAAACCTTTCCTTCACTGGTTCTGGTTCATCATCTTCTTCCTCTGAAAGAACCTGTAGTGGAATATTGGAAGAAGCCATTTGTCCTTGCTGTTTTTCAAAAACACCCAAAAAATGGAGAAAAAGTACAGAGAAATCACAGCTGCAGTCTCTCTGCTGAGGTTCTGCAAAGTAGAATAAAATATGGGTGGGGTCTTGAAACTTCCAGAATGAAAAAGTTATGAACCAATGAAATTCTTCCTTTGAAAAAATCACCTGAATTCGCGCACCGCGTGCACCCATCGCGAATTCTAAAAAATATATTTACTAGTAATTTATCTTTATTCTACTTACAAAGATATCATTTTTATAAAAAAAGTAAATAATCTCTTGGTTTAATATACATGTAAAAGTTATATATATATATATAGATTTAGAAGCTAAAAAGTCACGGCGGATTCGCGCACCCAGCGCGAGGCCCGCAACTCCGTGCGTAACGTTACGTGGGGTTGTAATTCGCGCACCCGTCGTTTACGAAGCGCGCGTCCTACACGACTTTACCAAAATGGCAGTTTGAATTCGTGCACCGATCGAGATGGGTACACGATGGGTGCGCGACTTCAATCGTTTATTTAAAAAAAAAAAGAATATTTTTTTCTTTTACAAACTACAAAATAATACAAAAATGTCATAATAATTAAAAAATAGGAAAAAATATTTAAAAATAATTATACTTAGAAAATAGCATTTAAAAAACCTTTGAAATTCACTGAAAAAAACATAGGTTTCAGGCACGTTATAGTTAGAAATTAGCATTTAAAAAATCTTAGAAATTCACTGAAAAAACCACAGGTTTCAGGGACGTTATAGTTAGTTGGACATTTCACTCTTACAAAACCAGAGAAATTCAGCCGTTTTAGTTAGTTCAGCTAACTATAACTCGCGCCCCCGCAATGCACTGCTGATGACGTCACATATTACATCATTCATGACATGGTCAGTGACATCACTGATGACATCTCGACATCACTGATGACCTCATCCATGTGAAAAGCTGATGCACCTCCTCACACCCAAATATAACCTTTGATACATCCACTATAAAATACAGACTACCATTTTCGACACCATAGACACATCAATACCAGTTACTACATACGTACTCACTGATTACTAGGTCTACACAAACATCCACTCATTCACCTATACAGTCACTCATACATGCTGTCACTCATCAACACAACACTATCATATGCAGTCATACACCTATACATACACTCACACACCGCCACTCACCCATAGACTTACTCACACACCTCCTCAGTCATGCAAAGAATCAATTACACTTCCATTTACTCACCTATACAGTTATACACACACCATCTCACTTATTCATACAGTTACTAATGCATACTTACTCTCTTAAACAATAACTGATACAAGTACACACTCATCCATACAGCCACTCTAACAATCACTCACTCTCACATATAGTTATTTATATACACCATCACTCACATATACTGCCTTTTACATATGTAGTTACTCACACATGTACAACTGAGACATCCATTCACTCACCAACACACCCATACACAGACTCACCCACCCATACAGCTGTTTCCACATGCACTGTTAAACCCATACAACCAGTAAATCAACCACTTACACATCTATGCTCCCACCCACCAACACACACACTCAGGCACCCATACAAATACTCAGGCAAACAATCAATAATCCATATAGACACTCATGTAGCTACTGACCAACCCATGCAGCAGCTTACACAAGAACAGACAGACTGATACAGACATTCATACAGTTTAGTCACTAACCCATGCATTCAGTAAGACACATTAAATCACTCACATATAGTCACTCACACACCTACTAAATCCCCCATCCAGACACTTATACACCCACTCATTCCTCAATACACCTTGGCATATATATATAAAACATATTTAAACTTTACAGAAACACACAGTCACTGGATGATGTCATCAGTGATGTCATCAGTGATGTCATCAGTGATGTCATTTGAGATGTCATCAGTGATGTCATCAGTGATGTCACTGACCATGTCATGAATGATGTAATATGTGACGCCATCAGCAGTGCATTGCGGGGGTGCAAGTTATAGTTAGCTGAACTAACTATAACGGCTGAATTTCTCTGGTTTTGTATGAGTGAAATGTCCAACAAACTATAACGTCCCTGAAACCTGTGTTTTTTCAGTGAATATATATATATATTCACTGAAAAAACACAGGTTTCAGGGACGTTATAGTTAGTATTAGCATTTAAAAAACCTTACAAATTCACTGGAAAAAAAACAGGTTTCAGGGACGTTATAGTTAGGATTTAGCATTTGAAAAACCTTAGATATTCACTGGAAAAAACAGGTTTCAGGGACGTTATAGTTAGGCTGACATTTCACTCGTACAAAACCAGAGAAATTCAGCCGTTTTTGTTAGCTGAGCTAACTATAACTCGCGCCCCCGCAATGCACTGCTGATGACGTCACATATTACATCACTCATGACATGGTCAGTGGCATCACTGATGACATCTCAAATGACATCACTGATGACATTATCCAGTGACTGAGTGTTTCTAAAAAGTTTAAGAATGTTATATATATATTTCGACTAAGTACAGTAGCAAGGAGTGAAACATCATGACACGCCGAGATTGTACTAATATTCCTGTTCACGAAGTTGAACTTGTACAATGTTTTTAATACAATAGTGCAATCATTTTGATGGTGTTTGATTTTCTGATCCAATTTGGTAATAATAATCTTGGCATTTTTTAGCTTTTACAAATCCAATTTTGGTATGTTTTAATAGATTTTAAATTGCCATTTTTATTCCAATGCTATGAATTTTAACACCATGATTTTTAGTATGTATGCATTTTTTATCATTATATTTATAGATTTATGTATTTATCGTGATATTTATTTTAATGCATATTTGCAGGTAGTGAACCTCTTGCTAAGTGGAACTGAGTAACTCTTCAGTTTCAATGCATTGTTCACCTTAGTTGATCACGTTACTTCCTGCACTGTCACTTTAAATGTTGATCAGTTTCAAAGCAACGCGTCATGTGATCAAGGCCTGAGTGGGGGTCGAAACGCGTTATGGCGGATAGGCTGGGCATTTAATAAACACTTACTGAATTGCACCAAGAACTTTGGGTCCGCTCTTCGTCTTTCCACAATGGAATTAGAGCAGCTGAGTAGCTGTTGCTGAGGCGAATCCTGTGATATATATATAGATATATACATCGAGGTTTATTAAAGAATGAGTGGGTGTATGAGTGTCTGAATGGATGAGTTAGTGGGTGCATGACTGACTGTATAAGTGAGTGATAAAACATGTCTTAGTGAATGCATGGGTGAATGACTAATCTGTGTGAATGTCTGTATCAGTCTGTCAGTTAGTGTGTAAGTGGCTGCATGGGTTGGTGAGTAGCTACATAAGTGTCTATATGGGTTATTGATTGGTTGTCTGAGTACCTGTATGGGTACCTGAGTGTCTGTGTGAGTGGGTAGAGGGGTGTGTGACTCCCTGCATGGATGTGAGTGGGTGATTAACTGGGTGTATGGGTTCATGAGTACATCTGCGAGGGGCTGTATGGGTGAGTGAGTGTGCGTATGGCTGTGTTGGTGAGTGAATGGATGTCTCAGTGGTATATGAGAGAGTAACTACATACGTGAAAGGCAGTATATGTGAGTGTTGGAGTATATAAGTGACTATATGTGAGAGTGAGTTATTGTGAGAGTGGCTGTATGGATGAGTGTGTGCTTGTGTCAGTGATTGGAGAAGAGAGTAAGTATGTGTTAGTATCTGTATGAATAAGTGAGGTGGTGGTGTATAACTGTATAGGTAAGTAAATGGCAGTGTGATTGATTCTTTTTAATTTTTTTATTGTTTTTATTATCATTTTAACTTTATGGGTGGGTGGCGGTGTGTGAGTGTCTGTATGGGTGTGTGAGTGCATATATCAGTGGGTGTATTGATGAGTGACTGTGTGTATGAGTGACTGTATGGATGTGTGTGTAGACCTATGAATCAGTGAGTGGGAATGTACTAACTGGTATTGGTGTGTCTATGGTTTCGAGAATGATAGTCTGTATTTTAGAGTGGGTGTATGAAAGGTTATATTAGGGTGTGAGGGGGTGCATCAGAGATTAAGTGGATGATATCATCAGTGATGTAATTTGATATGTCATCAGTGATGTCATGAGTGATGTCACTGACCATGTCATGAGTGATATAATATGTGACGTCTTCAGCAGTGCATTGCGGGGGCACAAGTTATAGTTAGCTCAGCTAACTATAACGGCTGAATTTCTCTGGTTTTGTAAAGGTGAAATGTCAGCCTGACTATAACATTTCTAAGGTTTTTTAAATGCTAATACTAACTATAATGTCCCTGAAACCTGTGGTTTTTTTCAGTGAATTTCTAAGGTTTTTTAAATGCTAATTTCTAACTATGCCTACATAGGTAGGACATGTACAGAAAGAGGAAGAAAGGCGAAAGAAGCAAGAGATGTGCAGAAAGATGCAAAAGAGGTGCAGAGAGAGGAAGAAAGGTGCAGAAAGAAGCAACAAAAATGCAGAAAGAGGCAACAGAAGTCCAGAAAGAGGAAGAAAGGTGCAGAAAGAAGCAAGAGATGTGCAGAAAGAAGCAACAGAGGTGCATAAAGAGGCCTACTTCGACTGTACCTTTCCACAGTATCATACAAAGTAGCCTAATCACTAATCCTTATCCCAGGATTTCTTAAACCTCACTTTTCTCTTGAAGGTTCACTATTCATCGACTGCTCAGAATGTTAGGCCTACCAAATGTAAAACAGCAATCCTAACCATATCACTGTTGTAAGTCTGACCAAGTTTGTGAAGGTATACATGCATGTGTCTGTGCTTTTACCTAATGACATATTACATAAAAATAAACATACAAATACTTCATTGATTGACATTGTGTATAATATGTCATTAACCCACTCTAGGTTGATTTTATTGGGTGACTTCAACCTCTGGGATAATGGGGACATGAATATGGCGCTGAGAGAACTAGTACAAGCATGTGAGAGTCTCAACATGCAACAATTAGTGTTAGAATCCACACACCAAAGAGGCCATATCCTAGATTTAATATTTGCCAATTCCACCGAGGCCAGAGTGGTCGAAGTACTGCCTCTATGTTGGACTGATCACTTTTTAGTCCACTTTCTGCTAGTACTACCTAGAGCAAATAATAAAGCGACCTACCCTGGGAATTTTCGACAGGGAAGGGAATGGCACAGACTACTAAAAAACAAACAAATCCCAAGATTAACGAAGAAAAATCTATTTGACTCCAATAAATCAGTGGGAAAAAATTATCTAACCTTTTGCGCTCAAATAAATGAGACTCTGGATCAAAGAATACCAGTAAAGAGGCTAAAGAATAGAGATAAACCATCTGCCCCCTGGTATAGTGAGGGTTTGAGATTACTGCGGAAGGAATGTAAACAGGCAGAAAGAAAATGGAGGAGGCTCTATGCTGAAGTAGATAAAAGAACTTACAAAATGCAACTGAACATGTATAAGGAAGTAATTGCTAGATCAAAGGCCGAATATTATGCAAAATCTATCCTAGAAGCACCGAATATGGCTAGAACTATTTTTAACATAGTAAAGGACTTATCTAAGCCGGCCTGTGTAAGTAACAAGACCATAGCTACGCAGAAGCTATGCGATGATCTGGCAATTTATTTTGATGAAAAGATTAATAAAATCATTGGCGGCCTCAACCTAAAGAACCAGATCGGGGTGGACGATGAAAACAAGCCACATAGGAAGGAGGAGAATGATTTATTAGCGCTAAATGTGTTAGAGAAACTAGACGAGAGCATAGATAGAAACCGTCAGCCTACTTTGGAATGTAGACCACTGCAGAGAAAATTCATGTGGTATACTCCCCAAGAAACCTCCGTTCGTCAACAGCAAATTTGGTCAACACTACAAAATTTAAAAGAACGAGGACAGGAGGGAGAGCCTTCAGTTCCGTGGCCTCACGGCTGTGGAATGAACTTCCAACCGACATTATGCAAAGTGAGAACTTAATGCAATTCAGGAAGAAGCTGAAGACTTGGCTGTTCCCGAGGGAGGAGTAATACACAGATGTAGTGTTACCAACTCACCCCGCAGTCTCACTTTGGTTCTTTCCCTCCCTTCAATTTTCTGTATACCTCATCTCAGGGTGGCCGTTTCACTACGCCATATAACAACTAGGTACTTTCTCAGCGCCAGGATACCCGCTGGGTGATAGTGCGCTATATAAATTCAGTTTACATTACATTACATTACATACCTGTGTTTCAAACAGCATACTCTGTAAATTTGTGTAGAAAGAAGCAACAGATGTGCAGAAAGATGCAAGAGAACTGCAGAAAGTGGCAAGAGAGGTGCAGAAAGAGGGAAGAGGGGTGCAGAAAGAGGCAAGAGGGGTGCAGAAAGAGGCAAGAGGGGTGCAGAAAGAAGCAAGGCAGGTGCAGAAAGAAGCAAGAGAAATGAAGAAAGAAGCAACAGAGGTGCAGAAATAGGCAAGAGGGGTGCAGAAAGAGGCAACAGAGGTGCAGAAAGAGGCAAGAGAAGTGCAGAAAGAGGCAAGAGAGGTGCAGAAAGAAGCAAGAGAGGTGCTGAAAGAGGGAAGAGGGTACAGAAAGAGGCAAGAGAAGTGCTGAAAGAAGCAACGGAGGTGCAGAAAGAGGCAAGAGAGGTACAGAAGAAAGAAGCAAGAGAGGTGTAGAAAGAAGCAAAAGAGGTGCAGAAAGTGGAAGAGAAGTGCAGAAAAAGGAAGAAAGGTGCAGAAAGAAGCAAGCAAAATGCAGAAAGAGGTAAGAGAGGCACAGAAAGAAGCAAGAGTGGTTTGCGCACCATTAATACCAATTTAACACCCACATTTAGCAATAAGTAACAGGTGACCATTCCAGCTTTGGAAAGGGCCTTCCACCACGCTGTAACACTTGTCGCTGCATTTTTGTTTTGAGCCGTTTCAGCTAGAAACAAGGCTTTTTTTGTTCAAATCTGCAGATTATGCAGCAGATGATGGATTTTGTGGCAAATGCGAAAAATTTATAATTGTGCGAAAATCAGTGCAGGCGACCAGTCGCATAATTCCAGTGGCCCTGCTCAACCTCTGACTAGGTCCAGAAGTGCTCCTCAGTGGTTCCTTCTTTTTTTTGTCTCACTGAGTTTATAGTTTAGCTTCTATGGAAACGAGGAAGACTAAACGTGAGGTTACCACTCCACAACACAGACTATCATGCCACATAATTACTCTCCATAACACCATAACTCCATCCCACTCTACATAATACCTATACACTAAATACCACATACTTTCTATCCACATAATTTCACTGCACAACATACCACATAATTCCACTACACGCAACATACAACCACTCCACTCCATAAAACATTAGTAAAAAACTTTTACATTTACAACGCCAATAGCTCTAACTCTCGCAAATGCGAGACCGATTACATTTCAAATGCTTCTTTAACTAGTAGGCGCATTTGCAGAGTGGTGGAGAAAGGGGTCTGGGCCTCCGACCAGCGATCAGGAATTCCGCTGCATAGGACTTACAGGAGGTACTAGGAGGGCTTCTTGGCCCCCAAAGCCCCTCAGGAGTAAAGTGGACTTTATCCCCAACCAGTAGTGGAGGCGCGTTTGCAGAGTGGTGTAAAAATCGGCATGGCCTCAAACCACCTCTCAGCAATCCCACTGTGTGGGGCTTATTGGAGGTACCTGGTGGGCTAGTTGGCCCCTAAGGACCCTCACCACCGAAGGGGACTTCATCCCTCAACCCAGAGCGCGCCAGGAGGCATGTTTGCAGAGTGGTGCAGGGAGGGGGCGGGGCCTACGGCGAGTTGCCGTTTAAAAAAAAAAATATATTTTAGGAAGGGGGGCTGTGTGGGTACCCTTTCCTTGACCCTTTTGGGCCCCAAGGACCCCATCCCAACAGGGTCGGGGGCGAGTGGCCCCCCTCTCTCCCGGGCCATTTTTGCCCCAGGGGACCCCATCCCCCGGGGCTTGGCCATTTTTTAAATTAATTTTTAATCTAAAGGAGGGGGGCCTCGCGTCCCCCCTCCCCATGCCGAATTCAGCCCCCATCACCCAGGGCCCGGCCATTCTATTTTTTTTTAAATAAAGAGAGGGGGGCCAAGTGGCCCCCCTCCCGGGCCATTTTTGAACCCGGGGACCCCATCCCCAGGGCATGGTCATAATGTTGGAGACCGCGGGGGGAGCCCCAATGCCCCTGTGGTCCCTGCCGGCTCCCCGCCTCCTGCGGGAGCTGGCATTGCTTTTGGACAAAGGGAGCTACAAACATGCAGCTCCCTTTGCCCAAAAGCAATTCTGCTTCGCTTCATGGAAGCGAGAGCAGTTTTCCTGCTCTTGCTTCCATGATGCAAAGCAGAAGTTTGCTATGGCACTGCTTCCGCCTCTAGCAAACTGCAATGTCCTGGGGGTGGGCACCCAGGGACATTGTTGGAGCTGGCCCTGGGGGTGGCGGTCCCCAGGGCCACCTAGGGCTCCTGAAGGGGGGCCGTGTGGCCCCCTCCCAGCATTTGCATAGATCCGGGGAGGTGGGGGTCCCCGGGGCCAGCAACGGACCCCCGCATTTACATAATCTATGCTCCGGGGAGGTGGTGGTCCCTGGGGCAGTGTGGGGAGACAGGAGCCCCCCCACACCTTTTATTTAAAAAAAAGCCCTGGGGAGGTGGCGGGGCGCAAGGCCCCCCGCATTTGAAGATGAAAGCCCCGGGGAGGTGGCGGTCCCCAGGGCAGCATGGGGGCAGGCAGGAGCCCCCACGCCCTTTTTTTAATCAAAAGCCCCAGGGAGGTGGCGGTCCCTGGGGCTGCGGGGGGCCGAGTGCCCCCTGCATACTATTAAAACTGCCCCAGGGAGGTGGTGGTCCCCGGAGCTGCGGGGGCCCCGCTGGCACCCACATCCTATCTTGGCATTGCCCCCGAGTTCTGGCCCACCCGGGGGCTTAATGAAACAAAGCGCGGGACCCCGTGCTTCATCTTTAAAAAAAAAACTTCGTCAGGATTTGCTAATCCCGCCCCCAAAAAATGCTTTTTTTGGGCCTCTGGGTCCCTGTGGGACCCCCTGAACAGGTCTAGGGGGTCAGGGTGTTCCTACTCTGCCCCCTTTTCTTGTTTTGTTACCTTTTTTCTTGTGACTCAGTTCAACTGAGTCACAAGATGGCTGCCAACACTTCTTGGTCTGAAGTGTTGGCAGCCAATCAGAGTCAAGCTCGAGATCGGGAGCGTTCATGGATCCACCGGGGTCACCAGATACTGATATTTTGAAATATATGAATTTCTCAGGAACTACTGATCGGATTTACACCATTTAACAAAAAGGTTGCTTTCTGAACTAAGAACTACCTTTTTGCCAAATTTGGTGTAATTCCGTTCAGCAGTTCAGGCTGTAGCCTTGTCTAAAGTTTCCTATGGAAATTAACATGGAGAAAACGCATTTTGGGACCCCCCTTGTTTCTCCGCCCCCGCTTGACGATTCACCCCAAAACCTTTAAGACAGGAGCTGACCGGAGCATCCCATTAGTTTTGAAAATTTCGCTAAGATTCGTCAAACGACGCCAAAGATATTGGCAAAAGAAAAAACGCTTTTTAAATAGAAACAAGGTTCTAACTACCGCCAGTAGGTAATATATATATATATATTCACTGAAAAAACCACAGGTTTCAGGGACGTTATAGTTAGTTGGACATTTCACTCGTACAAAACCAGAGAAATTCAGCCATTATAGTTAGTTGAGCTAACTATAACTCGCGCCCTCCAATGCACTACATCATTAATGACATGGTCAGTGACATCACTGATGACATCTCAAATGACTTCACTGATGACATCATTCAGTGACTGCGTGTTCCTGTAAAGTTTAAATATGTTTTATATATATATATGCCAAGGTGTATTGAAGAATGAGTGGGTGTATAAGTGTCTGAATGGATGATTTAGTAGGTGCGTGACTCACTGTATAAGTGAGTGATTAAACGTGTCTTACTGAATACATGGGTTAGTGACTAAACTGTGTGAATGTCTGTATCAGTCTGTCAGTTGGTGTGTAAGCGGCTGCATGGGTTGGTGAGTAGCTACATGAGTGTCTATATGGGTTATTGATTGGTTGTCTGAGTATCTGTATGGGTGCCTGAGTGTCTGTGTGGGTGGGTGGGGGGGTGTGACTCTGTGCCTAGATGTGTGAGTGGGTGATTCACTGGGTGTATGGGTTCAAGAGTGCATCTGTGAAGGTCTGTATGGGTGGGTGAGTGTGTGTATGGGTATGTTGGTGAGTGAATGGATGTCTCAGTGGTACATGTGTGAGTAACTACATATGTGAAAGGCAGTATATGTGAGTGTTGGAGTATATAAATGACTATATGTGAGAGTGAGTGATTGTGAGAGTGGCTGTATGGATGAGTGTGTGCTTGTGTCAGTGATTGTATAAGAGAGAAAGGATGTGTTAGTATCTGTATGAATAAGTGAGGTGGTGTGTGTATGTGGGAGAGCGGGCCGGACAAACAGACGCGGAGGCTGTATATAACGAGCAATAATTTGTGTTTTATTGCCAAGTCTCTGGGATTTAGGAATCACAGCGCGATCTTCTTCTTTACTACTTCTACGGTCCTTCTTCTCCCCGGCCAGGTGGGGATTCACCGGCTTCTTGTCCTGTTCTTCGGTATCGTGTGCGCTTCCCCGGAGGCTCATATAGGGGAAAGGAAACGGAAGCCATCAGTTACTGTAGTCAGTAGGGGTAGGGCTATTTACATACCCGTCACCACACCCGTCTTGTGTCACAAATCAAAAACTAGAGCAAAAACACATAAGTAATAAAGAAAAAAAAAACAACCACGTTGGTATGAGTAAGGGAAACAGGAAACCTAACGTGAGAACACCCAGTCTCAGTTGGCCATGATAGTTTCCCTTACCGATGGACTATATGCCAGGATATCGGAAAAGTGAGAGGGGGGGTTGTGGTCTTGGATCCGTAGTGCCGTGCAGCAGGAACGTCAAGTTTGTGAATCTGACCCCGCTAGCTCCGTATCCCTCCTGCCACCCGCAATGCCTTCCCGCTCCTCTCCCGGGCTGGAAACACTCACTGGCTCCGCCGCAACTCTCCTGAGTTGCGGCCGCTCCCCAGCATCCTCCAGAGGGAACCACCACTCCTCGCTCCACTGCTTGTCGTCTTCTGGAGCGATCGTCCCGTCTTCACCTCCGATGCCGCTTCCTGGTTTCTTCGGACGCCGTTCTCCACTCGCTTCCTCGTCCTCTCTGATCACGCCCCTTTCTACCTCCCGATGATGACTACTTCCGTGGTCGGCTCCTCCCCCTTCCACCGTACTGTCTCTGTTACGTCTTTCCTGTGGGGAAACATGACAGGTAGATGGGACTGTTCTCTTGGACCTCGCACTATGGGTTTGTCCCCGAGGCCATTTCCAGGGATGATAAGGGGATCGATTGTGCTGACCCGATGGGGCAGGTAAGGAGCGAGTTCCCTCGAGCGCCGTCTCACAGTGTATAACTGTATTGTTGAGTAAATGGGAGTGTGATTGATTCTTTGCATTACTGACTAGGTGAGTGAGTAACTCTATGGATGAGTGGCGGTGTGTGAGTGTCTGTATAGGTGTATGAGTGCATATGATAGTGCTGTATTGATGAGTGACTACATGTATGAATGACTGTATGGGTGAATGAGTGGATGTGTGTGTAGACCTAGGAATCAGTGAGTGGGTATGTAGTATCTGGTATTGGTGTGTCTATGGTTTCGAAAATGGTAGTCTGTATTTTAGAGTGGGTGTATCAAAGGTTATATTATGGTGTGAGGGGGTGCATCAGATTATCACGTGGATGATGTCATCAGTGATGTCATTTGAGATATCATCAGTGATGTCATCAGTGATGTCACTGACCATGTCATGAATGATGTAATATGTGATGTCATCAGCAGTACATTGCGGGGTGCGAGTTATAGTTAGCTCAACTAACAATAACGGCCGAATTTCTCTGGTTTTGTACAAGTGAAATGTCCAACTAACTATAACCTCCCTGAAACCTGTGGTTTTTTCAGTGAATTTCCAAGGTTTTTGAAATGCTAATTTCTAACTATAACGTCCTTGAAACCTATGGTTTTTTCAGTGAATTTCAAAGGTTTTTTAAATGCTAATTTCTAACTATAACGTCCCTGAAACATATGGTTTTTTCAGTGAATTTCAAAGGTTTTTTAAATGCTAATTTCTAACTGTAACATCCTTGAAACCTATGGTTTTTCAGTGAATTTCAAAGGTTTTTTAAATGCTAATTTCAAACTACGCCTACAGAGGTAGGACATGTGCAGAAAGAGGAAGAAAGGAGCAGAAAGAAGCAAGAGAAATGCAGAAAGAGGCAATAGAAGTCCAGAAAGATGAAGAAAAGTGCAGAAAGAAGCAAGAGATATGCAGAAAGAACCAACACAGGTGCAGAAAGAGGCCTTGTTGCAAAGTCATCCTGTGCCCCCAACTTTTTGCTGACGGGTACTGGTGGTAACTGACTCTGACTAACCAGGCCTAGAGCCAGTGCTATGCTAAAAGACACTTAGAATACAGTGAAAACACCTACATACACTAGGGTACACTATGGGTTGGGGTACCCCTGTGATTGGCATGACCTCCCCTGTAATGCCCTAGTACATAATAGGGCATGGGGATTAAAACTAGGCCTGGGCGGTAAAATCCGCTCCGCTCGCGGAATTTGCGGAATTTTTGCAATTCCGCGTTCCGCGGAGAACGCAGAATTGCCGAAAATTCCGCGATCTGCGGCGTAGTGGAATTTTTTCCTTGTTAGCGCTTTCAAAATGCGTGTTTGTGCACGCGGTAGCGACTTACCGGGATCCCTGCGTTTGCCGACGAGTTTTCCTATCCGTTCGCGTGCGCCACGAGATTTTGGTAGCCAGCCGCGCGATCCCGCGAGAGTGTGCGATCGCGAACACGTCATTCGGACGTGCCATCGGACATCCGCGTTCGCGAACAGGAAACACGCATCGCGAACGGGCGGGACAAGTGAAACAAGATGGCCGCGCCAATTGGCGACCGCATGGGCAAGTTCGCAAGAGATTTCTCCCCGAGCACGCAAACAGCGTCCCCGAACAGGAAAAACGCATCGCAAACGGGCGGAACAAGCAATTCCGCATGCTCGCGGAATTCTGCGTAGCTCGCGGAGATTTTTTACATCTTCGCGGAACTTTGCGTAACGCGACTACACAAATTCTGCCAAGGCCTAATTAAAACTACCTCTAAGTCAGAGGTGCAGAAAGATGCTTCTTTAACTAGTAGTCGTGTTTGCAGAGTGGTAGAGAAAGGGTGCTGGGCCTCCGACCAGCCCTCAGGAATTCCGCTGCATAGGACTTACAGGAGGTACCAGGAGGGCTTCTTGGCCCCCAAAGTCCCTCAGGAGTAAAGTGGACTTCATCCCCCATCCCGTAGTCTGCCAGGAGGTGCGTTTGCAGAGTGGTGGAGAAAGGGGGCATGGCCTCCGAAGACGTCTTTGCAATCCTACTGTGTGGGACTTACTGGAGGTAAAAAGAGGGGTAGTTGGCCCCCAAGGACATTCTTGGGGGCCAACTACCCCTCCTATTACCTCCAGGAAGTACCAAACAGCAGGATTGCTAAGTCCTCATATCAGGCCACGCCCCCTTTGCCCACCACTATGCAAACGCGCTCTCTGGCGTGCTCTTGGATGGGGATTGAAGTCCCCTTCGATGCTGGGGGTCCTTAGGGGCCAACTAGCCTACCTCTTACCTCCAGTAAGCCCCACACAGTGGGATTGCTGAGAGGTGGACACAGGCCACGCCCCCTTTCTCCACCACTCTGCAAACACGCCTCCTGGCGTACTCTTGGTTGGGGGATGAAGTCCCCTTTCCTCATGAGAGTCCCTGGGGGCCAACTAGCCCACCAGGTGCCTCCAGTAAGCCCCACACAGCTGGATTGCTGAGAGTGGTCTGCAAACGTGACTCCTGGTGCACTGCTGCTTGGGGGATGAAGTCCACTTTAGTCCTGAGGTCCTCAGGACACAAGAGCACCTCATCGCCCCACCAGCAATGCGCCAAGAGGCGCATTTGCAGAGTGGTGTAAAAAGGGGCATGGCCTCGGACCACCTCTCAGCAATCCCACTGCTATGGCAGGGCGGGAGTCGTGCTCCCGCCCTGCCATAGCAAAGAGCAATGTCCCGGTGGTGGGCACCCCAGGACATTGCAGGAGCCGGCCCTGGGGGGTGTGGTCCCCAGGGCCAAGGAGGGCTCCAGGAGGGGGGCCGCGTGGCCCCCCTCCCAACTCTTTAAAGCCCCGGGGAGGTGGTGGTCCCCAGGGGTCCGCAACGGACCCCCGCACTTCATTTTGGTATGCCCCGGGGAGGTGGTGGTCCCCGGGGTGTGTGGGGGGGCCACATGCCCCCGCGTTTAATTATCAAAGCCCTGGGGAGGTGGTGGTCCCCTGGGCTTGGGGGGGGCCTGCGAGGCCCCCCATTAATTAAAAAGCCCTGGGGAGGTGGCGGTCCCCGGTGCTTGCGGGGCCGCGAGTCCCCCCACCTCAAATATATTAAAGCCCCGGGGAGGTGGCAGTCCCCAGGTCTGCGGAGGGCCACGTGCCCCCGCATATAATTAACTAAGCTCCGGGGAGGTGGCGGTCCCCGGGGCTGCGGGAGCCACTGTGGGCCCTCGCTACACAATTGCATATTGCCCCCGGAACCTGGCCCACCTGGGGACTTAAGGATAACGAAACGCGCTTTGTTTTTTTTTTATTTTCTCGGCCGGATTCGCGCACCCAGCGCGAATTCGGCCGATTTAAAAAAAAAGAAGCTTTTTTTGGCCCTTGTGGGACCCCCTGAGCAGGCCTAGGGGGTCAGGGTGTTTCTACCCTGCCCCCTTTTCTTGTTTTTTATCATTTTTTCCACTGTTTTCTTGTGACTCGGTAACCGAGTCACAAGATGGCTGCCAACACATTCTGGTTTGGAGTGTTGGCAGCCAATCAGAATGAAGCTCGTGCTCGGGAGGGTTTGCGAACCCTCCTCGGTGCTCAGATATTGATATTTTAATTTTTTTAATTTCTCAGGAACTACTGAACGGATTTACACCATTTAAAAAAAAGGTCGCTTTCTGAACCAAAAGCTACCTTTTTGCCAAATTTGGTGTAATTCCGTTCAGCAGTTCGGGCTGTAGCCTGTTCCAAAATTCCTATGGAAATGAACATGGGGAAAACGTGTTTTGGGAACCCCCCTCTTTTCTCGGCCCCCGCTTGACGAATCACTCCGAAACTTTCAGGACAGGAGCTGACCTGAGTGAACCATTAGTTTTGAAAATTTCGTGAAGATTCGTCAAACGGCGCTAAAGATATTGGCAAAAGAAAAAACGCTTTTTGAATAGAAACAAGGTCCTAACTATAACTACCTACTAGCGACCGCCAGTAGGTAATATATATATATATATATATATATACATACATATATTAAACCAGTCCTTAGTGCTGCATCGCACAACAATAATCCATAAGTCTCCTCTGCTGTTCAACAGTATATTCAGGATATACACGAATATCCCAACACGTTTCGGAGAAATCAGTCTCCTTGCTAACGGGTCAGGAAGAAGACACTCTGCTCGTCACTTATTCCTTTCACGGATTTGCAATTCACATAGAAAGAGCACTCAGTGCATGTAATACATTAAAGAGGGTCTACAAGCATGGGCACAATTTTAACATAAGAGTGATCAAAGCCTTAACATAATGAAAATAATGCAAGCTGCCCATTGCGTTTCGTTTAGAAAACAAATGCCGTACCATTTTGAGTGACATTTCACAATAAATACTATAAATGCAAATTAAACATTGATCAATCTTGTGGTATGAAGTAATGGCAATTCCTAATTTCATGCTGACATGTCTGGTGGCGTCTACCTACTGCACTTGGTCATAATTTCATGAGACCTAATGCCCATAGCGTGAACCATTTAGATATTTGCATAGGGCATTATTTTTACCCAAAAGCTTTTAATCCCTCATGTCCATTGTGTTTAAAACTGGACGTCATTTTGACCTCTCATGTACATAGTATATGAAACTTACCGCGCTAGGCACAGGAGTCTCAGAAGCTATGAGGAGCTACAGGATGCCGCCCCAGTGGGCGTGCATCAACTTCCACTTTTCCGGCGCAACATTTGGTATGCAGTTATAACTAAAGAATGACACTTTTGTCTTGGTTGGAGCGATCTAATTGTGGGTTTAAGACACAGTTAAAATCCCCCTTAATAATCCAAGGGATATGCGCAAATCTGGTACGGTTGACAGTGAGGTTGGCCAAGAAGGCTTGCTGTGCTACATTTGGCGCATACATACTGCCAATAAAAGGGGCCTGCCATCTACCTGTCCCTCCACCAGAACATATCACCCTTCAGGGTCTATTTCCATGGCCATGCATTGAAAGGGAACTGCAGGCCTAACCCCTTTATAGCCTGAATATGTAGTGCTGTAACATTGACCACACCTACGTGTCTGGATACGTGCGTCTTCCCCTCCTGCATTATGGGTTTCTTGGAAAAAGGCTATCTGGGCTTCACACCTTCTAATATATTTTTGTACTGTGTGATGCTTGCATGCTGTCCCCATACCTCGGACATTCCACATTAAGATACGCAGCCTGACCATAGCACAATGTGTAGGCAAGGGAGGGGAGGCACCGACCAGTGGAGGGAGGGTCCCCTCATAGTTCTAGTGGGTGGTAGCATGTGAGGCAGGCAATACTCAGGCAAATGCGCATTGTGTGACCTTGCAAACAAATAGACTAGAACCACTAACTCCCAACCCAGGGAGGTCAAGAAAACTCCAACTGTCTAAACAATCAACAAACAGACCCACAGGTGGGATTATCCCTGTGGCATATTAGAATGCAAAACTACGTCTAAGGAGAGTGTCTAGGGGACTATTGGCATACCGTGATCAGATACAGTACATCCGAAAATCAGCTCGCCATCAAGGTGGGACAGTGATCCATTGCGGCTTAGTGATAGTCAGGAATATAAGAATCTGCTCCACCCAGTCCCAAGCATCGGCTGTCTCAGTGAAGAAATAGCTGGCGTTGTTCACCCTTATCTTCAATTTTGCTGAGAAGAGTAGCGAGTAGGCCACTCCCGCCTGTTTCAAGAATTTCTTTACTCCCATGAAGGAGGCCCTAAGTCACTAGATGGCTAGAGTGTAATCTGGGAACAGGAATATATGCATGTTGTTATAGAGTAATGGCTCCGTGGCCCTACTGCTCATTGAATGGCCTTTTTATCCCTGTAGTTCATAAGTCTGGCCACCACCGGCCTGGGAGCAGCTTGTGGTGATGGTCACCGTGCCAGCACTAGATGGGCGTGCTCCACAAGGTATTGAGCTTATAGTTTTACAGGTGCCACTGCTTGCGCCAACCATGTTTAAAAAAATAGCACAGGGTTGGACCCTTCCTCCCCTTCGGGGATGCCCATCAAAATGCAAATGAGAGATAGCCCTCTTATGATAGCGCTGGTGCTATATGTTCACCTGCGCTATCTGTAGTACAGAAGGGGCCACACAATTGTCTGTGGCCCATTCTGTAATACCAAAGTGCCCTGGCGCAAACACACGTTGCTCCCCCAGGGCACTTTGTATAATATGGCCCCTGGAATAATTTGTTTCTGCTAAGCAAAATCAATGACATGGGTACACGTGGCAACTGCGGTTGCATAAGTGGAAGTGTCTCTCACTGAATTTCAATTAAAATTATATTGCATTCGATTTATCAGTCTTTTCAAGAAAATGTCTATAAATGATAAAGCAAAAATGTAGTGTATGGCATGCAAAATGTATAACATAAATGGAAAAAATATTGTCAGAATCCAGGATAAAAATTGCATAACACAGCTTAGTTTCTTTTATGTTTGAGAATGTATGGAGGAAGGTGAAATGAAACCGGAGTTTCGGATATGAAGTGAGCTGGTGAGGTATTGTTTTCCTGACTTGTCGTGTGGGCCAGTTTTACCAGAAACCTGGGGCAATAATCCCTTCTTCTCTCTTCAATCTGCACTCATCTTTCAGCTGCAGACCAGTATCCAATACCTGTATAGAACGTGAATCTAATTGGGTACTTATTCATGGCAACTAGTTAGTTGTACATCCAGGTTATAGGGCGCAGAGTAAAGGAAGGGGAGTTCACAGAAAAGTTTGGGGCAAAAATGTACTTGCTTGAGTGTATTGCCTGCATTTCTGAGGCTGGAGAGTGCAGACCCACACAATGACACGTGGGAGGATGGAGACAGGGATACCATTGGAAATTTATGAGGACCTTTTACCGAGGGGTTGCCCTTCCTGGACACTACTATTTGATGGTTAGTAGGGGAGAAGAAGTGTGCCCGGATTTTCTATTGTTAAAGGTGAGCACGTTTCAAGGCAGGGCCTGCCTTTTTGTATGCTATCGCTATTTCAGGAAAGTGGATGATGGATGATAGCCAGGTGAAGAGACTTCAGACTTCACTATGCCAGTGTTGTGAGAGACATTACCTTCAACAAAGGCTATGTGGTGTCTGAATTTTTGCCTGTACTACAGTCAAAGAAGACATCAAAAAAGAAACACCTCAAAACTGTGCCAGGACCTTAGGTAGTAGATCCACGTCCTGTCTGGAAAATGAGTATAACGGTTGTGTCCAAAAAACGTTTATGCAGTTTCCAGTTCCTCTTGACCATGAAAGAGAATGTTTTGCAGAGTACTCACAGAGGTGCTGTGATGCAGGGCTGGTATCTGCATGTCAGCCAGTCTCGCAGAGGTGAGTGTGTATCACTAGAAGTCTTTAAAACTAGCTGGAGAAGCTGTGGGTCTGCCTAGCACCAAGAAGACTCTATGACTGCTCAGAGAATGAAGGAGAGCCATACTGGAGGAGAGGCTGTCCAGGAGGAGAAGACCAGCTATGTTCCCAGCTGTAGAGTGACCAAAAGCGGCCGAATGACACTGGAAGCCAAGCCTGTGCTGCCTGAAGTTGTGTGATGTCAACCGTTTCCCTGTGCGACTCATGTGTGGAATCGCATCAAGAAACTACAAGACAGCCAATAGTGTGCTATCCAGCAATCTTGCAGCGTGCCTGAGGCGCTTGTCCTGGTGCTGCCCAATTTGTGGTACATCCTGTGAGAGCCATCATCACTGCTGTAGTGGTACATGGAGTCTGCAACTTACAAAGCAATATATATATTCACCAACCCAGCTTATCATGCTGTTCATTTGAGTGGCCTTAAGGATGTGGGAGTCTGCCACCCGATGTCCAAACTCAACTCAACTCTATGCTACTCTAGTGTACAACACTGTATTCCAGTCTATCCAAGTGCACACCACAGTAGTTTACTCTATGCCACTGTACACCACTCTACTCCACTCTGACACTCTATGCCCCTCCTCTCTACCAAAGAATACTCCACTGTATGCTACTCCACTGTACAATACTGTACTCCAGTGTATGTCAATGTAGAGCACTGCAGTCTACTTTATGCCACTCTACCACACTCTACTCCACTCTGCTTCACTCCCTCTACACCACTCCGCCCCAATGTATTCCATGCTTCTCAATGACACACTACTCCACTGTACTCCACTACTCCACTCCATGCCACTCCATGCCACTCAGCTCTAAGACATTCTATGCAACTCCACTGTACCACACTCCGCCACACTGTACTCTACTCAACATCACTTTACTCTACAAGACTGTACTCCATGCCACTCCTCTCTATGAGTTTCCTAGACTATATAACATGCCACACCACTCCCCTCTATGACACTTTACTCCACTCTATGCTACGTCACTCCACTGTACTCAATGGCACTGTACTGTATGGCACTGTACTGTATGGCATGGCACTCCACTCTATGACACTCTACTTCACTCTATGCTATGCCACTCCACTAGACTCCACTGTACAACACTTTACCCCACTCAGTGCCACTGTAGGACACTCCACTCAATGTTGCTTCACTATACAATGCTCTACTCTAATCAACTCCACTCTACAACCCTCTACTACGCTCTATGCCACTGTACAACACTATACTACATTGTATGCCCCTACACTCCACTGTACAACACTCTACTCCACTCTGTTCCACTGTACAACACTCTACTATATGCTAATCTACAACACTCTAAGACACACTACGCAAATACCTCTAGGCCACTCCACCCCACTTTACTCCACTCTACACTATGACACACTACTTCACTCTACTCTATGACACACTACTCCCATCTACTCCACTCTACTCTACTGTATGCCACTGCACTCTACTCCACTCTATACCACTCCACTCTACCAAACTCTACTACACTCTACAGTGTACTGTACGCCACTCCACTCTACTCCCCGCTATGACACTCTACTCCACTGAACAACACTCTGCGCTGCTTCATTCTACCATACATACCTCCACTCTATAGCATTCCACTGTACACGAGTGTAATCCAGTCTATTACTTTAACATCCACACAAATGTATATGTGTCTTTTTATATACAAATATATTTATATATAGTGCTAAATAATTAGTGAAATGTATTCACTTTACATTATATTAATTTTATATATGATATAATTTACACATACTACTTTAAAACTGTATATATATTTAAAAATTTAGATTTTTGGATGATATTACTATCTACAACATTTTTTGGGATATTTTGGCAATCTTCATTTTTATAGGAACACAATATTGTGGTAAACAATATTTTTAACACAATATTTTTGTTAACAATATTGTTTACCATAAAAATGTGTCATCGAACCCAACTTACAGGGATCTGGCCCAAAGGCCACCAGATAGGGGCCTGAAATGGTGAATACTTAGGTCTTCCTATTGAGTGCTAAATTCCATTTGATCTGTTTTGAGGCACACTAGAGGTTGAGGTAGTTTATTTATGAGGGCTATTGAAGGATCCTTTGGGTAATCTGCATGTCGTGATGTTGCGTAAACTAAGGCGCTGGCTTAGATCTACAAGACTTGTTTTCACACTAACAGGTGACACAAGTGAACTTAGTTCAATGCACCAGTGCTTGAATGTGAAAGACAGGTTGTAGCCCTGCACAACCCCATACATAGTTGAAGTGGTGTCTGGCTTTTGGGTTACTAACAGTCAGCAGCAGCTGGTGCCAACATAAAATGGTGTGTCAGCGCGGGGGCAAATAATAAAAAAAAGCACTTACCTGCTAGTCCCGCTGCCGCTCCAACTACCTGCCGCCTCGGTGCTTCTCTCTTCCGGAAGTCCCTCGCCCAGCACAGGCTCCCAAACTCCCCACCCAATCCAGAAGCTGCTCTCATGCTATGAGAGCAGCGCCTGAATTGGTCTGAGCGGCCTGGTTAGGTGCTCACTAGACTGGGAGCCTGTGTCATTTCACCACCGAGCTGTACATACAGCTGGGTTGGAGAAATCTAAGTGCATATGCCTGTTTGGCTGGCCTAAGACGGCGGACCAAACTGGCATGTCACTTACAAGTGCCCTCCACTCCTCCTCCCAGTCCCTGCGCTGTCAAGAAAGGATTGCCTGGTCCACCTCTAGACTCGGCAGCATTGGCTGCCAGTGAAAACTAAAACGATAATAACATTGTTTTATTATCATTTTATTTTTTATTCTGCAGTGGGGCGATTCTCCTCCACTATTACAGAGGAGCCGCCACTGCTAACAGTCCCCAAACAGGGATTCAGAGACGCAGTGGTGATTTGAGAGCCCAGCGTTGTTCTTTTCAATATCACACACAATCACTGCACTGAGAAAAATGCTTTTATGGGATCAGTAACTGAATATCAGAAAAAAAATATTGTGTGGACAGAATCTAATGTCAAAAATATCAAGGACCAAACTATTGAGAAGGTAAATGCAAATAGGTAAGTATAAATGTACTATTCTTAAATCTACGTCTACGTACTTTGATGATATATCGTATTGTCAAGGTACATATATGTGGAGTTATATATAGTCAAACTTTGCTTACCTATAGAAACCTACCCTCATGATATTTTTGTCCTCAATATTCTTGATTGAAGGTAAATAGAGGGGGGCCCCCGGACCAAAGGGACAAGGCTCCATGTAAGACTAAAAAGTCAAAAAAATCTCCTTTTGGGACCTCAATCAACCACAACTTTGTTTCTACAAACATTCGTTCAAACATTCACCGCAATGGATTCAGACATAATTCCTTAACGACCACAACACTGATCAAGTCAAATACCACAAAAACTGCCAGATTGTTCAGATCTTTAATGCCAAATCTTTACACATTACATTTAGGGCAACAAATAAAATGTACAAAAGCTGTACAAAAGTGAACCAAATCGCTTGAAATCATCAATTAAAAAACATATATATGACATAAAAAATGACCAAAATTCATACACAATAGAAATATTTTTTCAAATAGAGGAAGGAACCGCTTATGTAATGGAATAAAAAGTGTGAAAAATATTGTAATGTGCTATAAAAATGCAACTTGAATTGGTCAGCGGCTAAAAGGTAACCCTTGAAAAGTAGGGGATACGAGACATTACAGCAATGCAGGAGCCTTAATATGTAGTATCTCCATAGTAAAAGATGTTGGAAAACACAGGGCAGGGTGCTATTTGGCAGGAAAATACTGTGTTGACCCAGCCAACAGAAGGTCATGTCAAATTGAATCCTGGTAAGATCCAACCCGAGAAACATAGGGGATACCAAATAGTATAGCTCTTATGAGGCATTATATTGGGTATCTCCTAAAGGAACCACAAATGTGAAAATGTATTGTAGTCTGCTATCAAATAAAAGGCAACCTGAAGTGGTCAATGGCTAAATAGTAACCCATAAAATGTAGGGGGCATGAGATATTACAGCAATGCTTGAGCCATAATATTTGGTATCCCCATAGTAAACGATGTTGGGAAGCAGAAGGAAGGGTGCTATTTGGTATAGAAATACTGTGCTCACCCATCCAACATGAGAACATGTCAAATTGAATCCTGGTAATTTCTAACCCGAGAAACCCAGGGGATACCAAATATTATAGGCAGTAAAGGCCATTGTATTTGTTATCCCCTACGGGAACCGGTTGTAAAATCTTGTGGAATGATGTAAAAAAAGCAAATAGCTAATGTAGTCTGCTAACAAATAAAATGCAACTTCAACTGGTGAATGTCTAAAGGGTAGCCCATGAAAGGTAGGGGATACAAGATATTACAGCAATACTTGAGCCATAATATTTGGTATCCGCATAGTCAACGATGTTGGAAACCAAAAGGAAGGGTGCTATTTGGCATAGAAATATTGTGCTCACCCGTCCAACATAAGACCACGTCAAATTGAATCCTGGTAAGTTCTAACCCGAGAAACACAGGGGATACCAAATATTATAGGCGGTAAAGGCCATTGTATTTGCTATCCTTTATGGGAACCAGTTGTAGAATCTTGTGGAATGATGTAAAAAATTTGAAAATCTACTGTAGTCTGCTAACAGATAAAATGCAACTTCTACTGGTGAATGTCTAAAAGGTAGCTCATTAAACGTAGGGAATACTCGATATTACAGCAATGCGTGAGCCATAATATTTGGTATCCCCATAGTAAACGATATTGGAAAGTGAAAGAAAGGGTGCTATTTGGCATAGAAATACTGTGCTCACCCATCTAACATAAGAACATGTCAAATTTAATCCTTGTAATTTCTAACCTGAGAAACTCAGGGGATACCAAATATTATAGATGGTAAAGCCCGTTATATATGGTATCCCCTAAAGGAACCGGATGTAAAATGTTGTGGAATGATGTATAAAATGTGAAATGATGCTGTAGTCTGCTAGCAAATAAATGGAAACTTCAACTGATGAATGTCTAAAGGGTAGCCAATAAAACATAGGGGATACAAGATATTACAGCAATACGTGGCCATAATATTTGGTATCCCCATAATAAACGATGTTGGAAAGCAAAAGGAAGGGTGCTATTTGGCATAGAAATATTGTGCTCACCTGTCCAACATAAGACCATGTCAAATTGAATCCTGGTAAGTTCTAACCCGAGAAA
This sequence comes from Calotriton arnoldi, assembly GCA_963921515.1. NCBI lineage: Eukaryota > Metazoa > Chordata > Amphibia > Caudata > Salamandridae > Calotriton > Calotriton arnoldi. The sequence goes on from CAWUFW010014947.1 coordinate 213,849, forward strand.
CACAGGGGATACCCATGAAAATAGCGGAATTACAGCTAGCCGTCGAAAACACCTCAAGTCTGCGAAATTCCCCCTTACGGGGCCAGTGGGAAAAAGCTAAGAAGGCACTGAGGGATTATTTTATTGTAGAGGAAATTAATAGTTCACGGACCTATCAACAACGGGTTTATGAGGAAAGCCAGATGGTTGGTAAACTTTTAGCGGGGTCTACCAAGACACGACAAGAAGCGGCCCTAATTATGGAGGTAATAGATACCAAGACCAGTTTAGTAGTGACTGATAGGGAGGGGATCGCCCGTGACTTTGAGGAACACTATCAACAGCTTTATACCACTAAATATATGGTTAGCCAGGAAGCGATACATGAATATTTTGTAGGGGTAGAACTCCAGAGGCTATCCAATAGTTTAGTGGATCAGGTGCAACGTGATATATTATCAGCAGAGATTTTGGCAGTCTTAAAGTCTACTGCTGGAGCGAAAGCTTGCAGTGAAGACGGACTGCCTATTGAATTTTACAAAGTATTCGCTAATGAGCTGATCCCCTTTATGATGAAGCTTTTTAATTATGTAAAAGCCGGAGGTGCAGTCCCCCCTGAGTTCAAAAGGGCGATTGTTGTTAGTTTCGTGAAGAAGGGTAAGAACCCCAAAGATGTTAATTCATATAGACCAATCAGTCTTTTAAACGCTGATTATAAGATTTTGATGAAGATTTGGGCGCAGCGATTTACCCCACTAGCCCAGGAAGTGATTCATGGTGACCAGTCGGGGTTTGTCGCTGGGAGGGCGATGTCTTCCAATACCGGGTTTTTGATTCAAGCGCTCGATTATTTTAGTATCAACAAGACGCCGGCTTGTATCATGATGGTTGACGCTGAAAAAGCGTTCGACCTGGTTAATTGGGACGCCCTATTTTACGGTCTGGGTAGGTTTGGTGTTCCGTTTCAAGTCATAACTATGCTTAGGAACATCTATCAGGGGACTCAGGCTCAGCTGGTGATTAACGCAAGCCAAGTAGGGTCTGTGGATATTAATCGAGGGACCAGACAAGAGTGTCCGCTATCGCCCCTATTATTTACGTTTTTTATAGAACCCATGGCTATTAAAATTCGGGTAATACAGATATCCAAGCTCCGATCCAGGGCATGGCAAAATTAAAATTGTTTGCAGATGATGTTATTTTATAACTTAGCCCTGAAAGGCAGAATTTGGATCGGACTCTAACCGAATTTAGCCAATTTGAACTTATCGGGGGCTATGAAATTAACCAAAATAAAACTGAGATTTTAACGTTGAATACCGGTATGGATTTTCTCCCGGTAAATTTGAAACAGCAGGCCCTTAGATTAGATCCTATACGGTACCTGGGGATCTTTATTACAAGTCAATATGGGCAGCTATTTAAATTGAACTACGAGGCAACAGGTGGAAAAATCAAGAAATTATTGGAAAACTGGTCACGTCTACCGTTAACCTTGATAGGCTGGGTTGCACTTATAAAGATGTCTATACTTCCTCTCTTAATTTTTTTGTTCATTACCATACCAATTAAGATTAATATTAGTTATTTTAACGGGCTTGAATCTATGTTTAGGACGTTTGTATGGAACAAGAAGGTTTCCAGAGTCAGACTCCCAGTGTTACAACTCGACACGGATTTAGGCGGGTTGGCACTACCGCATATTCGAACATATTATGAGTCAGCGATTTTGGATTTAACAGCGCGTTTATTGTCCCCTACAGGGCTATTAGATAACTTTTTTTAGATAGAATGATACAAGAAGCTGGCTCGCAGACCCCAACATTTCTTAATACTTCAAAACTCCCCAAAAAGACCAGATATAAAACTCTCCTGGAATTTTCTAGTAGATTACAGTTTTTCTTTAAACAAAGTGGCTTTTCTGGGCTTCACGTGTTAAAGTTAAGCGAGTGTAAACGTTTGGGCCTTCATATTCATTCTAGGCATCTCAAGATTTGGAAGGATTGTGGTCTAGAAGAATTGGGGCGTTTCATTATTCAGGAAAGAGTGATCACATGGCAAGAAGTAGAGGATAGATGTGGTGATCGCAATAAGCCTGTCTTTTTGAATATTTACAAATTGTATATTTTCTGAACAAATATAATCTTTTGTCCTGTTGTGCTCCAACCAAATTGGCGACTGCGTTATTTAGAGTAAATGTTAGAGGGGTGGGCAACTGGTACCGGCTGCTGCGCACCCAAAACGAGTCGCCGTTGGGTGAGAAGTTTTGGGAGAAATTAACCCTGGAGACCCAATGTTCTTTCTCTAGTCGGGAGTGGCAGGCCTTATCCCTGGTAAGTAGTAGGGCTTTAAGAGCCACTAATTTTAAAAGAATGGCGTTCTTGTCCCGTTGGATGGCTTATTTTACCCCCAAAGCGCTGAATAGGATTTATCCGGAGGTGGAGAATAAATGCTTTCGCTGTCAGGCTGAAGGGGAAGGGGGATGGATGCATATATTTTTCACCTGTTCAAAACTAGGGGTGTTTTGGGTCAGGATCTTTGCGGCCATAAGTCGGGCACTCCAGAAATCGTTAGATCCAACAGCGGAGGCGGCCCTCTTTAGTATAATGAATGGGGGGCAAATTTGTCAAAATCAGATGGGACATTTTTAGCTATTTCGACTCTTGTTGCCCGCTCCTTAGTTCTACAAAATTGGAGATTGGCAGAAGCGCCTTCATATGAGAAATGGTTAAACAAGATGAAGCGCACCAGGACCTTTGAAGAAGCTTATGCAATGCGTGTGGGGGCAACTAAAAATTTTACTGCGACTTGGAAATACTTAGTTGCTCTCGAAAATGAAGACGGTATTGTTGCCAGGTCGATTGTTGCACTTTAGTACCTTAGCACTTTAGAAAGCCAGGAGATTTTATTTTAGATGGCTATTTGTAAGATGGGGAGAAAACAATTTAAATGTATATGGGGAAAGTACTGCTTGCCAGCTTGTGGTAGGAATCTGTTTTTAATCTTGTGTTTAGATCTTTTTAGCGGCTGTATTACATCATTTGAACGATTCACCTATGTCTATCTATGTATTGCTATCAAGTATTTTATGAGATTGTCTGGCATGGTTTTATCGTGACTAATATGTTTTGATCAAAGGTGATTATTTTTATTGTCCCTGTTGCTCTGCTCAATAAAAAATATTCCCCAAAAAACCCACAGGGGATACCAAATATTATAGATGGTATAGCCCATTATATATGGTATCCCCTAAAGGAACCAGATGTAAAATGTTGTGGAATGATGTATAAAATGCGAAAAGATGCTGTAGTCTGCTAACAAATAAAAGGCAACTTCAACTGGTGAATGTCTCAAGGGTAGCCCATGAAACGTAAGGGATACAGTATATTACAGCAATACGTGAGCCATCATATTTGGTATCCCCATAGTGACCGATGTTGGAATGCAAAAGGAAGGCTACTATTTGGCATAGAAATATTGTGCTCACCCGTCCCACATAAGACCATATCAAATTGAATCCTGGTAAGTTCTAACCCGAGAAGCACAGGGGATACCAAATATTATAGGTGGTATAACCCATTATATATGGTATCCCCTAAAGGAACCGGGTTCAAAATGTTGTGGAATGATGTATAAAATGTGAAAAGCTACTGTAGTCTGCTAACAGATAAAATGCAACTTTAACTGGTGAATGTCTAAAAGGTAGCCCATGAAACAGAGGCGATACTCGATATTACAGCAATGCGTGAGCCATAATATTTGGTATCCCCATAGTAAACAATATTGGAAAGCGAAAGAAAGGATGCTATTTGCATAGAAATACTGGGCTCACCCATCCAACATCAGACCATGTCTAATTAAATCCTGGTAAGTTCTAACCCAAAAAACACAGGGGATACCAAATATTATAGGTAGTAAATGCCATTTTATTTGGTATCGCCTAAGGGAACCGGATGAAAAATCTTGTGGATTGATGTATAAAATGTGAAAAGCTACTGTAGTCTACTAACCAATAAAAGGCAACTTGAACTGGTGAATGTCTAAAGGGTAGCCTGTGAAACGTAGGGGATACTCAATATTACTGCAATGCGTGAGCAATAATATTTGGTATCCCCATAGTAAACGATGTTGGAAAGCAAAAGGAATGGTGCTATTTGGCATAGAAATACTGTGCTTACCCATCCAACATCAGACCATGTCTAATTAAATCCTGGTAAGTTCTAGCCGGAGAAACACAGGGAATACCAAATATTATAGCCGGTATAGGCCATTACATGTGGCATCCCCTAAGGGAACCATATGTTAAATGTTGTGGAATGATGTGAAAAATGTGAAAAGATACTGTAGTCTGCTATCAAATAAACAGCTACTTCAACTGGTCACTAGCTAAAGAGTAACCCATAAAACGTAGGGGATACGAGATATTTCAGCAATGCGTGAGCCATAATATTTGGTCTCCCCCAGAATTAACGATGTTGGAAAGCAAAAGTAAGGGTGCTAATTGCATAGAAATACTGAGCTCACCCATCGAACATAAGACTATGTCAAATTGAATCCTGGTAAGTTCTAAACACAGGGGATACCAAATATTATAGGCGGTAAAGGCCATTTAATTTGGTATCCCCTAAGGGAACCGGATGTAAAATCTTGTGGAATGATGTATTAAAAGTGAAAAGCTACTGTAGTCTGCTAACAAATAATACACAACTTCAACTGGTGAATGTCTAAACGGTAGCCCGTGAAACGTAGGGGATACGAGATATTACAGCAATACGTGAGCCATAATATTTGGTATACCCATAGTAAACGATGTTTGAAAGCAAAAGGACGGGTGCTATTTGGCATAGAAATACTGTGCTTACCCATTCAACATCAGACCTTGTCTAATTAAATCATGGTAAGTTCTAACCGGAGAAACCCAGGGGATACCAAATATTATAGCCGGTATAGGCCATTACATGTGGCATCCCCTAAGGGAACAGTATGTTAAATGTTGTGGAATGATGCAAAACATTTGAAAAGATACTGTAGTCTGCTATCAAATAAACAGCTACTTCAACTGGTCAATAGCTAAAGAGTAACCCATAAAACGTAGGGGATACGAGATATTACAGCAATGCGTGAGCCATAATATTTGATATCCCCATAATAAACGATGTTGGAAAGCAAAAGTAAGGGAGCTAGTTGGCATAGAAATACTGTGCTCACCCATTGAACATAAGACTATGTCAAATTGAATCCTGGTAAGTTCTAACCCGAGAAACACAGGGGATACCAAATAATATAGATGGTAAAGCCCGTTATATATGGTATCCCCTAAAGGAACCGGATGTAAAATGTTGTGGAATGATGTATAAAATGTGAAAAGATGCTGTAGTCTGCTAACAAATAAAAGGCAACTTCAACTGGTGAATGTCTAAAGGGTAGCCAATGAAACGTAGGGGAGACAAGATATTACAGCAATACGTGGGCCATAATATTTGGTATCCCCATAATAAACGATGTTGGAAAGCAAAAGGAAGGGTGCTATTTGGCATAGAAATATTGTGCTCACCTGTCCAACATAAGACCATGTCAAATTGAATCCTGGTAAGTTCTAACCCGAGAAACACAGGGGATACCAAATATTATAGATGGTATAGCCCATTATATATGGTATCCCCTAAAGGAACCAGATGTAAAATGTTGTGGAATGATGTATAAAATGCGAAAAGATGCTGTAGTCTGCTAACAAATAAAAGGCAACTTCAACTGGTGAATGTCTTAAGGGTAGCCCATGAAACGTAGGGGATACAAGATATTACAGCAATACGTGATCCATAATATTTGGTATCCCCATAGTAACCAATGTTGGAAAGCAAAAGGAAGGGTGCTATTTGGCATAGAAATATTGTGCTCACCCGTCCCACATAAGACCATATCAAATTGAATCCTGGTAAGTTCTAACCCGAGAAGCACAGGCAATACCAAATATTATAGCTGGTATAACCCATTATATATGGTATCCCCTAAAGGAACTGGGTGCAAAATGTTGTGGAATGATGTATAAAATGTGAAAAGCTACTGTAGTCTGCTAACAGATAAAATGCAACTTCAACTGGTGAATGTCTAAAAGGTAGCCCATGAAACGGAGGGGATACTCGATATTACAGCAATGCGTGAGCCATAATATTTGGTATCCCCATAGTAAACGATATTGGAAAGCGAAAGAAAGGGTGCTATTTGCATAGAAATACTGGGCTCACCCATCGAACATCAGACCATGTCTAATTAAATCCTGGTAAGTTCTAACCGGAGAAGCACAGGGGATACCAAATATTATAGCCGGTATAGGCCATTACATCTGGCATCCCTTAAGGGAACCGTATGTTAAATGTTGTGGAATGATGTAAAAAATGTGAAAAGATACTGTAGTCTGCTATCAAATAAACAGCTACTTCAACTGGTCAATAGCTAAAGAGTAACCCATAAAACGAAGGGGATACGAGATATTACAGCAATGCGTGAGCCATAATATTTGGTCTCCCCCATAATTAACGATGTTGGAAAGCAAAAGTAAGGGTGCTAGTTGCATAGAAATACTGAGCTCACCCATCGAACATAAGACTATGTCAAATTGAATCCTGGTAAGTTCTAAACACAGGGGATACCAAATATTATAGGCGGTAAACGCCATTTTATTTGGTATCCCGTAAGGGAACCGGATGTAAAATCTTGTGGAATGATGTATAAAATGTGAAAAGCTACTGTAGTCTGCTAACAAATATTACACAACTTCAACTGGTGAATGTCTAAAGGGTAGCCCGTGAAACGTAGGGGATACGAGATATTACAGCAATACATGAGCCATAATATCTGGTATCCCCATAGTAAACGATGTTTGAAAGCAAAAGTAAGGGTGCTATTTGGCATAGAAATACTGTGCTTACCCATTCAACATCAGACCTTGTCTAATTAAATCTTGGTAAGTTCTAACCGGAGAAACCCAGGGGATACCAAATATTATAGCCGGTACAGGCCATTACATGTGCCATCCCCTAAGGGAACCGTATGTTAAATGTTGTGGAATGATGCAAAAATGTGAAAAGATACTGTAGTCTGCTATCAAATAAACAGCTACTTCAACTGGTCAATAGCTAAAGAGTAACCCATAAACGTAGGGGATACGAGATATTACAGCAATGCGTGAGCCATAATATTTGATATCCCCATAATAAACGATGTTGGAAAGCAAAAGTAAGGGTGCTAGTTGGCATAGAAATACTGTGCTCCCCATTGAACATAAGACTATGTCAAATTGAATCCTGGTACGTTCTAACCCGAGAAACACAGGGGATACCAAATAATATAGGCGTTAAAGGCCATTTTATTTGGTATCCCCTGAGGGAACCGGATGTAAAATCTTGTGGAATGATGTAAAAAATGTGAAAAGATACTGTAGTCTGTTATCAAATAAAAGACAACTTTAACTGGTCAATGACTAAAGGGTAACCTGTGAAAAGTAGAGGATACAAGATATTACAGCAATGTATGAGCCATCATATTTGGTTTCCCCATAGCAAACGATGTTTGAAAGCAAAAGGAAGGGTGCTGTTTGGCATAGGAATACTGTGCTCACCCATGCAACATTAGAACACGTCAAACTGAATCCTGGTAATTTCTTACCCAAGAAACACAAGGGATACCAAATGTTATAGGCGGTAGAGGCTATTATATATGGTATCCCCTAAAGGAAACAGATGTAAAATCATGGGGAATTATATAAAAAATGTGAAAAGACACAGTAGTCTGCTATCAAATAAAAGGCAACCTCAACTGGTCCATGGCTAAAGGGTAACCAATGAAACGTAGGGGATACGAGATATTACAGCAGTGCAAGAGCCATAATATTTTGTATCCCCATAGTAAATGATGTTGGAAAGCAAAGGAAATGGTGCTATTTGGCATAGAAATACTTTGCTCACCCATCCAACATAAGACCATGTCAAATTGAATCCTGGTAAGTTCTAACCCGAGAAGCATAGGGGTTACCAAATATTTAAGACCACATAGGCCATTATATTTGGTATCCCCTAAAGGAACCGGATGTTAAATCTTGTGGAATGATAATAAAAATATGAAAAGATACTGTAGTCTGCTATCACATAAAAGGCCATTTTAACTAGTCAATGGCTAAAGGGTAACTCATGAAACGAGAGATATTAGAACAGTGCATGAGCCAAGATATTTGGTATTCCCATAGTAAGAGATGTTAGAAAACTCAAAGAAGGGTACCAGTTGGCAGAAAAATACTGTGCTCACCAAGCCAACATAAGACTTATCTTCTACACCAACAGAGGAGCGCAGTGGAGAAAGGCCTTCACCTCTATGCTGCGCTCCAAACTGACCAAAACACCGCATGGCTTTCGTTTAACCACACTTCCATCCCCGGCCCCTATGGCGGAGCTGACCATCTCCATTTACAATAATGGTAATGTCCTTATCCAAGCCTCGGACCTGAACCTCAAGCGATTCAATCATGCCTTCTTGAGGTTCAAGAACAACCTAACTATCTCCAACACCTCCACCGGCAGTCAAAATGTGCCACTCTCTGGCTCTGATCCCGAGGTGATTGACGGCCCCTCCTCCCCATTGCCCACCCTCCTGTCTGTTAACACGCCCCCCACAACTCGACCCAAGTTAACAGAGGCCTACTCCCCACACCACGAGCCTGAAATACACACGACTATCTAGTGCTGACGAAGGTTTAACTGACCTGAGTACCTCCCACCTTGTTGATATCCACACCAATGCTCCTCCTTTACCTTACCTCACCTCCTATCCTCAATCCCTTGGGTCACATATCATTTGCTCTAATCATGGGTGTGATGACCAACCTACCAACCCCAACAGTCAGGTAGGTTTGAAGACTCTCCCCCTGGGCCCTGGATCTTCCAATCGCAAGGCCAGGAACCCTGTAGATGTCTCCTATACGCTGACCAATAACAGACACTCCCCCACAATTTCACCACACGCTTCACCACCTTCTACTCCTCCTAATTCCACTTCGCCTCTCCCTATTCCCACTCCTAGCTCTGATTCCGATCTCAAGTATGACCCTATCTCCCTATGTAATTGTGCCAATGGTCCTACCCAACCCTCTACTAACCCTACCACAGCGGAACCTGTCCTACTTGCGCGGGCTACTCCTGTGAATAAGTGCTAGAACAATCATGGCCTTGAGAAGAGGATTGATGACCTCAAGCATGATATCTCGGTAGTCAAAGAGTTGGTACAAAGCATTCTGCAGTTCTCCTTTAAGATGGAGAAGCATTGGTTACCACCCTCCGCGCAGAGGAACGATATCTATAATTCACAGAAGCTGTACTCAACCAAAGACCTCACCTCCTTCTGCTCCCATCCTAGCTCCAGCTGGAGCTCGAGGCCTCTACCTAACCACCAATCTCGGCCCCTCAGACCCTTACCTCAGTTATCGGATGAAGACATTCTCGTCCTGCTTGGGACCTACACTGACTCAAAGACGGTCGCCCAACCCAACTCCACTCTCTACATCCCCTCAATCATTGCAGACCCTGACAGGGAACCAAGCCTTATACTCAGAAAGGTGAACACTGAGAACCTACTTCACATAAACACCTCTACTCAAGAAGTGGTCATACTTGCACATCAACCCGATGCTACTCAATTGTAGATCAGCTGTGAAACATGCAGCTGATATTTCTGATCTCATCATTGCGCATAACTTAGACAGTCTGATCATCACTGAAACCTGGCTCAATGACACTTCTTCCCCAATTCTTGACATCTTAATCCCTCCCGACTACTCCATTCTCAGACGTGATCGACGGGATAAAACAGGAGGGGGCATTGCCTGCATTCATCGCTCCAATCTCACCGTAAAACAATACTCATGTACTGTCTTATCCTCCTGTGAACAGCTAGTCTCTGAGATCTGGAACAAAGGCAAGAAGATTTGTGTGCTGCACTCGATCTACCACCCTCCTGGTGACAATCTAGTCTTCATAGAGCAAATCATGGAGGTCATTAGCTCAAGCTCGGATCAACCCTGCCACATATTCCTCGGTGACTTCAACCTTCATTGGAATGACACAAATGATCCAATTGTCTATTCCTTTAAGACTTTCCTCTCTGACCTCAATTTCTCACAGCTCTGTAAAGGCCCGACTCACAATAAAGGCGCCACTCTAGACCTCATTATTGCCAAAGCCAACTTCATACAAATAGGAGATATCCTACCCTGTGACTGGTCTGATCATTTTCAAATTCCCTTCCTCATCTTAGACAAGGGACCGGTTCAACAGGGTCAACCCCTAAAAGCGAAACAAATGACTCGCAATATGAGAGACCTCGACATTAACATGATAACGTCTATCACCAAAAATAGACTACAGCCCCCCTCCAATTTGACCAACCTTGACGATCTCTCTGAACATTACATTAACACTTTTTCTAAAATTCTTGACTCTATTGCTCCGAAACAGCTCAAAAGGATCCCTGTCAAACACTCTAAACCATGGTTTAATGGTGCCTTAAATGATGAACGGCGCAATCTAAGACTTTCGGAGAGACTCTGGAGAAACTCGCCTTCCACCACAAATCTCTCTCAACTGAGGAAAGTGAGAAGCGTTTACAATAAACACATACGATTGGCGAAAACCGAACACTTCAGAACTCAACTAGATGGAGCCAAAAATAGACCTAAAAAACTCTTTGAAATCATTAAGGAACAAGCTAACCAATCTTCTAACCAGAGCTCTACTCCGCTACCCCTGCTCCCTAGTGGTGATGAGTTTACAGCTCACTTCGCTGATAAAACAAGGAAAATAGAGCTGGAGCTATTACCTACCACCCCAACTTTGTTATCCAAGATGCAGCCCGCAGGATCAGGGGAGGTGCAAGATTTCACGACAATATATTCGCCTTTGGGCAGCTTTCTCAAAAACAACGCCTCTTGGAGCAGTTTTCTCCTACCAGACTGCAATGAGATACTTCGCAACATGGCATCCATCAAACCCTCCAACCACTTTGGTGATCCTCTACCCGCCAAGCTCTATAAAGATTTAATCTCAGCCTTTCTCCCTCTTTGGTCCAAGATCATTCATGAATCCCTCTTACAGGGAAAGATTCCGGACTGCCTAAAAATTGGGCAGGTTACTCCCATTCCTAAGAAGCCTAACGCGGACCTATCAGATCCAAACAATTTTCGACCTATCACCAGCAGCATGACTGTAGCTAAATTGCTTGAAAAATGCATACATTCACAGCTCTGCAAACATATTGAGAAATATCAACTCCTGGACCCTCATCAGTCAGGATTCAGAGCAGGGCATAGCACGGAAACGGCACTAACTCACATTGTTGACGACGCCGTGAGAGCCCTTGACCAAAATGTCCCATGTCTCCTGATCCTTCTAGACCTGTCCTCAGCCTTCGATACCATCAAACATGAAAACCTGATTGATCTCCTACAACATAGGATGGGTTTTCGGGCTCGGTCCTAAACTGGTTTGCCTCCTTCCTTCAAAACCGCACGCAAAGGATCAAAGTTAATCATGCCCTCGCTTCCAGTACCCCTGTCCTAATTGGAGTCCCCCAAGGTTCTACGCTCTCGCCCACTCTCTTCAACCTATTTATGGAGCCTCTTGTGGTCATTCTGAACAGAGCGAACATTCAATACCATATGTATGCGGATGACACGCAATTGTACCTGAAGATCTCCTCGCAAGAGGACATAAAAACTTTAAATACTGCACTTGCCCAAACTCAACAATGGTTAGCTCAGAACCATCTCCTTCTAAATACTCTCAAAACGGAATTTCTATTGATCACCCCTCCTAATCATTCAGCTCCTACCCTTGACTGGATTAAACACCTAACTGCTCTGAACTGCACACCTCACGTCGTAGACTCTGCCAAATCTTTAGGTATCACATTAGATAAACATCTAAAAATGGAATTCCAACTCAACACGCTGAAGAAAATCAAACCATTCCTACCCCCCGAAGATCTCAGGCCGGCGGTTCAATCACTGATTATCCCTAGATTGGAATATGGGCTGGTGACCCTAGCAGGACTTCCCAAAGCTAGCTTGGCCCCACTCAGAGCTACCTTGAACGCATCGGCCAGACTTTTGACAGGCTCGAGGAAATTTGATCACATCTCACCCGACCTTTTGCAGCTAAATTGGATATCTATTGAAGCTAGAATCCGACTCAAGATAGCTTGTCTGACTCATAAAGCCATATACCACAATACCCCATACTACCTAGTAAATAAACTTGAACTATCGGGCTCCAGCCGGAACGTTAGAAGTACATCCCCCCTTCTCTTGAAACCTCCAAGATTCAAAAAGAATATATCGTACAACCGTGCGTTCACCGGTCTTGCTCCGAGAATCTGGAACTCCTTGCCATCCGAGATCAGATCCAATCCTTCCACTACTTCCTTTAAAAACTAGTCAAAAGGCATCTAATTGAACGAACGTTAACGCATTGATCATGCTTGTGTGTTTTGTCAATAACCAAAATCTTGAATCACTTTCACTGATGTTCTATTTTATGTTTCTTTTACCTTCATTTTGTTCTAGTTACTGCTGATTTTTGCACGTTTCCTTTTGTTAAAATTCACGATGCACTTTGCACATCTTGGTTCTTTCTATTGTATGATGTTTTAATCTGAGCGCTCTACGGCACCTCTGATACACCCTACGTGTTTATTCTTAAATGTTTTCCCACAGGTTGTAACTTCACTTACCTTCTTTATGTTTTGTATACTTACTGGCGCCAACTCTGTACAGCGCTCTGCTACCCATTTGGGTCATGTTCGCGCTATATAAAACTTTTCAAATAAAAATAATAAATAAAGACCATGTCCAATTGAATCCTGGTATGTTTTAACCCTAAAAAAATAGGGAATTCTAAAGATTATAGTCTGTATGGGCCTATTCGGTATCCCCAAAGTGAACTCGATATGAAAGCTTGTGAAATGCATTCAAAAGTTCTAATAGATGCTGTAATCTGCTGTCAAATAAAAAGCAATTTAAACTTATCAATTGTTAAAAGGTAAACCTTGAAAGGTAGGAGATACCACACATTATAGCAAAGCATGAGCCGTAATTATTTGTATCCACATAGAAAGTGACTCTGGCATACACTGCTGTGATATGGCTGAAAAACACTGTGTTCGCCATGCCAACATAGGCACATGTCATATTGTATCTTTGTAAACTTTAATTCCAATAACATATGGAATAGCAAATATTACAGCCCGTATTGGCCATTATATTTGATAGCCCCCAAAGGGCCTGGATGTGAAAGCTTGTGGAATGCATTTAAAAGTGCTTAAAGAGAACTTCATCTGCTGTCAAATAAAAGGCAATTTTAACTTGTCAATGGTCAGAAGGTAAACCTTGACAAGGAAGGGATAGCAGATATTACATCACTGCATGTTCCATAATATTTAGTATCCCCGTTGAAAGAGACAGTGGAAAACATAAAAAAAGGGTGAGATGTGTCAGAAAAACACTGTGTTTTCCACACCACTATAAGCCCATATCAAACTGTATCCTGGTACGTTTTAACCCAAGAAACATGAGACACAATATAATATAGCCCGTATGGGCCATTATATTAGGTATCGCTTAATGGACCCAGAAGTGAAAGCTTGTGGAATGGTATCAAAAGTGCTAAAAGATATTGTAATCTCCTATCAAATAAAAAGCCATTTCAGCTAGTAAATACCTTAAAGTTAAGCCTTGCATTGCAGGGGATACAAGATATAGCAATAAATGAGCCGTGATATTTGGTGTCCCTGTAGAAGAAGATGTTGGAAAACATAAAGAAGGATGTGAAATGGCGGGAAGATACTGTAGTCACCAGGCCAACATAAAACTGTTTCAAATCTTATCAAGGTAAGCGTTAACTCTGTAAACGTAGGTGATACAAAATATTATAGCAACGTACAGGTACATGGTATCCTTCATAAGAACTGAATGTGAGGGTGCGCTAAAAATGTCAAATGTAGCTAGACCTACTGTGATCCCCTGCCAAATAAAATGAAATTTCAAATGGCCAATGGCTAAAATGTAACCCTTGAGTGGAAATTACTAGGAAGGGTGTGATGTGACAGAGAAATACTGCGCTCACTTAGCCAACAAGTGAAGAGCATGCCAAATTCTATGCCGGTAAGTGTTAACACTTGGTACGCAGGGGTTACCAAATGTAGCCCGTATGTGCCATTATTTTTGGTACACTGTTCACTTAGCTTATATGGCCTCGTTGTGTTATCTACTAATTTTGAATTTTTGCAAAATATCAAATACACAATGCTATAGTGCAAGGCAAGTATGTGTTCTAACCAGTAGCAAACCAGACTTGATGCCATTAACTAACTCGGCACCATAAGCAAAACAAATAGACGATGCATCCAACACCAAAATCCAAAAAGAGATCTAGACTTGGGATTTTTTCTAATTTCATGTTTTTTTAAAATTTGAAAATGTTATCCTCAAATTTGTATGCACTTCTCTTGGCTTCTTAATAAGTCATTGAGTACACCTGTGCATGTTACGATGCACAGGTGTACTAGTGTACCTTACTGTAGCTATTCTGTGTTTGACTGAGGCTTGTGCTGCAGGTGCCTGGGAAGTACTGATTCACTTCAAGCTATTGACTATTGCACTGTTGATGCCCAAACAGAATATTTAGTGTCCTTCTCATTTAGCCACATCAGCGCTTTGCTTGCTATTATTTTTCAGCTGTACTGTCAATCTTAAAATAGAAACTTTTCCTTTTCCAGTCCCAGAATGCAACATGGTGTAAATTAAAAAGTGTAGTCTGCTATCTCACATGACATACAGCTCCTTGATAATCGGGTTACACTAGAAAAAGTATATAATTTGCTTACGTTTGCTATTTTGGAACAGCCAAGAGCTGGTAGGTGAAAACAAGTTTGTGTAAAATGCTCAGTCCACATTAGTAACAATCATGCCTCCATTTCCTATAATAAGTATTGAAAAATTAGACACTTTTAAATGATTTATTCACATACTTGCTGTTTTAGGTTTATATGTCAAAAGAAAACATCCGGAATTGTATGCATTTGCTTTGTAGGTCTCGCCTAGGCAGTGCATGCGCTGCAAATTGGAGATCTTTTGCTTTCTAAAAGTGGGTTTAGAGCCCGCTCATTGCTTACCATTTGTTGGCTTCATTTTCACTCTCATTTGTTTGCTTTTTATTGGTAAGAAGCCGTAAGCTTCCTTTCTTTTTGCGTATTTGTCCCTCCACTCGAGTATCACACATTACTTGTATCCTTTCACTGATCATGTTTTTTAAGCATTACTTATTCTTTGTGTTTAAGCACTATACCAGAGTGCATCTTGTTCAGCTGGCTCCTTCATGTACTTCTCCCCCTCAGGGTCCCTCCCTCATCCATGTTGCATACCCTCAGTCCCTGCTTCCACTTTTGTCCATGTTGTTGCTTGCCCCACCCATCCAACTTCCTTTTGTTGTTGTCCATAATTTTACTTGCAACACCCATTGTCCCTCCTCCCATTGTTGCCCATGTTGTAGCTTCCTCCACTCACACTCCTTCCTTCCTTCCATAGTTGCCAGTGATGTTTCTTACTTGCCCCCACCCTCCCTCCTTCCATTGTTCTGCGTGTTATTGCTTGCTTCTATCTGACCACCCTACTTCCATTATTGTACTTGTTGCTTGACCCTGGCCCTCCCTCCTTCCGTTGTTGTCCGGGTTGTTGCTTGCAACATCCACCCTCCATCCTCATTCCATTCTTGCCTATGTTGTTGCTTGCTTCCACCCACCCTCCCTTCTTCCATGGTTGCACCAATTATTGTTGCTTTCCCCCCACCAATTGTCCTTTCTTCCGTTGTTGCCTGCGTAGTTGCTTTCAACACCTACCCTCCCTCCGTTGTTGCGTGTGTTGTTGCTTGCCTCCACCTATACTACATTCTTCTGCTGTTGCTTGTGTTGTTGCTTGCAACCCACCCACCCTCACTCCTCCAGTTTTTCTTGTTTTGTTGCTTTCCTCACTCAACCTCCTCTGTTGTTGCCCGTATTGTTCCCTACCTGACCCACCCTCCCTCCTGTTGTTGTCCATGTTGTTGCCAATGTTTGCTTGCACCTACCCTCCCACCATGCGTTGTCCATGTGCTTGCTCTGAGCCCCTTCCTTCACCATCCATTGTCCGTGTTGTCCCCCTGACTCACCCACCCACCCATGTTACCTTCATAGCAGCTTATGTGCTGCTTATGTGTGACATTTCAATGGTTTAAGCTTACTTATGAGTGACATTTAAGTACCAAATACGTGACACTCAGAGTGACACTTTCTTGTGAGTAAAACCAAGCACTGAAGTGCATAGAAAGCGAAATGACTGGCATTTGAGCAATAACAAGTTCTAAAACAATCTTTAAACAGTTGCTAGTACCTCAAATGGAAGGTTACTATAACAAGCACCCTCCATTATAAAAACGGGAAAAACTCGTGGACCAGCCACTTCTTACCAGGGCTACTTTGTCCCTTGCAGCACCATGGACAAATTATGGCATTACTGTCTCCGAAAAGAGTAGAATTGCCTGGCCATGATGTAACTTGGCTACATAAACACATCTTTTATCACAACTTAGAAATTAGATTTGAAATCTCCTTTTCTCATTGTTTCAGAGAACCACAATATGACATACAAACATGATCATCCCAAACAGCACAGTGGCAGACATATCACTTTGTCTTTCTCTTAATGGTTGCCCTGCCTGCAACTTACCAACTCTCTCTGCTGGCTCTCAGCGGGCTGACACTCACGCTATAGCTGCTCCTGTGTGTGGACTCACACTGGCTGCCTTTTGACGCTCAACTAGTGCAGAGATGCTGCTCCCTAGTCTGCTGTCATGTTCTGCTGCTCAGTGCTGCTGGTGACAGTGTGGAGTAAGAGTAGGTGGAGACATTGCGCTCTCTCTCATGGGCGTACACAGGGACAAACTCCCTTCGCATTGAAAGCCCACCACACTTTGCAGCTACGCCAGCTTTTTAAAACATGACAGCATGACACGTCATTGCCATGACTGGACACAAGCAGATTGCCATCCTGTTCCCTCCCACATGTGGATGCATGTCCAGAGCAGCACGTGATATGAGTCACTTGTTGTTTTTCTCATGCCAGCAGGTGGGCCCAGTGGGCCCTGCCCACTGGCAGTGATGCCTTCCGGGGGGCCGGCATGAGGATTTTGAAAAAAACATTCTAGTGCCAGTCTGTCAGTGTGCCGACACACTAGCACACAAGGCAATACAAAAACAGCACTGCAAAATGAGGCCGGGGTCTGATGCGCTGCACGGTCTGAGAGGTGCCGGCAGCTCCACTCACTCCATGCCTGCGGGGGAGCACACGGCGTCCAGCAACACAAAAACATAGTTTTGCCTGCCAGTTGTAGGGTCACTGGCAAATCATCATCCAATCACTGACTTTTTTGTGGACTTGAGTTAACTGTCACGGACGGTGCCATGCAGGGTGCGCCAGTTTTCGAAATACAACAGGGCAAGTCGCAGCCCCCTGGATGGATCATCACTCTCTGTCTCAGCCTGGACAAGGGGCTGTGCTCTGCTGGGCAGTCTCAGGGTGATTATTACTCTCCAGAGACGATATAATTTTCAGAGTCTGTTTGACAGCGTTAGTAATCGCATGTCACGTGGCTGAGTACCTGAGGCCTGGCTTTATTGTGCAGTGCAGCCAGAGCCTGAGGCAGGCGCTGTGCCATGTGGTGACAATTTGTGTTCATTATTTTGAGAAAAGAAACAGAATCTTGAAGGTGGGACCGTATAATGCAGGCTCAATGGTAGCACAGTATGCACAGCCTTGCCAGCAGGCAGCCCACTGCTTGTGCTTTTGCAATGGCCTGCGCCTATTCGCAGTATTTGTGCCTCGCAGTGCCACTGTGTTAGGAGGCACTATAAATGCATGACTAGGCATTTTAGTGCAGTGATGAGGACTACTACACTAAACTGCATTAGTCTAACCACTGATGCATAATATTTAGCAGATCTGTGCCTCCAGCCTGAAAACAACCAAAAAGTTATTTTATTCCCTACCCCTGCTGTTGTCCATGTTGCCCCCCCAAACCCATTCCTTCCCTCCCTCCTTGTGTCCCTGCCCTTCCTCCTACCCCGCCAGCAATAAAAAAAGGGTTAAGACCGTATCATATTTCCTTTTTAGGTCGAGCCTAGAGTCAGCGTGCATGCGTTGCTCTGCGAGGCATGATGTATCTACAATAAGGGCTTTAACCAAGCCCATCGATTGGCATTAGTTCTTTTTTGTGCCTTTCAGAAAAGCTGCCTTTTTATTTGTCCATTGCTTGTAATTGTCTCTCCTTTGGGTGCTTGGTTCACGCTCAGGCGATTTCACTCATTATTCCTTCAGATTGGCCATCACGCGTTCATGGTTCTTCCTGGTCGGCCATTGCAATGAGCGCTTCCTCCTTGATCAGCGCGGCATGCAGCACTTTATACATTCATCTGCGCGGCACGTCGAGCTTCTACTTTAATTATGAACGCATCCACACTTTAAACTGCATGCTTCAAACAGGCAGACATCTTGACCGCTGTGTGTTGCTCTGTGTATTTGGCACATTTCTGCTCAAGCGAGCGTTATTCCAGTTTAGGTTTCCTTTCTTTTTCACAGACGGAGATTGTGAGTCACGTGGGGGGGATTTGCCAATGTGGTTTTATGTTTACACCTGAGAGACCGGTCACCAGAAGCACAAAAGTCGAAAATAAATGTTACTCGTCAGATTTAGACTGAGGGCGCTCTGTGCCTCGCTTGCTTGCAAGTATAGACTTCCGCTGGAGAAGTGATCCTGTACATTGTTTTAGAGCTGTAACTATTAACGCACATGAGCCCTTGTTTCTCCAAGCTATACTGTGGAGTTGTTGGAAAATATGTGTTCTGTTATGAAACTCTCTCCCTCCAAAGATTCTACAAGGGAAACGGTGGGTACCAAAGAAAGCTAACCAGGGCTGGTGCATGGATTTTTGCCACCCTTGGCAAAGTGACATTTTGCACCTCAGCATCCCCTGTACTGTTTGCTAATTTTACGATAATACAGATGGTCTTCTGCTCCTCTAGACTTAGAGCAGCGGCCTGCTCTTGCCTTGTTCTTGAACCTGCCTCTGGAAGTTGAGACCTTTTTCATGCTGAGCCCCCACTCCATATAGTGCCCTCCACTACGGCTGCAATTTGTCCGCAGTAGTGGTGATGTAGCTCCTGACTCAATCTGTTGTCAGGCAGGCATCCCCCTCCTCTCACCTCTTCCCGAATGTGCTTTCTGCTACCATTCTGACTCACCATCTGTTTTTTGCACTGCTGCCCGATAGCCATGTGAGCAAAAATAAAAATCCACACATTTCTTCTCTGTTTGATTTTGCAAATAGAAGAGCACAGGTTATATCTAAAGCAGATTACCTGATAGGTGTACTCGTTGGTCTTACCATTAAATAAGAACCTATTTATTTTTACAGTGCTTGCAAGTGTTTACGGTTTATAGCGCTGTAAATAACAAGTGGTCATCATTACCCAACTCACTTAGCTGATTTTAGAACTATTAAAAGTCAGTTGGCCCTGCCACTATCAAACCTGTGACTAGGAGGTTTATAATAATAATGATGATGATAAATAGTTTTATACAGTGCATAATGCCAGAGGTTTGCAGTTGTAGGTGCTGCAATAACACGTGTTACCGAATTTAACGCTACTCATTTTATCTATGTTGGATGGATGCGAGGCTGTGCTGGCCCTGCTGAAATTCAACCTGGACGCATTTGCACTTTAAACTGCATGCTTCAAACAGATGGACATCTTGACCACTACGCATTTCTCTGTGTATTTGGCATGTTTCTGCTCAAGCGAGCGTTATTGCCTTTAGGTGTCCTTTCTTTTCCACAGACGGCGATTGTGGAAGGGGAATAGGTGGTAGGAGGATGGGCCATCTCTGACTTGATGAGGGGGAGGAGCTGTCACCTACCACACTTGCACATCACAAAGGCTCTGCCTGAGCACTCTCACAAAATGTTTGACACTGGTCTTTTGTTGCCCCAGACAATCTGGGGCCAGGGCAGTGAGGCAGGAAATTCCAGGCACCTCTGGGCTGGGGGTGGAAACCTACACAGGAATATCAGCAGGGAACATGTAACCTACTGAGCAGACCTGCAGACTAAGGTTCATTGTGTAGAAAGACTAGAATCCTGCTTAAATAAGACCATTTCTCAGGAAGTACAGTAATAATAAAATTGCTAGTTTTCCGAGCCCTTGGGAAGAAAGTGTGAGTTTTTTAAAAGTTTTTGCAAGTTGATCTAATTCACTATTGGTGAAGGGCTATCCCAAACACACCAGCCTTAAACACATGAAGCAATCACATTGGCGTTGATATGGGTCAGGCATGGGTCAGCGTCATTATAAAAGAAATGAGACTGCCCCCAGCGAGATCCAACCCCCATCTCAGGTCTTATAAGGTAAACAAGGCAATAACAGCTCGAGAATGCAGCGAGGAAATGGTCAGGGACAACAGTAACCCTACTCTGCATGGCCAGAAGCAATGAGGTGGGTGTCTTCCCTCTTTTATCTGACATAAATGTTTATGCTTGTTTATTTACCTCACTTAATAGCTATCTAATGCGGAGGTGTTTAATACGTTTACAGTTTTACAAGCAACTGGGGGAGAGGAGTTGGCCTAATGGCTAGGACGGTCGACCTCGAATCTGGGAAACCGGGTTCGAGTCTCGACAATGACGCGCAACATCCTGTGATTCTGGGCAAATCACTTAATCTCCCTGTGCCTAACAAAAATGAATGTGTCCTCATGTAATGCAACTGGTGCTAGTGTAAAGCGCTCTGATACCCAATACCTTTGGGTCAAGTTTGCGCTATATAAAACTCCATAAAAAAAAAAAACGCTCACTGTCTGCTGAGCAGTGAATTAATTCAAAATCCCGGGAACCACATACACATCTATGGGTGCATGGATTGGACCCCTGGAATCAGAACTCCCCTGACAAATGTGCCAGGCTGTGTTTATATGAACATGGTTTGTGCCCCGCCCCCCACAGATGTGCAGAGCCCTAGCATCATTTGCAACCCAAACAGCACCCCACATTGTTCAAGCCCCCTAAAATTCATCAACACAAATGTCACTGGGGACTCACTCTGCATGTTTTCGTTGAGATACTCGGACAAGTCTTTACATATTATTATAAGGTTTTGTAAATGTGTGCGCAATGAAAGGCTGCCTTTCTTTGTAATTATGTTTCATCATTTTAAAACTTGGTAACACAATCCACACAAATACACTCCACACCATGCAACATAATTCCAATCAGCATAATTTCACTCAACGCCACACACTTCCACGCCACACAATTCAAAACTACATATTTTCATTCCCCATCACATAATTTGACAACAAACCACATATTTCAACTCAACAACACCATTACACAACACACCACATACATCCAAACGATGCCACAGAATTCCACATCATGCCACAAAATTAAACAGCACACCACATAATTAAAATCCACATCTCACCTCAACTCACAACACAATATGCTATTCCACATAATTACGCTCTGTGACACACAATTACACTCCACATAATTTCAGTACACTCAATACCACATAATAACTATCCACATATTTCAAATGCCCACCATTCAACAAAATTCCACTACAGAAATCCACTCCACACCACACAATTCCACCATATGCAATTCCACAACTAACAATTCCAATCCTAACCACATAATTCCACTCCACACACACATACAGGGAGGAGCCTAACAATGGCCGGGAGGACTTGATTCCTCCCGGCTCCCAGTCCGTGTCTGTGCCCGGAGCGCACTAGCGCCTTTAAGAACTGCCAAACCGGCTCCAGAGACGGTGGAAACTCATCCGACTCGGTGAAGGCTGAGCAAGGGCCGTCCACGCTAGGGAAAAACCCCCTTTGGAGACTCCCCGGGGCTCCGTAAGAGTTGCGGCAGTGCGGTGCAGAATGGCAGCTGCCGTGTCCGGAGGACGAAGGAGCCTCTAATTGCCCAGGCGCCTTACTGGAGCAAAAGGGAAAAGTCCTGTGGCGCTCGCGATCCCTTCGGGTCTTTCAGGAGGAGCGGTGTGCGGGAGGCTATGCTGCAAGATCGGAGCAGCTTCAGGCCGTGTCTGGTGGAGCTCGTGGAGAGTCTTTGGCACGCTCACATGGTCCCAGGGAGAACGCAATACTGTACAACAGGTGAGGAGGGGACGCGCATCATAGTCTTGATTTGAGCAAGGGGCAGCGGGAGCAATTTACTAGACAGGTCAACCAGCCCCAAGCTTACAACGGCGGCAATACGGACTCATGCCTGGCCGTGCCTGACTCCAAAATGGTGGCCGACACTCTGTCGAAGATCGCATAATTGAAAGGGGTGAGGCTGCGGGACTGCATCAAAAAGCCTCAGCAGCAACAAACTCCACAATGCAGCAGGAGGGATATAATGAAGGAGGTGATCGGTGACTCCCACGTAAACCATTAAACACTGATAACACCCAGCATTTGGCTGTGCTAGATAGGAGCTACCAAGACGGCCGGGGCCTCACTGCGGGTGCTTGAGCCAGGCGGGAGACCTGACTTCGTGGCACAGTTCCGCCTGCCCTTGAGCGCCCTCCTCTATCCACAAGATGGAGCCCAGCATGACCTCAAGATCAGCGCGGGGATCCAGCATGCTGCTTCCCCCACCACCATCCGGCCTTCTACCCCTAAGGACATCTCCAACTCGGGTATCCCTCCAGACCCAAGACCACCACCCTTGAGTGCAACACCACCTGAACACCTGGCTGAACGATGGCAAGAATTTCCTGCTCTGTAAATATGTAATATATAATTGTCCAAGCCTAATCGCTGTTAAAATGTAATCCTGAGTGAATTTGCAATTTGTATATATATATATCTCTAACCACTAGTATATGTAGTAGACCTTTGTACTTACTACCATTCCTATGTGATTTTAGAGTTTATCTGTTTGTATCTCTTCCTTGAGTGACTTTACAACTTGTACATTTGCAATTTTTTTCTGTTTGTATCTCTTATGTAACTCATGTAATCCAAAGTCCTTATGTAACGCAACTGGTTCTTTTGTAAAGCGCTCTGACACCTTCGGGTAATGTTCGCGCTATATAAAATCACATTATATAAAATTAAATTAAAATAAATAAAAACATCCAATCCACGCCAATACAAAACACAAGGATAAAAGACATTGTCATTTACAGCACCAATACCTCTAACTCTAACAAATGTGAGACCAATTTGCATCGCAAATGCTTGTTTTACTTTCATTCTGCTGCACTCCAGCCATGCTGCTGCACAACATTTCTTAAAAACTTAGACAAATACCTCTCTCATAGGCAAAACATATTGGCTTTGCCAATGCTTGTTTTAATTGGCACAATCAAACAAATATAATGCAGGCTGTTGATATGCCAGTAAGGTGGCAGCCTCATTACTGTATGTATATAATTACAAAATTACTGTTATTGCACTTACAGTGCAGCTACGTGTTTTAAAAACAGATTTGTAAATTGTTAATTGTATAAAATGTGAAATGTTTTATTTCTCCATTTTCCTCTCCTGCTTTTTTCATTGCCTTTTTTCAATCCTATTTTCGTTTTTTTAATCTCTGCCATTGTTTCCCTTCTCTTTCATTCTCGCTCCTCGTGTTTTTTTCCCCAATCTGATTCCATCTCTTTTAAAATAAAAAATGTCATTCTTTCACTCCAACTCCGTGCATGCACTTAATTTTCATTTATTTCATGTTTCCTTCTTTTCGCTGCTCCCGATTTGCTTCCTGTGCAGCTGTGGCTCCGGTATTAAAGAAACGTCAGGTTATTTATAGCCTGAATTAGTTAGGTATCCCGTAAAATCGTGTATCCCCGCACTCAGCCCGAGCAGAAATCGACTGCTTCTGTCTGATCCTGCCCGGGCTGAGTTTATTCTCCGAACACAGCCGAAGAGCGGGGATACACGATCCGAAGGGGATACCAAATATTACACAACACCGGCCACCTCCATGTAGTCATGTGGTGCTGCGGCTTTAAGCTCAGTCTCTACCATCCGTCTCTCACCAATTGCGCGGTGTATTTGCATGGGATCTGCTTCTTGTTTTCTCCCCCTGCTGCTTTACTTTCTTGTTTGGGAGCCCCCGCTCACGCCGATCTCCGGTGGCTGCCCCGCAGCTACAGCCACTCCGCTTTGACAACCGCTGCTTCGCTGTTCCGTCTACTTCCGGGTCATCAGGAAAATTGCATGCTTTGGTTCAACAGCAACCCACACAAAACCTCAATGCGATGAGTGGGATGAAGATAAGAACGTAGAGAGATTTAAATTCTAGCTTGAGTACAACTTCTGTTGGCAGGGAGCAGCAGTCTGAAGAAGCTCAACATGTGAGGTTCTGGGAAGAGTTTATGTCTTTAATATCGGGTGCAAGAGATTATACTATGGCAAGGCCCAATAAAACCCTAATTAATAAAATAAAAAAATCCCTCCTGATTTAGTTTCTTGTGTTTTATTTACATGTTCCCTTTTGCTGGACTCCCTAACACTGTGCTTTTTCGCTCAGATAATTAAGCAGCTCCACACAGGCATGACCATTAGATAATGACACGCCAAAATCTCAAATAATTACAGTCAGCACAGAAGCAATCAAAAACGTGGAGAAACACATAACTTGTGCAACAGTTACTCCTACTAGTACAAAATAGCAACTGGCGGGAAGACAAAAAAAACAAGGATAGTGATGCGGACAAGTTAGCAACTCTGAGTAGAACACTCAAGTTAATGCAAGGAGTCAGCAAGACCCACTGTTTCCAACAGCGTTCAAAGACAGGTGTTGTCCTGCAGCAATGGATTTCATAATACCCACCAGTGAAGGAAGTTTAACCCAGCAGAGTCTTTCCAGTCAACCCACCAACCACTTCCATCTAAGGCAGCAATTATGGACACCCGGCAGACACCTCCCGCCGTGAAATAGGTAACCAATATAGCGAAGGCACTAAGGGAGGTAGCTTAATCGATCCGGAGGCACCTGCCCCACAAAACATAGTTTCATATCGAACAGATAAGAAAGACGCTCACATAGGTAGTAACAACACCAGTAAAGGATCACACAATAATACCTTAGATCTAATCATTACTCCTGGATATATCTCACAAGAAAACACAAGACATATTAAATAGAGCCAACAACTGCAACTTTTACCACATCTACCAACTCTAAAACACATAAAATCAGAAGATATATACAGAATACAATTTTCTCCTCTAAACACTCTTCAGGATCAGAATCTACAATAGTTACATGGTCAACAGAAACAATGGCTAACCATGTCCTCACGGAAACACATACCTTTGCACAATGGGGAAGCCAGTGGAGCCAGAGAGATATCCCATAGTATTGCTGAGCCCACCAGGCCCTATGAACGTGCTTGCAAAAGGAACCAGCATATCAAGAGGCATAAAACACTTGACAAAAGAGGCACCGGTTCAGGGTTCCAGACTGCGCATTTACCTCAATGTATATAATGCCAAGAAATGTGTTTTGACAGACCCTTGTGAGGAACAATCAGAAGTAGTTTGGAGCTGTTTGGCCCCCACATTATTAGAAACAAGCATTTTCAATGCAATAGGTCTCGCATTTGCGAGAGTTTAAGCTATTGGCATTATAAATGACAATGCCTTTTTTAAAAATATGTTTTGATAATTAACACATAAATAAAAGGCATTGTCCTGTACAATGCCAATAGCTCAAACTAGTAAATGCGAGACCAATTCGAAGAAGCGGCTGCCATTGTCCCGGGCGGCTTAGAAAGTGAAAGAGCGCGTGTCGCGCTGAATGTTGCAGGAAAGCATGTTGTGCCTGCAGTAGGAGAAACTAATTAAAGAAAATAATGCTTACAGACTAAAAAAGAATCACCATGTAACAGCCGAAGTAAAGGGGCCAGTCCTCATGGGAGGTTACGAATGAAGACAAGGCTACCGGTACTAAGGAGGGACTAACAAGCCTATTAACGAATCAGAAGCCAGCATTTTCAAAAGACAATGACACAAGCCAATGACAAATATGGGTGGAGAGTGGGCGAGCTTCTATTCCATACTCCAATACAGCATGGCTCACAGAGCAGTGCATGTGCTGCCCAGACTCGACCTAAAAATGGTGTTGCATACCTAACAATGGCCTTTAATATTAGACACAATAAGAACATGTGCAAGAATCATCTAATACTGATATCCTGGAATGTGGCAGATTTAGATCAAATTCAACAATAACAAGTTTAAACTTTCTTAAGACTGGGAATGCCATCTGTGTGCAGGAGTCATGGAGCCTGTGATCCTTACCACTAGATCAATACCAGATATTTTTTTAACCCGCTGACAAAAATCTCCTATGGTAGACTGTCTGGCGGACTAGCAACTTATGTTGCTACCTTCCTAAATTCTAAAGTAAACATAGTATAACAGAATTCCACATAGAAGGTGCTAACATTAGGTAAAGTTCATTTAGGTCCATCAACAAAGACAATACTCATAATTAACATCTACCTGAATCTGTTTAAAGGATCTAAAGCAGAAACAGTTAACACCTTTTGTGATTCACTAGAGGACACGCTATGCAGGTTCACAAACCATGAGATTCTAATACGATTTCAATCTGAAAAATTTGTCGCAAAAGATCTTGAATCCCAATAACCCATTAGCAAGAAAACATGAACTGCATAATTGCCTACAGGACTATAGTCTCTACTCCCTCCAGAAAGGGTATAACGGTAGCAACTCCAAATTAAGCACACACAATAGGGTGTCTACCCTAGATTACATGCTTGCGTCCAAACTCCTCACTATATGCTGTTTGGAAACAGCTATTCCACAATGAAAAGAAAAAAAAAGCATCCCGTTAGTAGCCTGTTTTGATCTCAAACACAAAGTAGGATCAGTCCTCCCA
The DNA here is from genome assembly GCA_963921515.1 of Calotriton arnoldi. Taxonomy (NCBI): domain Eukaryota; kingdom Metazoa; phylum Chordata; class Amphibia; order Caudata; family Salamandridae; genus Calotriton; species Calotriton arnoldi. The sequence goes on from CAWUFW010014947.1 coordinate 240,879, forward strand.
ACAATTGGTTCTTTAAGCGGTGACGAAGATTGCAAAGTGATCAAAAGAATAAAATGGTGTAATATCACAAAAGATCAGTTCAAACATTGACAAACGGTCTCCTCACAGATATTAACCCTACCTAATTCACTAATAATGCAGTCCTGACTACGAGATGTACAAGTATAATACCTTCTATTCACAGATCCTTAGTCGGTAATAGACTTAACAAAAGCAATCAAGTAAGCAAGCACATTTCCTTCCATGGCTACTGGACAAAAAGCCCTGGTTTAACTTCAAGCTTAAAAGAGCCAAAGCAGACTTCAGGAAACTGATTAGGATATTTAAGAAAGACACAACAAATTTAATTGTTAAATCAACCCTGGCAGAAAGCAGGAAGTCATACAGGACACTTCTTTGGGAATCTAAAATAAGACACCAGGAAGGCCAATGGCTAAAATCGTATGCATTGATGGGGAAAAGGAATCAATCAAAGCTTTGGCAGTTTGTTAGTAACCTACACTCTAGAGCATATAAAAAAGCAATGGCATCCCACAAAAAACATGGGTGGAGTACATCAGCAACTTATACAAAGTAGAAGTAGCGACTGCCACAGAAACAAAGCACCTCCCTGAGACTAAAGTGACACTGACTACAACAAAGGAGCAAATTACCATACAATTAGTGAAAAAACACCATGCAGTCAATTTGAGAAAGTGGAGCCCCAGGCTCAAATGACCTACCAGGCTCCTTTTTCAAATCTGACAATGACTTTTGGGCCGAGCACTTAACGCCTCATTTTCTAGCCGCTTACATGTCTGCAGACGTCCCCAATTCGTAGCGTGGGTCAATACTGCACCCCATAAACAAAAAAGGAGATAATAAAGACCTGGCCAACTATCGTTTGATAGCTCTTGTGGATGTTGAGGACAAAGCCTACGCAAGAGTCCTGCTAAAGGAACTAAAAGATTGGGTAGAGGAAGAAAACGTAATACCCTCCTACCAGATAGAGTTCGGCAAAGGGCCTCAACAATTGATAATATTGTCGCACTTGCATATCTCGCACGCAGAGCGCCCAGTGCCTATCAACCTCCAATTCTAGCGTGCTTTGTGGACTTCTCTGCAGCTTTTGACACATTGGACAGAGACACATTTTGGAGGAAACTGTTAGACTGAGGCATCCCCAAACCCTTCTCAGAGCAATCATCTCACTCTATCTCGGACACATGGGTGGGGGTGAAACTCGGCCAAGGGCATAGGGTATTGCAAAAAGTCTACTCAAATAGGGGCATCAAATAGGGTTGTGTATTGGCCCCGCTACTATTTAATCTGTATACTGCAGACCTGGGGACTGCAATTGCAAAGGCCAAGTCATTCCCGCCGAAGATTGGCTCACACAAATATCCCTATATTACAAAACACCAACGATCTAGTCTTCTTGGACCAAACAACAAAAGGCCTCCAGTGATCCCTAGATAAACTATACAACTACAATCAAAGCAATTGGATGGAGGCAAATTCAAACAAAATCGAAGCCATGGTCTTTGGGAAACTCAGAGAGAAAGCAAAGGAAGTTTGGAAATTGGGTCCCGCTAGACTAGAATACTCAAAACATGCCACTATCTGGGTGTTTGGCTATCTGATAACAGTACCGCACACACGCACATAATGGCCCTGGAAAAGAAAGCACAAAGTTTAATATTTGCCCTATGTAAATTAAATGCAAAATTGCACAGGCCATAGGCAGAGATCATCACAAGAGTCGTTAAGGCCACATTAATACCAACTATATTCTATAGTCAACAAGGTTTTCTGTCAAAACCGGAACCCATGCTGGATAAATTACATTCAGTAACCTACAAAAGAATATTTGAGTTACTTTGATACATACAGCAAGCTCAAATCTGGTTTGGATTAATTAAAAAAGAACTAGCATGTAAATCCCAATGTCTCAAGAACTACCATAAGATTTTCCATGCGAAGCCATGAACATAAAGCAGTGTTGCAGGGTATCTTCAAAAGTCCGGACAATGACTGGTCCAGATATTTAATTCAGGAATGTTCTGACCTTGTATCTCATTCACTTAACGAGAAGGAACTCGAACTTGAGGTAAAAAAAAGATCAGTCTCCCACTTAAGATGAGCCTGTTGGTCCCACATGGGTCAGGGGAACAAATGAAAGAAAGAAAAAGGAAAAAGGGGTAGAAAAACAGTACAGGAGTCAACAGGAGAGAGAGAAACTCTTGGCAAAACCTAAAAGGTAGTAAATACTGCCCTCACCCACTCAATGAGTGGCCTGCTTCATCATAGGGCCTTTGCGACACCCCGACGCAGGCCAACATACAGGGTGGAGCACAAGGAGAAGTTTTTGTAAAGAAAAGAAAGAATTCCAAAAGTAGGGATTCCTATTGCAGAGAAGAAAAATGATTAAAACTGTCTAAGTGGGCACCCAAGACCTTTAATATGGGTCCCACTTGGCAGGATTACAAATGTTATTAGGGGTATATGAGAGAAGCAATGTCACCATTACCCTATCTGCTATATCAACATGTTTCTGCCCTTGATTGCCGCCCGGTAGGGTCGTTGGCATTCATCAGGATACAGATCCCTAAAAAATGTCTTAATAGCTTTCCGTCCTAATCAGAGGGAGTAGAGTGGCCATGTCAGAAACACCCGTACCTTGAGGAAAGTGTGATTAAAGGACGGTGTCCCCACTCTACCCCCGAGTTTGGAGCATCATTGATGGAACTCGGTTACGCGGACGATGTGTGTCTACAAAGGGCAAGTATTACCAGCGACATGTCCCCTACCAGCTATTGATTAGACTGGGATGGAATGCTATTAATAGTGATCATTCCAGCGTATGGAGGGATAGTCAAACAGAGGACTGCCCCAGCCCTTTTACTGTGCGAGGGGAAGAAGGGCTTGGCTTCACTAACAAGGAGCCAAGGTGTGGGTAGAATCCCCTAATCATTCTCCCGAGCCAGCAGAAGTCATTGCAACAGGAAAAGACAATATTTTGTTAGTCAAGAAGCCAGGACAAGAGAAATGGGAACATGAGCCAGCTGATAAATGTTACTTGCGAGAATATTCATACTTGTCTCCTTTTGTTTTAGATAATACTAAGGAGTGTCTGTGTGCTGGGTGTGCTTCTTGGAGTGTGTTTGGTCGTGTCTGAATGGGGCTGAGAGGGACCGGGAGCCCCCAACCCCGAAGTGACCAGCAGACAGCGCAGACTGATGCCTTTGCTAAATCGACCTGAAAATGTGTGGGCTTATCTAGCGCAGACTGTCCTCAACAGGACGCACTTTTGTATGACAAATATGAAAAGTACCATGGACATTATTTCCACTTGTCTAGTAGCTATACCTACCCGCCTAAATATCTTACTGCAAACATTCAATACTACAAATGCGGACGGGGCAGTGGAAGAAAGTGATGTACAAACTCACCTATCTTTATATGAATACTGTTGGTTTTGTCAAGAAGCGATTGATGGCACATGGGACAATTTAACTCAGATGATAACTTCCAATATCACTTCAGGTGATGTTTGTGACAATTTAATCTGTGACCCAGCTAACATTGGTAAATGTGCTCAAATATGACTTGAAGAGAACAATCAAAATATACCTTGGTAACAACAAAAAGACTAAATTAAAGCATGTGTAAAAATGTGCATATTATATGTTCTGTAAGAATGTAGTATCTGCTGCCAGTCATATTAAGCATGTTAAATTGCCTATGGGATGGTTATTCTCTTGTGGTAATATAACATACACATACATCCCAGCAAATGTGACAGGAGGACCGTGTGAATTCATGTGGTTAGGGCTTATTATGTTTCTGTTAAATCCAGCATTGCATACCCGGAGTATGAGGGAAACGCTACAGCTTGATGAGGATTGTGACTCTGAAATCCATTTGTTATCTAGAACAGAATATATGAGTTTAGGCGCTTCTATAGTAGGGGTTCCAGGGTTAGCCATTTATAACACTAGGGTCATTAATAAAATAGCTTGTTTGCTGGTTAAGAATATTAATCACACATCTATTGCTTTGGCAGAATTATTGTTAGATATGCAGGAGGCAAGGAGAGCCATATTGCTGAATAGAGCAGCAATTGATTATTTGCTTTTACAACATGATCATGGATGTTCATAATTTGAAGGAATGTGTTGTTTTAATCTATCAAATCACTCTAAATCAATTAATTCTCACATTGGAGCTTTAAATGAACTGGTCAAGGGAGTGAAACAGGAGGTGAATAAAGGATGGTGGGACTGGTTATTTGGTGGTTACCTGATTTCGGTAAACTTTGTTCTATTTCAGTGGAATAATCATGGCAATTTATATTCTGATATTATTATGTTGTTGTATACAATGTGTGCCAAATTTTATATCTATATTTCGACCTAAAACAGTTGATTTCAGACCAGTATGTTATGAGAGTCAATGGTCAAAGGGTGGAATGTGATGCTATGAGGAATTATATATTGGCCATTGGCTCCATTTTGTATAAATGATTCCAATTTGTGTGCTGTGCTCCTGCCGCTGCAGGGCGGGAATATTTTTGTTCTTCACAGTACTGAGCAAAGCAGTTTCTGGAACATATAACGTGGGTTGCGTCTCTGATACTGTTCGCAGCCTTGACATGGTTTAGGTTATTTTTTGCCAGGTAAATGTGCGGAATGTACAGCTCTGCCTCGGAGCAAAAATCTGGGGCCTGGCCAGCTCCTGTGAGTGACCTTGATGCAGACCAATACAGCCAGCCTTAATTTCATAACAGAAGGAAGAGGGTGCTTCTAGAAATCTCTCTTCAGGTTGATTAAAGGTATAAAAGACGGGGAATCTTGGCGCTCAGACAGGAGCTCGCATGTGGAACGGACACATTGCCCAGGGCCTGTTTGTGAGCCCATTCGAGACTCCTGCCTGACTGAACTGAGGGCTCCCCAGTTGTGCTGGCCAGGATGTTGTCTGCAACTCAATCGGTGATGTATTCCAAGTTTTCATCATTCACTTTGTGTACATATTTTTCTTTGCTTGTTTCTTTTATTTGGGAAACTGCCTAAATAAACTTGTTTAGCTTGCATCAAGATGTGCATCAAATGGCAGAAATTGATAAGGTTTTCCTATCACATTATAATAGGCTGTACTCTGCTCCCGCACCCATATCGTCTGAAGGGGTCAATACATTTCTCAATACAATGGACTTGCCCACACTAACCTGTTCACAAAAAAGCCAGATTTTGGAGCCAATTTCCAAAACTGAGGACCAGGAGGCCATTAAAAATGCACCTAGTGGCAAAGTGTGTGGTAGTGATGGATTACCCATCGAAATCTATAAAATCTTTATGCCACAGATAATTGATCTATAGGTATCCTTATTTAATGCAATCTTGGAAGGTTGCCAGATCCGGATAACATTTTCTGAAGCAGTTATAGTCAGTTTTTAAAAAAAGGGCAAAACATCTGACAATCCTGGGTCATATCACCCTATGGGGCATATTCTCAAGGACTTATCGCCGATTTATCGGCACATTAGCGCCGCAAAAGTGGCGATAGACTTTTCGCCCTATTCACAAGCTGGTGCAAACTGCCCATATTGCCAGTTTACCAACGATAGCTGCCGCAAAAAACATCGCCACGGATGAGAGAGACAACTAACACTAATGATATGCAGAGTAGGCGTTCCCGTGCAAAAAACACACAAAAATACCACTTCGCGAGATTCTCAACGACCAGCCAGAACTGCGATGCGACCCAAAAACAGGTGATAAGGCGCGTTAGCAGCAGGGATTTAACACCTGCCTTTTGCTGGTGTTAAGCAGGATGACTACCTGCAGTATGAAAGGGAGCCCAGCCCAGAGCCACATCTGAAGACCCACAGATGCCATGAAGACAATGAACATGCAGCCCGGAGACCCAAGAGGGCCACAACACCCCCCGCCACCACCCACAGGACCACCCCCCCCTCCAGACCCCCCCACCGGACTACCACCGAGGCAGCGTAGGACAAGACAGCGGACCGTCCGAAAACAGCATGGCCCCTCAGCCACACAATTGCAGAATGTGGGGAGAGGTGGGAACCAAGTATGTGTGAAGGAGGCAACTCACCCATGAATAAGAATGTCCCCAATGCCAAGTGTGGCGGTGATGTGCTGGACAGACCACAGAATGCAGAGCACAGACATGTCCATGTGGACATATACTGATGATGTGTGCAGTTTTGTGGACAGTGGACGCAACCATGCCACCTCAGGCAGTGGGGAAGACCCTGCACATGTAGCTGTGCCGTCCCCCCTGTAAGCGTAAGCGCAGTGGGCTGGACCGGCGTACACCACTCCAGCGTAGGAGTGCTGATAAAAAGGCCGGGGCCCTGGGCGTGGTTCTCTTCCGTAATGGGCAACGCGTCTGCCAGGGCGGCGCACCTCACCCTGCCACGAGTCCGCCGCCGTGACCTCCAGACTCCGTGACACAGGCCCCCAGTGCATCCAGCGGCACAGCAACACGGAGTCATGTGTGTGCCGGACACTGCCTTGGTCCTGTACTGCGGTCAGCAGGTCCCACAATTCAAATCGTGCCACATTTCTGTTAATGGAGGAAACCACCAGTCAACAGACATTGCCCCCAGTGCGGCCCGCCCGGATGACGCATCATCGTCGGCTGCACACCCGCTGAGCGCTCCAGGTGCCACTAACTCAGTGCACCACAAGTCATCCCCACGTGGATGTGGGCCCTCGCTGACCGCTGCCTCCGGCCTGCACTGCGGTCAGCAGGTCCCCCAAGTCAAACGACGCATCATCGTTGGCTGTGCACCTGCTGAGCGCTCCAGGTGCCACTGACCCTGTGCAACACAAGCCGACGACACGTGGATGTGGGCCCTTGCTGACCGCTGCCTCCGGCCTACCCTGCGGTCAGCAGGGCTCGCTAATCAAATTGAGTCTTGATTCATTTATGGCAGAGTCCAGTAGGCCCCAGACATTGCTACCAGGGTGGGCCGCCCTGACGACACATCAGCGCAGGCCGCGCACCCGCCAATCGCTCCAGGTGCCACTAACTCAGTGCACCACAAGTCATCGTCACGTGGCTGTGTGCCCTTTCTGACCGCTGCCTCCGGCCTACACTGCGGTCAGCAGGGCTCGCAAACCAAATCCAATCCTGACATGCAAGGACACGCCATCATCGCTGGCTGCACACCCGCCACCACCGCCAGGACCACCTCCAATCAACAACTGCCAGAGTCGGAGGAGTGTCACAGCCAGCCCATCTAAGTTGCTCACACCTGTCTTGGATGCCATCATCAGCTTGATCCCCTGCTCAGCTCTTCAGGTGCCACTAACTCAGTGCACCACAACACATGGACCCTTCATGATTGAGTTTTGTGCTGTGGACAGCGGATGCAACAATGTCACCTCAGGCAGTGGGGAAGACCTGGGACGATGATGATGAAGATGAGGCAGGTGTACCACACCCCACTGCAGCTGCAGCAGGAAAATCCAGAAGGGACCAAATCATTAACAATTCCTTCACATGAGAACGCTCAGCTCTGGTGCCCCTACCTCAGTGCACTGCAAGTCATGGACCCTTTATGATTGAATCTGTGTGTGTGATCCGATGATCACTGTTCTAGTTGTTGCCAGCACCAACCACTCCCTGAGGGCTGGCTTATACCCACCCCACACCCATCCAGCACAGGCGTCACTGGACATGTGACCCTGGTAATAAAAGGTGGCCGGGTGCACGTGCCAGTAGCCAGTTCAACTATCTAACTAAGTGTGTCCGTGTGGTCATTATGTATGCATGATGGGCCACGGCCCTACCACATTACATTGTGCTGTGGACAGCGGATGCAACCATGTCACCTCAGGCAGTGGGTACGACCTTGGACACGTAGCTTTGTCGTCCCCCCCTGTAAGCGTAAGCGGAGTGGGCTGGGCCGGCGTACGCCAAGCCAGCGTAGGGGTGTGAAGGATTTGCCCGGGGCTCTGGGCGTGGTTCAGTTCTGGCCTGGACAAGGAAGTAACTAATGAGTGTGTCTCTGTTGTAATGTCGGCGCCACCCAGTCCGCAATCGACAATGTTGCAATGTAGCAGGCACCCGGAGGGCGGGCTCGCACGAACGGGGAAATGAAGGAGCGCAAGACCGCTCGGGGTCTTGGCTCATACATGCCAAGTGTTGTGTGTATCTGTTTTGCCGCAGCGTGAGCCAAATGCCTAGCCTTAACCACAGTGCGAGTTCAGCCAGGCATGAAGTCTACGTCTGTGTCCGCCCTATCCTTCCCACAGGCCTACACTCACGTGGCTGCCCACCTCCAATGGCCAACATCACAGTGTCGTTGTCAGGCTTGTGGACATGCGCAGATAGTCATGACAATGGTGTGCCGTAGGAGTGCCAGTTATGCAACCGCTAAGTGCACACAAGTAAATAGGCTCGGGGGAGGGAGGAGCAGCTGTGAGGCAACGTTACACACAGTGATGCTGCTCATTTGCCACATGCAAGACATGTCGAACATGAATCCCAAAGTCGCACACATCCCACCCCACCCCCAACAAGCCACTTCACAGTACCTGAATGCAAGCAGATGAGAAATTAACATTAGGGATGAATGCTCCTTTGTCTGTGCTATCAGGCGGAAGCACATCTGCACCTCCGACCTCGGAATTCCATGTGCCCGGCACCCCCTGACAGATACTATAGCAGCTGATGACGACTCCCACACTACGCACAGCCCGACGACAGACCAACGTATACACACCCCACACACAGAAGTCCTTGCTCGAAGTTATGTTGCATGGAATGGCCTTCACACTTACTCCCACATTAACCCAGGCGTACAACCGTTGCACACTAAAACAACTCATTGCTCCGAGCTGCGGCATTTCATCCACAGAACTAGCGCAGGTCAGAACAGTGCCACTTCAACCAGAGCCACTAACGCAATGGCAGACCATCACGGACACTTGCACAACCCCTGTCAGGTGGAACTGTACCTTGCACATATGCTGCATTAACTGGGGGCACTGCCATTGGTAGTGCTGCGGATCAGTTACCGGCTGAGCTTCCGCCTTGCCAACGTCACCTGCGTGCAGCCTCTGTTGCATTGTCGCTCGTGCATATTCGAGTGGCCCATGGATGTCTGCCTATCCAACAGGACGGTAGCCGAACTGGATTTCGACATGTGTGTGCGCCCTCTGTTGGCCCACGACCATGAGTGTCACCGTGACACCCGTCTATGGGATTCCTGGATACTTAGCATACATGCTGGCAGCTGGACCTGGGAGATTGCAGAACTCCTCGTGTGCAGTGGGCAAATTGAGCCGCTCCCCTATTGGGCTGTAGTGCTAATTGGTGAAAGGGGGTGGACGCAGCACATCTGTCCGGACCTGCTAATGGTTAGCCTCGCCGTCCTGTTCGATGAAGTCGACGACGACCTCATGTTGGAAATGATTGCCTACGAGGCTGCACTAGCTTTCATGGACGTGTAACTACGTACCTGCAGACACATCAGTTTGGAACACATTGCACATGTCCCGACAACTTGTTGGAACTTGGGGTTCTGGTCACATCTCCCACGGCGACAGTGGACATGTCTGTATTCGCCTGGACTCCGAATACATGAGCGGACAACAACGCGGGTTAACACACACCTGTGAAAGGTGAGGCACTCCCCCGAAGTGGACAGCGGCGCTTGGCAACGTTCCACGTTCTGACATACTGCTGCATTGGTCTGCATGTTGTGGCACTTATATTGGCCGTACTGACACGCATATGCTAATAAAGTCTACGCACCTTCACTTGTATTCAACTGTGATGAGTGTTGATTTGCATGACAATGTGTGTCTCACTGCCTATCTGGGTCATGGCCATACATGCATTACTGTACCATCAGGGATGTGGGGTTGTACTAGTACATTATCATCTCACAGTATCCTGCTGTGCCACATGCGAATGGCCATTTTCCGCACACGAGCGACAGCAGTTGTGTCCTCTGTTCTATTGTGCTGGTGTTGCTGTTTGTCCAACATTGCTGTAAATGTTGAGGTGCTCTGGATCTTATGTGTGAGTGCTGCATTGTAGGTGAGTTGCCCCTTCAGCTCTGATTTGGCTGGCCCTTATCCCTTTCAGGTGGTGTGGCTTTCACTACTGTGCTTATGCAGTGCTGTGATGTTGCAGACTTGGGTAACTTGGGCTCTTGGTTGGTGTTGTGACTCTTGGCCATGGTTTGTCCGCAGATGTGCTCTACTTTATTGTGCTTGTGTGCCATTGGACCCATCTCCCCCGTCCCCCCAGTCCCTGGTGGTTACTCACCCTGTTGCTGTTGTGTCAGGTCATGTTGAGCAGTGTCCGGTCCCCCAACTCCTGCCACCGTCTCCCCACTGATGACTGTGGCCACCATTTCCTCCATCTCATCCAGCTCCTCCTGTGGCGCTGGACTCCCACCTCCAGTCTGCACTGCTGCCTTCTGGTTGTCTGCGAGTTTCTGCTTGGTCTTGCACTTCACATCATTCCAGCGCCTCTTGACCTCGTCCATTGTCCTCCTCAGCACTCCGACTGCATTCGCCTTGTCCAGGATGGACTGCCATATTGTATTTTTTGTTGCCAATGACACAGTGGAGGTGACGTACAGTTGTTGATGGTGTTCTATCACCTCCGTGATCAGGATCCTGTTTTCCTGCGGACTGAACGCGTCTTCCTCTTCTTCTTCTCCTTGCCCTTCCCTGACCCCGAGGTCCCAGGCTGGTCCTCCGTGGGGCTTGTGGGGTTCTGGTTGTCCTCTGTGCCTGCTCCGGCTACCTCCATGGTGCTTCGCAGTTGTTTGTGTTTTGTGTTGCCGCTTTTATTGTGCTTTTTGCAGCCTGACTTGTGGGACTTGCAGGCCTGGTGCTGCTTCTCGCTGGATTTTTTATCGCGGTTGGGCCCATCGCAACTTTTTTCGCGTTCGGGTTTGGATTTTCATCGCCGTCCCGGTAGTGTTATCGCGGACATTTGAGGCGTTATCGGGAGACTATCGCATGTTACCGCCGTGTTGAGAATACGATGTTAAACCGGAGTTATTTTCTCGCGATAGACGGCGATATGGAAACTTGCGTTAACCTATTTTGGCGATGTTTATCGCACGTTCTTGAGAATATCCCCCTATGAGTTTATTAAATAACAATTATAAACTTTTTACTAAAATAACGGCGATTAGAATCACCCCAATAGCGCAAAAGCTGGTGAATGAGGACCAATGTGGCTTTTTGCCGGGGAGGCTCCTTGCTAACAACACAAATTTTTTAGCCCAGGCAATTGATTTTTTTTCAAACAATGATATCAAAGCAGCAATCATCATGATTGACGCAAAAAAAGCTTTCGACTTGGTTAATTGGAGTATTTTGTTTGCCATTTTAACGAAATTTTGAGTTTCCCTTAGGTTTTGTTAAGATGCTACAGAAAATATACGAGAGAGCCGAGGCAAAAGTTATAATTAACGCGCATGTTGCTGGTGCAGTTAAGATCCAAAGAAGTACTCGACAAGGGTGTCCGATGTCCCCAATTTTATTTGCTTTATTTATGGAGCCCCTATCTTATTTGATACCCCAAAACCCCTTAATTAAGACACCAGTAGCTGGGGCACCCAAATTTAGATGTTCGCTGACGACCTAATTCTCCATCTGGAAGCAGATTCTGTAAATATCAAACAAACCTTTGATATAATTAGAACCTTCTCTGATCTAGAGGGGTATAAGATCAATGATAATAAGTCAGAAATGTTATTATTCAATTGCCCTGACCAGGTTTTACCTCTCGATTTCCAGATCCAGGTTGCAAAGGCTAATCAAATGCGTTATTTGGTTTCTCACGATTTTCCAGATTTTTTTTTACTTAATTGTGTTTCCACTCTTAATAAAGTTAAAAATGTTTTAAGTAATTGGCAAACTTTACCACTTTCTATAATTGGGAGAATCGCTTTAATAAAAATGATACTCCTGTTATTCATCTTCGTTTTTCAAATGTTCTCATCAAAGTTCCTCAAAGTTATTTCCTGGAAATAGAACAAATGCTACATAAGTTTATCTGGTCAGGGAAAAAAACGCATACCAAACTAAAAAGCCTACAGTTGAGTCCAGAAGAAGGTGGGTAAAGGGCTCCTCCACATCAAAAAATATTTTCAGGCCGTTTTTATGGACTGGTGTGGGCATGTAGCTTCTTCAAACGATTATGGGTTTAATTTTTATCTTCAGCAAATGTTATTTGAAAATATTATCCAGCTAAAACCCTTTATTAAGATCCCCAGACTACCCAAACGAAATAAATATAAGTCTCCGCACAAAATCCTAGACAGATTTACTCAAATGAAGGATGACTTTTGATTTACCTTAATCCACCCAGATATGAAGATAAGACACTGTAAGGATCTAGGGTTACTGGTGGATCCGCAGACGTTGAACAATTGGAAAAGGCTAGGAATTTACCAAATAAAAGATCTTGTGATTGAGGGGAAGCTGAAGTCCTGGGAACAAGTTAAAGGGGGCAGAACAGAAGAATTTTTGGCCCTAGCATTTTCATATTTACAGATTTCCAGCCTAGTATGAAAACTACAACTTCCTGATGGTCCACTCCCCGAGGCTATTAGCTATGCACTATATGTTAAGGAAATGATAGGGTAGGGATCTGGTATCGCATCCTGAAGCGACAATTTTATGAGCAAATAGTCCTTATCGCCCTACTAAAAATACAGGAAACTACGGGGTGTCAGATAGATGCAGCACTATGGAAATCCTATAACGTATGGTCCAATAAAGTCATACGCGGGGCGAATTTTAAACGTATGGTGTTTTTTTCTAAATGGCAGTTATATTACACCCCTGATAAACTAAAAAAAAAAATCCCAGCATATTGATTTAGATGCCACCACCCAAAAGGGGACTGGACTCATATCTGTTTTACCTGTCCAAAGTTGACAGATTACTGGATCAGGATTATTCAGTGTGTTGCAAAACCAAAGGGGATGATGGACGGAGTGTTAAACATTGCAAGCACTCACCCCCAGTCAACTGATCTGGGCTTAATCCATCATCATTCTTTAGCTCACTCCGCCACCCCAGTTCAGACATGGCCATATGCAAATCAGTCTGACCCTGTGCCTCATGGGAACAGCCCAGCCCGAACTGCCAAGCCATGTCTTCCCTGGACCGGAAACAAGCATCCTGGGACCAGTTTCTGGCTTACAGCCGTCATCAGCCAGGCTATCTTGAATCCAGTGGCAAAGTGAGCAAGGGACCCACGTCTGGGCATACCCTGCCAACTTAGGGCGAACATAGCAAAACCAACCGCTCACTCCGTCCCTTGCTCACTTTGCCACTGGATTCAAGCTAGCCTGGCTGATGAGGGCTGTTAGCCCGAAACCGGTCCCAGGATGCTTGTTTCCGGTCCAGGGAAGACATGGCTTGGCAATTCGGACTGGACTCTAACCCATGAGGCACAGGGTCAAGACTGATTTGCATATAGCTGTGTCTGAACTGGGGTGGCGAAGTGAGCTAAAGAATGATGATGGATTCAACCCAGATCTGTGACTGGGGGTGAGTGTCTGAAAAGTTTCAGCACTCCGTCCATCATCTCCTGGTGTTTGCTTTGTTCGCCCTAAGTTGGCAGGGTATGCCCAGACGTGGGTCCCTTGCTCACTTTGCCACTGGATTCAAGCTAGCCTGGCTGATGAGGGCTGTTAGCCCGAAACCGGTCCCAGGATGCTTGCTTCCGGTCCAGGGAAGACATGGCTTGGCAATTCGGACTGGACTGTTCCCATGAGGCACAGGGTCAAGACTGATTTGCATATAGCTGTGTCTGAACTGGGGTGGCGAAGTGAGCTAAAGAATGATGATGGATTCAACCCAGATCTGTGACTGGGGGTGAGTGTCTGAAAAGTTTCAGCACTCCGTCCATCATCTCCTTGTGTTTGCTTTGTTCGCCCTAAGTTGGCAGGGTATGCCCAGACGTGGGTCCCTTGCTCGCTTTGCCACTGGATTCAAGCTAGCCTGGCTGATGAGGGCTGTTAGCCCGAAACCGGTCCCAGGATGCTTGTTTCCGGTCCAGGGAAGACATGGCTTGGCAATTCGGACTGGACTGTTCCCATGAGGCACAGGGTCAAGACTGATTTGCATACAGCTGTGTCTGAACTGGGGTGGCGAAGTGAGCTAAAGAAGGATGATGGACTCAACCCAGATCTGTGACTGGGGGTGAGTGTCTGAAAAGCTTCAGCACTCCGTCCATCATCTCCTTGTGTTTGATTTGTTCGCCCTAAGTTGGCAGGGTATGCCCAGACGTGGGTCCCTTGCTCACTTTTCCACTGGATTCAAGCTAGCCTGGCTGATGAGGGCTGTTAGCCCGAAACCGGACCCAGGATGCTTGTTTCCAGTCCAGGGAAGACATGGCTTGGCAATTCGGACTGGACTGTTCCCATGAGGCACAGGGTCAAGACTGATTTGCATATAGCTGTGTCTGAACTGGGGTGGCGAAGTGAGCTAAAGAATGATGATGGATTCAACCCAGATCTGTGACTGGGGGTGAGTGTGAGTGTCTGAAAAGTTTCAGCACTCCATCCATCATCTCCTTGTGTTTGCTTTGTTCGCCCTAAGTTGGCAGGGTATGCCCAGACGTGGGTCCCTTGCTCACTTTGCCACTGGATTCAAGCTAGCCTGGCTGATGAGGGCTGTTAGCCCGAAACCGGTCCCAGGATGCTTGTTTCCGGTCCAGGGAAGTCATGGCTTGGCAATTCGGACTGGACTGTTCCCATGAGGCACAGGGTCAAGACTGATTTGCATATAGCTGTGTCTGAACTGGGGTGGCGAAGTGAGCTAAAGAATGATGATGGATTCAACCCAGATCTGTGACTGGGGGTGAGTGTCTGAAAAGTTTCAGCACTCCGTCCATCATCTCCTTGTGTTTGCTTTATTCAGTGTGTTAACAGGAAACTTACCCTAAGTTACCTTATTTATTTCTAGCAGTTAGTCAAAAACAGTTCGTTTTTGTTGCTTCTCTGGTAGCCAAGTCTCTGATTTTACAAAATTGGAGAATGCCGGATCCACCCAGATTTCAACAATAGGTAGCTAAAATGACGCAAGCCAAACATAAGGAAGAACTTTATTCCCTATGGGTAGGGGCCGCCCATAAGTTTAAACAAATCTGGGGGGAAGATTAAATGGTCCAAGAATAGCGGCGAATATGGGGAGCAACAGACACACATAAGCCAACCATTAGCGATGAAGAGCCAATTGTAGAATTTTTTTTCAGGGTCATTATAGCTTCTAGGAGTATCAGAATAAATTGGATAACATATGGAAAATGTATTTTTTGTAACTTTTTAATGTATCTATGAATTATCACTGTGCAACCACTATTTATTGCTACCAAGGTCTTTTTAATGTATCTATGAATTATCACTGTGCAACCACTATTTATTGCTCCCGAGCTATTGATATATTGTTTTTTTTGTACCACAGGCCTGTGATTATTTGGATAAATAAAGTTTAAAAAAACACCTTACATAAAGGGGCCGATTCCGATCTCGGCCGGTAGGGCTCCGAATCGGATTCGGATTTACCGGATCCGATTCGGAGCCCTGTTTCCCGACCGAATCGTACGCGGGTCCGGCCGAGCGAGTACGATGCAGGCACCCGCGAAACTCCGACCGACTCGAACGCGGCTTCAACACGCTCCGACCGACTCGCATGGACACGACTCGCACCGCGCTATGGAGACGTTTCCCGGCCGGGTAAGTACGATGCGCGCCGCGAGCAGTCCGATCGACTCGCGCCGTCCGGCTCGAAAAAGCTGTCGGAGCCGGACTTTGGGGGTCCGCGTTGGACCCCCTGTACGCGTAGGCGCGCGAGTCGCACACAGGGGGACCCATGGGTCCCCCTACCTGTGCGTGTACGGCGCGAAACGCTTCGCCGCGTACACGCTGTAGGGTGCGCCCTTGTCCGCCTCGCACCCATTGAGTCAATGGGAGCCCGCGTACGCATTGTACGACAGGCTCCCATTGACTTCAATGGGAGTCCGACCGACTCGAGTCCGATGGCATGCGTGCGCATCGTACTCGATCGGTCGGACTGCCCGAGTCCGATTCGGTCGGAAATCTCTCCGGGTCCGGCTCGGTCGGAGAGATTTCCGGCCCGAATCGGAATCGGCCCCTAAGTGTGTTTAGTCCTCTCGTGAATTGTGTCTTTTTGTTTCTAGTGTGAAGCAACACAGGTGCTTTTATCAAATTGTGTATTTGTAAGTGTTTTAATTAATTATATACAATACATTATACATACATACCTCAGTCAGACATCACTTCTTTGGGGAACCCCACCTTGATAAAAAATCCCCATCAGGGCCCTAGCCACTGCAAGTGTAGTCACCAACCTCAGAGGGATGGTCTCCTGGGTAACGTGTGACATAGTCCTCCAAAACTATGATGAATCTGTTGCCTAGGCTGTTTTGGGGTCCATGGGTCCATGGGTCCAACAATGTCAATGCTTGCCCTCTCAAAGGGAGTGCCAACACAGGCAAGGGAAGCAGGGGAGCCTCCAGGTCTGGCCCTGTGTTCCTGCTGGCCTGGGAGGTGGGACAAAACCTACAGAATGTTTGCAAGGCTGTCTTCATCTGGGGTCAAGATAACTGGGGGACAAGCCTGGCAAAGGTCTTGTCTAACCCTGGGTGTAAAACTCCGCTGGTGGAGTTTGCGGAATTTTGACAATTCCGCGTAGAATGCGGAGTTACCAAAAACTCTGTGCTCCGGAGCTGAGGTTTTTTTGAGTTTGTGCGCTCAAAATGCATTTTTGTGCCGCAGGAGCGACTTACCTAGATGCCTGCGAGCGCCGACGAAATTTCCTATCCGTTCGCGAGCGCCACAAGATTTGGTAGCCGGCCGCACGGTCCCACGAGATTGTGCGATCGCGAACACGTCCTTCGGGCGCGCCGTCGGACTTCCAGCGGAAGTTTAGTGAAGATCGCGATCTTGAACACGCAGAATTTGCAATCTCAAGAAGAATCTCTCTCGAGCAGCATCAAAACCTTCTCGAAATGATGATTTGTATTAAAAAAACACCTCAGATTGACATTCGGCTGTACTTTTTTGTGCAAGGAGTCCTTTTTTTTAAAAACTTTTTTTTTGAAGAGGAAGGAAGTGCCCCAGTGTCTCCAACTTCCTGTTCATGTCCAGCAGGCTCCTCCCAGTGCTTTATCCATCTCCTGTTCACTTTTCATTTGGATTTGGAGCTGGAAGGATCCCTCTTTGTGTCTGCTGCATCATATGTGTTAGATTTGGGGGTCTCTAGTTGGCAGAGGTAGGTACCTTTGTCCAACTAGGGACCCTTGAGTCTAGTCAGGGAAAGTAGGTACACTCCCGAAATAACCCCTGCTCACCCTCTTGGTAGCTTGGCACGAGCAGACAGGCTTAGTTCAGAGGCAGTGTGAAAAGCATTTGTGAACACATACAGTAATCAAGTGACAACACTACAAATGGACACCACACCGGTTATATATTTATAAAAATAGGTATACTTTATATAGATTTACCACAAGACCATAAACGACAAAAATAATCCACAATACTGTTAAGAATGCTTAGTTCTGATCAAAAGGCTTAATTCAAGGTTCTGTGCGAGTCGGTAGCCTCCTCCGGCTACGGCGATGTTGAGAACAAACAGAGTCTAACAAATCCAGCTGACCGCGTCGAGACGGGCCAACACAGCGTAGACAGACTCGGTCACAGTACCTTTTACTTGAAGCGGCAGGCACTGGCGTGCGAGCCGGATGGCTGTTCGTCGCGGTCGCGATGCAAAAATGGAAGCGTTGCAGGACGCGTTGTCCCTCGATGCGGTGCAGGCAGCGGCTCCTTGACGTCGTCGAGACGGAGTCGGTGAGACCAGGGCCGTGCGTTACAGGGCGAGACGGTGCTTCGATGCTGTGCTGGCAGGTTGCGGTGCGGCGACGGAGCCGGATTCAGGAGCTGGCGTCGATCAATCCGGACAGCGGTGCGAGTCGGGCGGTGTGTCGCAAAGCGTGCGAGCGGTGCCCAACTCCGGTGCGGTCACAGGACTCGAACTCAGCAGCAGTGACCGTGTCGGTCGGACCAGTTCGATTCGGCGTAGCGAAGCGTTGCAGGACGCGTTGTCCCTCGATGCGGTGCAGGCAGTGGCTCGTTGATGGAGTCGGTGAGACCAGGGCCGTGCGTTGCAGGGTGAGACGGTGCTTCGATGCGGTGCTTACAAGACACCGAGTCGGTCGTGAGAGTCGGTCACAGCTCCCTACCTCTGCAGCCACTGAAACAGAGTTTCCAGCAGCAATTCACAAAGGGGGTGAAGTCCAATGGTCCTGGGACTTCGGTCAGGGGCAAGCTCTCTTCCAAGCCCTTGGAGATCCTTCACAAGTTGATGAAAGTCACAGCAAAGCAAAAGTTCCTTTCTCCTTTCTTTGGCAGTCAGGCAAACCACTGCAGGCCAATCCCCCAAGCAGCACTTCAGGCTTAGGGATAGTCTCTCCTCAGTTTCTTCTTGGTTCCGCTCCTCAGCAAAGGTTTCTTCTTGTTCCCAAAAGTGATCTAATCTTCCTGGGGTCTGGGTGCCCCTCTTATACCCTGATTCTCTTTGTTCTCTGGAGGCAGAGAGGCCTCTGCCTAGTCCAAAACCAGATCTGGTCAGTTCTGGAGCACTTTGTTTTTCTGACTCCTTCTTTCCTTTCAGAATGTGGGGCAGAGTGCTCAGCCGCCCGGCAGGGGGTGGAGCCAGCATTGTGGAAGGCAGGCACAGCCCTATTCAGACCCAGGTGCAACTCCTCCCTCCACTCTGGATGCAGATCTTTCTATTCAGCCCTGCGCTGACTCACCCTGTCTCCTGTAGCCACCCCCAGCCCCTGTCACTCAATCTCCAGACAAGGAATACACAACCTAGCAGAGGCAGGCTTGGATAGTTAGGCAAGAAAATACCCACTTTCTAAAAGTGGTATTTTTAAACACGGAATGTTAAAACCAACTTCACTAAAAGATGTATTTTATCATCCTGAGTTCAGGCATACTAAATTCGTTTTTCTACCATGTTCCCTGGGTCAGTTCTGACTATAAGGTGTAATAGTCAGTCTGCCCATTCTGGCCTATGGGGAGCAGGTAGCCTTGCAATAGTGAAAACGAAAATGGCTGTAATTCACTATTAGGACATGCCACACACACCAGGGCATGTCCTACCTTATACTTACAATGCACCCTGCCCTAGGGCCTACTTTAGGGGTGACCAACATGCAGTAAAGGGAAGGTTTAGGGACTGGTAAGTGGGTGGCACAACCCGTGCTGCAAGCCCACCAGCCGCATTGGATTTACAAGCCCTGGGCACACTGAGTGCACTGTACTAGGGACTGACAAGTAAACCAATCATCCAATCATGGAGTCACTAATACATATATCAATTAACGATAGGGAGCACTTGCACTTTGGCCCTGATTAGCAGCGGCAAAGTGCCCATGAGCATCTAGTCCAGCAAAAACATATCGGCAACAGTGGAGGCATTACGAAAAAATGGACGGGAGACCCACGCCAAGGATGCCAGGTCTAACACGTGTCCCCTCCAGCTGAAATGTGGGGAGAACTATCCTACCCCTAGGGAGTTCTCATCGCTAAGGCGGAAAAATCTGGACAGACCATCAGCATTGGCGTGTTCTGTACCAGGGCGGTGTTCCACCGTAAAGTCCATCCCCTGTAGGGAAATGGACCACCTCAACAGCTTTGGATTCTCACCCCTCATCTGCATCAACCATCTGAGGGGCCTGTGGTCTGTCTGAACCCGGAAGTGAGTCCCAAAGAGGTATGGTCTCAGCTTCTTCAGTGCCCAGACCACAGCAAATGCCTCACGCTCAATAGCACTCCATCTCTGTTCCCGGGGAAGTAACCTCCTACTGAGGAAGGCTACAGGTTGGTCTAGGCCCTCCTCATTGATCTGTGATAGAACAGCCCCTACACCATGCTCTGAAGCGTCCGTCTGAACGATGAACTCATTGGAGAAGTTGGGTGCCTGGAGCACAGGCGCCGTGCACATGGCAGTCTTCAAGGTGTCAAAAGCTTTTTGACAGGCGTCAGTCCAAATCACTCTCCTGGGCTGCTTCTTGAAGTCAGCTCAGTCAAGGGGCAACAATGCTGCCATACCCCTTGACGAATCTCCTGTAATACCCGGTGAGTCCTAGGAAGGCTCTCACCTCTGTCTGGGTCTTGGGGGCTCCCAAGCCAGAATGGTATCAATTTTCGGTTGGAGGGGCGCCACCTGGCCGCTCCCAACCTGGTGTCCCAAGTACACCACAGAACCCTGCCCAATCTGGCACTTACTCGCCTTGATTGTGAGGCCTGCCCTCCGCAGCGCCATCAACACTTCCCAGAGGTGACGCAGATGTTCCTCCCAACTGGCACTGAACACTGCGATGTCATCCAGGTAGGCGGCACTGAAATCCTCCAGTCCACCCAACACCTGGTTGACCAACCTCTGAAAGGTGGCAGGGGCATTCTTCATCCCAAAGGGCATCACCCGGAACTGGTAGTGCCCATCTGGTGTGGAGAATGCTGACCTCTCTTTTGCCACATCAGTCAAGGCGATCTGCCAGTACCCAGACGTTAAGTCAAACTTGCTGAGGTACCGCGCAGCCCCTAACCGATCTATGAGCTCATCAGCTCTGGGGATGGGGTGGGCGTCAGTCCTGGTGACGGAATTGAGTCCCCTGTAGTCCACACAGAACCGGAGTTCTGGTGTGGCACCAGGCGCGGCAGCCTTGGGAACCAAGACCACTGGGCTGGCCCAAGGGCTGTTAGAGGACTCAATCACCCCTAGCGCAAACATCTTGGAGACCTCCTCCTTGATGCAGGCTCTGACCCTGTCAGTCACCCTGTAAGCCTTGTGCTTCACAGGAAGACTGTCCCCAGTGTCCACATCATGGACGCACCAATGAGTGACACTGGGAACCAGGGAGAACAGGTCAGGGAACTGTCCCAACAGTTGGCGACAGTCACCCTGCTGCTCAGGTGTCAGGGAGGTAGAGAGGTTTACTCCCTCCACTGATCCATCTTGCTCTCGGGCTGACAGGAGGTCAGGAAGAGGCTCAGTCTCCTCCTCCATTCCATCATCTGTAGCTAAGAGCATGCCCACTTGGGACCTCTCCAAGTGGGGCTTCAGGCGGTTCACATGTAGGACCCGCAAGGGGTTCCTGGGAGACTGCAAGTCCACCAAATAGGTAACTGGACTCTTGCGCTCCACCACCGTAAAGGGGCCGGTCCACCTGTCCTGGAGCGCACAAGGCTCCACAGGGGCCATGACCCACACTTTCTGACCAGGCTGAAGCTCTACCAGAGTGGCATTCTGGTCGTACCACCGCTTCATCTCCTCCTGGCTGGCTTCCAGATTTGCCTCAGCAAGTTCTCTGAAACGCCTAGTCTGGTTCCGGAAGGCCACCATGTAACTGTATACATCCTGGGGAGGTTTCCTGGGAGATTGCTCCCAGCCTTCCTTGACCAAACTCAGAGGTCCTCGCACCGGGTGTCCATAGAGGAGCTCAAAGGGACTGAACCCTAGAGACTTCTGTGGCACCTCCCGGTATGCAAACAACAGGCATGGTAAGAGGACGTCCCATTTACGCCTCATGGGTTCTTCCAGACCCATAATCATGCCCTTGAGGGTCCGGTTGAATCTCTCAACCAGCCCATTTCCTTGAGGGTGGTAAGGAGTGGTGAACTTGTAAGTTACACCGCACTCCTGCCACAGGGACTTCATGTACTTGGACACGAAGTTGGTACCTCTGTCAGACACCACCTCTTGAGGGAATCCCACACGTGAGAAAATTCCCATCAGTGCCCGTCCCACCACGGGGGCCGTCACTGTCCTCAGAGGGATGGCTTCAGGGTACCGGGTGGCATGGTCCACCAAGACCAGGATAAACCTGTTGCCCATGGCTGTCTTGGGGTCCAGTGGCCCCACAATGTCAATACCCACCCGTTCAAAGGGGGTGCTGACCACGGGGAATGGCTGGAGAGGAGCCTTGTGCTTCCTCCCACTCTTTCCACTTGCCTGGCAAGTCTGGCATGTCCTGCAGTGAGTGGCGGCACTCCTGCGCATCTGGGGCCAATAGAAATGGGTAACAAGCCTGTCAAAGGTCTTGTCCTGCCCCAGATGTCCCGCTAACGGTACATCATGAGCCAACCCCAGTAGGAAGGCTCTGAAGCGCTGGGGTACCACCAGCACACAGGCTGACCCAGGCTCAGCAACCTTAGGCTCTGAATACAGGAGACCATTCTCCCAGTAAACCCAATGTGATCCAGACTGATCACCTGCTGCCTGGTCTGTGGCCTGTTGCCTCAGACCCACGAGAGAAGGGCATGTGTTCTGCTCCTCGCAGAACTCTTCCCTGGAGGGTCCTCCTTCTTGCTGCCAATGGGTCAGCTCAGGTAGGTCCCCCAGTTCAGCTACCTGTTCCCCTGTAGGCTCCAGGGCATCCCCCTCAGGGTCTGCCTCCTCCTGGACCGTGGGAACTTCGGGGGCCGGTTTCCCGCGCCACCTGCCTTCTCTCTCTCCGGCAGGCACCTGGGCCTCCCTCTCAGGCTCCAGGTCCTCTTGAACACCTTTAGCTGCCATTGACCGGGTGGTCACACATGCCCAATCAGGCAAGCCCAACATTTCTAAATGCGCACTCCGCTCCACCTTAGCCCAAGGTGAGCTCTCCAAATCGTTCCCTAACAAACAGTCAACAGGCATGGCTGGCCTCACAGCTACTTGAAGAGTACCCGAGACCCCCCCACTCAAAGGGAACCTGAGCCACCTTGCAGTGACTCTCTGTGTTGTCAGCGGCAACAACCGGATAGAATGCATCAGGGATAACCTGCTCTTTAGACACCAGGTGACACTTGACAGCTGTCACACTGGCTCCTGTGTCTCTCAGAGCCTCCACCCTATGGCCATTGATGGTCACCCACTGCCTGTATTTCTTAGTGTTCTCAGGCAGCGGGGTCCTAGGGACCATCTCAGAGTCTCCTAATGAGACAAGGGAAAACACTGTGGGATCCCCCCACCTTGGGCACCCAACTCCTCCCCCAGGGCTACACTAGCCAACTGCCGGGGACTGCACTCGTGGGTGCTGGTTTTCCATGCAAAGGGCAACGAGGATCGTTTGCCTTGTGGCCAGGGGCGCTACACTTGTAACATATCAGTGGTCCCTGGGGAACAGGGGGCCTGTCAGGGCCACTGGCTTCTTCTCAGGGGAGGCTGGGAACCTTTCCCTTGGTTCCCTTGGGGTCTACTTTGGGGCCCTTTATGGAACTCCTTCTGTTTACCCTTGTCCCCCCACTCTTCTGCTGGGGACCCTGCCCACCCTTGGCGGAGTCTCCCACGTGACCCTTGTGGACCCGGGTACTCACCCAGCGGTCCGCCTCCTCAGCAAGCTGCCTAGGGTTAGTCAGCTTACTATCAATCAGGTGCTGGCGTAGCTCAGGAAAACAATTACCGGACAAGTGCTCCCAGGCAATCAAATCAAAGAGCGCCTGAAAATCAGTCGCTTTGCTACCCTTTACCCAACCATCCAAGGCTCTGCAAAAGAAGGTCACATATTCAACCCAGGTACTGCTTTCAATCTTACTACAGTTCCTGAACCTTTGCCTATAAAGCTCAGGGGTCAAACCATACCTAGTCATTAAGGCATCCTTCATGTGGCTGTACGAATTATAGACTTCAGAGGGCAAATCCAACAAGGTATCCCGCCCTTCACTGAGGAACCGTCCCCACAACCCCGCTCCCCAATCCTTCTCAGGGACCCGGTGGGAAGACATGGCTACCTCATAGGCTTTGAACCACTGCCCAATGTCATCATTTTTAAAAATTCCTTAACCACATCTTTGGAATATACACCCTAGCTTCAACAGGCACAGGCGGTACACTGCCACCAGAGGGAGTAATCTCTAAGCTCTTGGCCTTCAATTCCAACTCCCTCAAAACTTTCTCATGTTCAAACTGCATTTTCTTTTCCTCTAGGGCCAATTTCCTAGTTTGCATTTCGAATTCTAACTGCCCATTCAGCTTGAGCTTGGTCATCTGCATTTCGTGCATCCTACTCTCCTTCCTGTCCTCCAACTCCTCTGGAGACAGTCCTCTGGCAGAAACACTGCTACCTACTGGGGAAGGTGGTCTTCTAGCCCCTAGACCCAATAGCCCCTCCAGCTGCCCTTCTGCATTCTCAGCCCCCTCCACAGGGGCACTCCTTGATTCGACCCAGGCCCTCAGCGCCTTTTGGAGGTCCTCCTTCCTGGAGAGTCCGGTCATGGACACTTTAAACTTTTTGCAGAATTGCCTGAGCTGCTTAAGGGTGTAGCATTCTAGCCTCTCTTCTTCCCAATCACACTCAACAGAGGCTACTGATGCTGGTTTCTCCATAGTGACTGAACTTGGCATTTGCAAAAATAGGAAATCCCAGAAAAAATGCTATAGAAGTATGTGGTTGCGTTTTGGTCTGCACTCACTAAGTAGTGTTCACCAATCACTGTACATGAGTCACAAATGCAAGTCCAGAATCCTCACCGCTGACCACCAATGTTAGATTCAAGGGTCCCTATTTGGACAAAGGTACCTACCTCTGCCAACTAGAGACCCCCAAATCTAACAATATGTAATTGGATTTGAGGACTTTTGAATTCGAGATTTCACAAGTAAGTTGGAAAATTGGTGTTGTTTGTTTGATTGGGGCATTGCACCTAAATTGTTTTTGTACTTTTCATCGTTTAAAAAAAAAGAATTATTGTGGTGGGTAGCCTGTAGTTTCAGTAGGGGCCTAAATGTTTCTTTGTAAGTAATTTTTCTTCTTTTATAAAGGGAACATGTTGCAAAGTTCACTACATTTTCTCCAACTTTTGAAATCAATTTGCAATATTTATTTAATTCACTAACCCAGTAGTCTGCCAATAGGTCTTTCAGCCAGTAGGCCCAAAGCTACTCATGGGTGCATGAAACAACTGTTTCTGTGGTGTCTGTTGAATGTAAACATAATTTAGGGCATGGATGGCATTGGATTGAAATGCAAAATGTGGTTTTTTGGGTATTTCTTTTTTTTATGAGTGTTAAATAAATGCCTTTGCTGGATGTGTGTGGTTGTAACTGGCAAACCTTTTTTAGCCCTGTGGATTTTCGTTTTTGACATTGTTGCATTAAAGCTGTGTTGTTTAGCATGCCTCCTTTGTCTGGCCAGTGTGTGAATGTGTTTGTATTAATAGTGGGCCAGCATTTGCCTTGGCTGAGCCTCCCCGTGTGGCCAGGGGCAATTTTGTAAAGTCTGTGTCCAAAAAGGCCTGCTTGAGTAAATTGTTTTCCAGGCTTCCTGCTGCTTGTTGTTGCTTTTGAGTGACCATGTGGCTGGTGGCCATTTTGTGGAGGTGGTAGTTAGTGTGCTTGCTTTTGCCATAGGCCTGCATGTCTTCTTTCCTTTGTTCCTCTTGGCTTATTGCTTCTTGTTCTGGTAGCCTGGCCAGGTGGCTGGCGGCCATTTTGTGAAGGCAGCCAGTGTGCTTTTGCCTTAGGACTACATTGTCTGTCTTCACTTTCTTATTGTTGTGGCCTGCCTGGCCATGTGGCTGGCGGCCATTTTGTGAAGGTAGCCAGTGTGCTTTTGCCATTGGCCTTCATTGTCTGTCTTCCCTTTCTTGTTGTTGTGGCCTGGCCATGTGGCTGGTGGCCATTTTGTTAAGGCAGCCAGTGTGCTTTTGCCATAGGACTAAATTGTCTGTCTTCACATTCTTGTTGTTGTGGCCTGCCTGGCCATGTGGCTGGTGGCCATTTTGTTAAGGCAGCCAGTGTACTTTTGCCATAGGCCTGCATTGTCTGTCTTCCCTTTCTTGTTGTTGTGGCCTGGCCATGTGGCTGGCGGCCATTTTGTAAAGTCTGTGTCCGTATAGACCTGCTTGAGTTCATTGTTTTCTAGACCTCCTGCTTGTTGTTGTGAGTGACTGACCATGTGGCTGGCGGCCATTTTGTGAAGGCAGCAAGTGTGCTTTTGCCATTGGCCTGCATTGTCTGTCTTCCCTTTCTTCTTGTTGTTGCCTGGCTATGTAGCTGGCGGCCATTTTATGAAGGCAGCCAGTGTGCTTCTGCATTAGACCTGCATATCTTTCTCTTTCCTTTGTTCCTCTTGGCTTATTGCTTCTATCCATTGTCAGCTGCAGCTCCCTGAATGCTGAATGCTGAATCCCACGTGATGCACAATGCCAAACAGGGTCGGTTACATTTGTATTTTTGTTGTTCTTCTTCTTCTTTCCTATCCTTCCTGAGTGTACAGTACACTATGAAAGCCCTTGTTGTCAAAGTCTCACAAATGGCTACCCTGTTGTTATGTTTTTTTAATAACTGAGGTAATAAATGTAATAATATTAATAATAACACTAACAAGTGTAACCCCACACTAAGTTATATATTATATTTGTTTGTTTGTACAAGCAGTAATTGAACCACAACAATGAATACCACATTTCACTGATGTTCCACTTGCTTCTTTGCTTTTAGGTGCACAAAAGAGGAGGAGACAACATTACCCATTGTGCTGCCAGACAGAGGTCCTGCTGCGCACGACGTCACGTGACGTGTGACCAGAGACATCTCTTCAACTTGTGCCACTGCGTGCTGCTGAGATCTTGAAGATGGCACCAAAGAAAGGTACCAGGTCCAGCAGTACCAAGAAAGTTGCCAGTGAGAAGAAGGCACTGCCACTTATTACCAAGAAGACCGGTTTGTCACCCAAGACCTTTTTTGGGAAAACAAAAATTGCGCCTGCAGCAGCGGCGTCCAGGGAGCAAGCTGGGAGCAGCACCCCTGCATCAACAGACCCACCCCACCAACCTAGGCCCAAGCCTATGTCTGTCGCAGAGTCAGCAGTCTAATCACGAGTCCAACGCCGACGAGCAGTGATGTTGAAATTGACTTATCGCAAATTAGTACCCAATCAACGCAGGAGACTCAGATAAGTGGGCAACAACAGCCGCAACAACAGCCGCAATAGTAGTTGATCCTCCTGAAGTAGGGGCAGTTCAGGAAATCGAGCTTCCTGCAGAGGAAGAAGAGCAAGCCACTCTTTCAGAAGATCCGTTGTCTTCCAGATCCCCAGCAAGGAAAAGGAGGGTTAGTCCATCGACTTCTTCTGCAATCCCCCCTTCTGATGATCTAGACGCCACTTGGAAGCCACCAGCTCGGTCTGAGAGTGAGACACGCCACGAAACAAGGCTAGGGAAAAGGAAGGTTCCAGAAAGCCTTGGAATTATGGACGTAGATGTAGAAGAGGAGGATGATGATGAACTAGTCATCATGGACATTAGTCCCGCCCCAGTGGAGACCGACATTATCCCATCCCAAATTGCTGTGAGGGATGTGGCACGGATACCACCAACACAGATCATATCACCAACACCACCTCCAGCTTCCATATTTCGCCGGCAGCCACCTACATCCACCACAACCACCTCAGATGTAGGTACTGCAGAGAGTCAAACTTCATGCCCACCTACCAGTTCATCCGGCATTGCAAGTGGCACCAGCAGCGCTAGAAAGTTGACCTCCCCAGTTTGGGACTTCTTTTCGGTTAGCAGGAAGGAGGTGAACATTGCTATATGCTCCATTTGTTAACAAGATGTTAGTTGAGGTAAGCTTGGTACAAACTATGGTACCGGAGCCAAACAACACATCGGAAAAAACACCACTTGATCCAGTGGAAGGCGCACCTTAGCAGCCAAAAAACTGCACCATTTGTTGTTGGTGGGGATGAAGAAGTAGAAGATCTGATCGCGGTGGAAGGTGGAAGGTGAACAAGAGGGAGACATTTTCTCTGGTACACAAAGTAGCCCTGTCCCCAGCAGTGCAGTGATACCACCCACATCCTCATCAGCAACATCACAGTGGCACAAGAGTGAGAGTCAGGCTGAGACATCAAGGCGTCCCAGGCAAGAGAGTACCGCAACGAAAAAACGTGCGTTGAGCCTAACAACAACATCTGGTGTCAAGAAGTCACCTGCATCAGTGGCACCAGAAAAGAAAATAATCCAGGCTACCATGCTCAGCATGTTTAGGTTGGAGGGGCAGGACGAACACAACCACCCAACGGCAAGTTTGTACAAAGCGAAGCTGGCTAAAATGTTAGCGCTGGACCTCCTCCCTTTTTCTTTTGTGGAAGGGGTGGGTTTTCTTGAATTTGTGACAGCCATCTGCCCAAAATGGAAGGTTCCCAGCCGGTCCTATTTCACCAGAGTTGTTGTTCCAGCACTACATCACGACGTGATGGAATTGCTTGGACAAGCTTTGCAGCAGAGTGCTGTTCACACTATCCACCTGACAACAGACATGTGGACCAGTTGCCAAGCCACTAATCACATGTGCATCACTGCACACTGGATCTCTTTTGTGGGGGTTAGAGAAACGATATCTGCAGCAGGTGTTGTTGACACTGCTGAGATTTTTAATGCCACTTGGAAACATGCAACTTTAGCCATGTTCGCCATGGAGAAATCTCATACTGCTGCAAACATTTTGGAAGACTTTGACAGCAAGGTCTTTGAATGGCTGCACCCAGGAGGGCTTAACATTGATTTTTTTGCCACGGACAATGGCAGTAATATAGTGACCCTTGACCCTGTTAGGTAGGTCGCTCCCCCTCCGCACAGCACCACCTGTGTGTCCTTGCCCCAGCTGCCGCTGCTGAGGAAGTTCGAGGCCCTCCTCCACCCGCAGGCTACCACCTGCGCCTCATCCCTGGTGGCCAGTGGTAGGCCGTAGGTTTGTATCTTTTTGTTTGCCTTTATTGTTATCTTGGTGTCTGTGACTGCTGTTGTCTGTTTTCCCCCGGTGCCTGTATTGGTCTGTGCCCTCTTTTTCCTTCTGTTCCCCTCGCTGTCCCCGTGTTTCCCTGCCCGTTTTGCCTTCTGTTCCCTTCGTTGCCCCCGTGATTGTGAGCCCGTTTTTGCCTTCTGTTTCCTTCGTTGCCCCCATGATTGTGAGCCCGTTTTGCCTTCTGTTCCCTTCGTTGCCCCCGTGATTGTGAGCCCGTTTTGCCTTCTGTTCCCTTCATTGCCCCCGTGATTGTGAGCCTGTTTTGCCTTCTGTTCCCTTCGTTGCCCCCGTGATTGTGAGCCCGTTTTTTTGCCTTCTGTTCCCCTGTTGCCCCGTGTTTCTCTGCCCGTTTTGCCCTCCGCTCCCTTCGTCGCCCCTCACCGCTCCCGCCACTGCATTCCCTGCGTCCCCCCCCCTGACCGCCCATTCGCTGCCCCTGCCCTGCCTCCCGCCTCCCAGCTGCTCCTCCCTCCCACCTCCCCATATATGGCAGCCGCTGCGCGGTGAGGAGAGCGATACTTGACCCTGCTAGGTAGGTCGCTCCCCCTCTGCACAGCACCACCTGTGTGTCCTTGCCCCAGCCGCTGCTGCTGAGGAAGTTCGAGGCCCTCCTCCACCCGCAGGCTACCACCTGTGCCTCATCCCTGGTGGCCAGTGGTAGGCCGTAGGTTTGTATCTTATTGTTTGCCTTTATTGTTATCTTGGTGTCTGTGACTGCTGTTGTCTGTTTTCCCCCGGTGCCTGTATTGGTCTGTGCCCTCTTTTTCCTTCTGTTCCCCTCGCTGTCCCCGTGTTTCTCTGCCCATTTTGCCTTCTGTTCCCTTCGTTGCCCCCGTGATTGTGAGCCCGTTTTGCCTTCTGTTCCCTTCGTTGCCCCCGTGATTGTGAGCCCGTTTTTGCCTTCTGTTCCCTTCGTTGCCCCCGTGATTGTGAGCCCGTTTTTGCCTTCTGTTCCCTTCGTTGCCCCCGTGATTGTGAGCCCGTTTTGCCTTCTGTTCCCTTCATTGCCCCCGTGATTGTGAGCCCATTTTGCCTTCTGTTCCCTTCGTTGCCCCCGTGATTGTGAGCCCGTTTTGCCTTCTGTTCCCTTCCTTGCCCCCGTGATTGTGAGCCTGTTTTTTGCCTTCTGTTCCCCTGTTGCCCCGTGTTTCTCTGCCCGTTTTGCCCTCCGCTCCCTTCGTCGCCCCTCACCGCTCCCACTCCAGCCGCTGCGTCCCCTGCGTCCCCGCCCCCCTGACCGCCCATTCGCTGCCCATGCCCTGCCTCCCGCCTCCCAGCAGCTCCCCCCTCCCACCTCCCCATATATGGCGGCCTCTGCGCGGCCGTGCCGCTGGCGCGCCGCTGGCGTGCCTAAGGCAAGCCCATCTGCGCCCGTCCGCGCCTGGACCGCGCCCAGCGCCAGAACCCCTGGCCACCGCAAACGCCACAATGCCCGGCTCCGCTACGACTCCAGCACCCTCCACGCACTCAACGCCGGACGACGATCACGCACCTGCTTCCTGGCCGCCCCGAAGCGCACCCAAGGACCCTTCTCCTGCCGGAACTGCAGCTTCACCAGCACCCAGCCCGCCAACCCGCCGACCAGGAACGAACCCAACTACCTCAGTTGCATTCTTCTCAACACCCGCTCCGCCCGCAAACACGCCGTTGAACTCTGGGACCTACTCGACTCAACCTCCCCTGACGTCGCATTCCTGACGGAGACCTGGCTGAACCCCTCCTCAGCACCCGACATCGCCATTGCCATCCCGGAAGGCTACAAGATCTCCCGCAGGGACCGCACCAACGGAGTAGGAGGAGGAATCGCCATCGTCCACAGGAACACTCTCAGAGTCTCGACCAACAACGACGACACCCTCAGCACCGCTGAACACCTGCACATCCAGATCCACACCGACCCCAAAACCACCCTCAGAGGAACCCTCGTCTACAGACCCCCGGACCCCGACCACAGTTCAGCGACTCCATCGCCGACTCGTCAGCCCACACGCCCGCCTCCACGGACTACATCCTCCTCGGGGACCTGAACTTCCACCTCGAGAACAACAACGACACCAACTCTACCACCCTGATCGACAACCTCACCAACCTCGGACTCAGAGAACTCGTCACAACACCCACCCACTCCGCCGGCCACACGCTTGACCCCATCTTCTCCGCAAGCTCCCACGTCACCTTCAGCCACACCACCGAACTCCACTGGACCGACCATCGCTGCATCCACTTCACCTTCCAGAAAGCCACCACGCACCACTGCACCCAACAGATACCTCGCCGATGCTGGAGCAAAGTCACCGAAGACCAGCTAACCACCACCCTCGCCCGGAGCCCACCCGCCGACCCCGCCGACCCCACCGACCCCGACACCGCCGCCCGCAACCTCAGACAGTGGATCGACGACTGCGCCAACACCCTCGCCCCGCTCAAGAAACCCTCCAACAGCCACACCAGCAAGAAAGCCAGCTGTTTCACTGAAGACCTCCGTGCCTCCAAGCAAACCTGCCGAAAGCTAGAGAAGAACTGGCACCGTGAACAAACACCGGACAGCTACGCAGCCCACAAGAACGCCACCCGCAGACACCATCACCTCATCAGATCCGCCAAAAGGGCCTCCTTCAAAGACCGCCTAGACAACAACGCACATAACAGCAAAGAGCTCTTCAACATCGTGAAGGAACTCTCCAACCCCAGCTCCAACACCAACGACATCCCACCTTCGCAAGACCTGTGCAACTCGCTGGCCACCTTCTTCATTCGCAAGATCGCTGACATCCACGACAGCTTCAACACCACGATCGCCCCGACAACCACTGAGACCTCCGCCCCCATGACCAACATCCGCACCAACCGCCTGCTATCCTGGACCAACATAAACGACGACGACACCATCAAGATCATGAACACCATCCACTCCGGATCTCCGTCAGACCCATGCCCACACCACATCTTCAACAAAGCCAGCACCGCCATCGCACCCCATCTCCGTAAAGCCATCAACATTTCCTTCGAGACAGCAACCTTCCCGGAAAGCTGGAAGCACGCCGAGATCAACGCCTTACTCAAGAAACCCAAGGCGGACCCCAAGGACCTCAAGAACTTCCGGCCCATCTCTCTGCTCCCATTCCCAGCGAAGGTCATCGAGAAGACCGTCAACAAACAACTGATCCGCTACCTCGAGGAGAACAGCATCTTGGACCCATCCCAGTCTGGGTTTCGCAGCAACCACAGCACCGAAACTGCCCTCATCGCCGCCACCGATGACATCAGGACCCTGCTAGACAACGGGGAGACCGCGGCCCTCATCCTCCTGGACCTGTCAGCCGCCTTCGACACAGTATGCCACCACACACTATGCACACGCCTCCACGATGCCGGGATCCAAGAGAAGGCCCTGGACTGGACCACCTCCTTCCTCTCCGGCAGAACACAGAGCGTCCGCCTCCCCCCCTTCCGCTCCAAAGCCACCGAGATCATCTGCGGCGTACCCCAGGGCTCATCCCTCAGCCCAACGCTGTTTAACATCTACATGGCACCACTCGCCCACGTCGCCCGTCTGCACGACCTCAACATCATCTCTTACGCCGATGACACCCAGCTGATTCTCTCCCTCACCAAGGACCCCCACACCGCCAAAACCAACCTCCACGAAGGAATGAAGGCCGTCGCCGAATGGATGAGGAACAGCCGACTGAAGCTGAACTCGGACAAGACGGAGGTCCTCATCCTCGGATCCACCCCTCGGCCTGGGACGACTCCTGGTGGCCGACCACACTGGGAACAGCTCCAACACCCACCGACCACGCACGCAACCTAGGGGTCATCCTCGACTCCACCCTCTCCATGACTAAGCAGGTCAACACTGTCTCTTCCTCCTGCTTCAACACCCTCCGCACGCTCCGCAAGATCTACAAGTGGATCCCCACCAAAACGAGAAGAACGGTCACCCAGGCCCTCGTCAGCAGCAGGCTGGACTACGGAAACGCCCTCTATGCTGGAGCCTCTGCCAAACTCCTGAAGCGGCTGCAACGCATCCAGAACGCCTCTGCACGCCTGATCCTCGACATCCCTCGCCGCAGCCACATCACTCCCCACCTGAGAGACCTGCACTGGCTCCCTGTCAACAAGAGGATAACCTTCAAGCTCCTCACCCACGCACACAAGGCACTCCACAACACCGGACCTGCGTACCTCAACAGATAACTCAGCCTCTACACCCCCGCCCACCAGCTTCGCTCCGCCGACCTCACCCTCGCCACAACCCCCCGCATCCGAAGAGCGACCTCCGGCGGCAGATCCTTCTCCCACCTCGCCGCCAAAACCTGGAACACCCTCCCCATCCACCTACGGCAGACCCAAGACCTGCTGACCTTCAGAAGACTCCTCAAGACCTGGCTCTTCGAGCAGTAGCAGCACTCCTCCCCCCCAGCGCCTTGAAACCCTCACGGGTATGTAGTGCGCTCTACAAATGCTATGATTGATTGATTGATTGATAGTTGAGGCCATGTCCGATGGTGGCTATTTCAGGGTCCTGTGTTTGGTGCACTGCATTAAACATCATTGTTAAAGACTTTCTGAAAAAAGAAGACCGAGTCAGCAACTTACTGACCACCTGCAGAAGAATCTGCTTACATTTCAGCCATTCTTTTAAAGCCCGGAAGCAGCTGAGGATCATTCAACGTGAGCATAGAATGCCAGTTAAAGCACTCATCCAGGAGGTGCCAACACGTTGGAATTCAACTTATTACATGCTTGAATGCCTGTTTGAGCAATACAGACCAATCAATGAATATGTCATGCAAATAGGGGATGCTACTGTGAAAGGCATGATCATTGAGATGAACCAATGGGGCCTAGTTAAATGCCTGACAGAGATGCTACTTCGTTTCGAGCTCTTCACATGAGAACTCAGCAAGGAGGACTGTACTATGGGCCAAGCTATCCCATTGTTGCACATGCTACAGGAACAGCTGAAGGGGGTGTCTGCGATGTACGCAGGTGTGGAGGAAAAAAAAGAAGCATATGAGTTGGTGGAGAGCTTAACCCTTCGCTTATCTGAAAATACAAGGGTGCAAAGAGGCATTGTGCCATCCAACCATTACATTTGTGACACAATTCTGGATCCACGGTACAAACCAGTACCGAACACATTGATTCATTTTTCAGAAGGGGATGTTGCCAACTATAAAACTTGGATAGCTGCGGAAGCCAGTCGCTTAGAAAAAGAAGGGCAGGGAATTGGAGGCCCGCTACTCCAGGCCACAACAAGTACTGCAGGGCAGCTGGCGTCAGGTTCAACTTCAGAGCCTGAGCACAGTGCAGTTGGCTCACAGCAGCCAAAACTACCAATAACACCAAGAACAACATCAACAACAACAAGAACAGGAGCATCAGCCCCACCAAAATCAGCACAGGAATGGTTTCTACAGCAAGGGCTTGTTAGGTCCAGTGCTGAGGCAAAGGCAAAAGAGGCCGAGCAAAGCGGAGCACCCCTGAGCATAGAGCGGATGATCCAGGCCTATCTGGATGACCCAACAGAGGTCTTCATTGGTCAAAGCCCATTGCTGTATTGGTATGGGAAAAGGCGCCAATGGCCAGTGCTCAGCAGGCTGGCGATAAACTATCTGGCTTGCCCTGTCGCAAGTGTCTCTTCTGAGTGTGTTTTCAGTGCTGCTGGTGCCGTTCTGACAGTGAGAAGAAACCAGTCTCTCGCCCCAAAACTTGGAGAGGTTAACCATGATCAAAATTAATCAGCACTTTATACCACCGGATTACACCATACCTGAAGTAGCACAGCAGGAAGATGATGACGGCGACTTAGGTCATGATGGAAGTATTGTGTTAGATGACCTACTTCTGGGTGAACCACCATAGTTTGAGGACGAGCTCTACTTCCCTGACAACAACTAGGCTTTCGACTTGTTACTTTCTTTCTTGCTTTGACGCCCCAAAAAAGCCCCCCAAAGAGGTACAGCTAAGGAACATTATTTATTTTCATTATTTGTGTGTGTCACTGTCTTTCTGGTTCAAATCACAACAAATACATCACCACCGTCTTACTCTTTTATTGCCGGATTGGAGTTGCAACTGTGTGCAGTCAGTGAAGAAGTAAGTCCACTTCCCCGAGTCCTGCTCCAGTCCTGACTCGCCCTAAATCCATTTCCCTCAAGCCAGACATTGGATGGAGAATAGTACAAGAAATGTGAAATGTGTGCCTGCCTCGTCGAGTCCCTCCAAAGAACCTGACTATAGCTATCCTCCTTTCCGAGCCTAGAGGGACTGCCCCGTAAGAACAGGTAAATGATGGCATGCATTGGACGCTGACTCTGCGTGATAGGTGTTTGTGTTGTTGTTGTGCATGATGTCTAGTCCACTAGTATTTAATCTACACACAAAAAAGTGACTCAAGTCAATGTTTCCCTTCTTGTTGTTCAATAACAAAATTTTACTACTACAGGCCGATCCATTGCATTTTTGATTCTGGACTCACTCGGTACACTACAGAGTTGGACACCATGATGACCATACCATACTCGCAGTCAGTTAGTAGGAACGGAGATGATTGATGGAATAACTCGGGCGTTTCATGAAGTGGCCGAAAAGGTAAACAAGTCAACAACAACACCAGACCTACATGTCTGTGTAGTGGTGGAGGCGAGTGTAGTGGTATGACTGACAGCGGTGCATTGATTTAGTTACTTAATTTGGAAAATGCTATGTTGCTGTGTATGTGTGTGTGCTCAGTGCTGTCTGGCTCAAAATCTAAGCTAAGTGGAGGTTGGGTGGGCGCCGCAGGCCTGCTCCTGTTGTTGTTGTAGATGCTCGAAACAGAGTAGACATGATTTAGCCATGCCGCCTCTGAAAGTTTTCTTGTTGCGCTCCTCCTTAATTTATGCAGTTTAACTTTACTTTTCTCCTTGATTTTTCAGTATCCCTTTTGTTTTTCCATCTACACTTACAGGCCGGCCTTTACCCTCTGCTATACTGGGAAAAACAACTCACACTTACCTTACCAATCTGCATCCACCAGGCAGGCACCCAATATTGATGGAGGGAGCGTCCATGGAAGAAAGGACCAAGAGGAATGCCGACTGCCGAGATGCAACTCCCAATTTGACCATAACATTGTTATAGTATCATAGTCTTTTCATTTGATTCATTTTTTCTCTTCAATCAATACAACTGTGTGTGTTGTTGTTATTATGTTTGCTTATATTTGACTCCTACAGATATTTTTTAATTTTCTTTGCTAGCTTTAAAAGGAAGCCCGGTACAACAGAACATAAAATGTATGTAACTTGGGTCTCACTGGGGGCAGACAAGCAAGGCAATTGCATAATAATAATAATAATGAATAATATACTGCTGCCCTGTACTACTACTAGTCTAATACTACTCATCATCATCAAGTTATCATCATGCATGCATTTCCTTTTTCTCCATTAACAGATTTATGATGGTTGTCTGCCAAGATTGTGTGTTGTCCATGTGTAGTGTTTGTCTTTGTCAAACGTTTCCCTCAAATACCCCTTCCCAACCATTCATCAAACCCTAACCCTCTTCCCCCGGGCTGTGTGATTTATATTGAGGTGTGCCTAAATTATAAATTTACACCAATAATTGATCACACACTTGCTGGGGCGGATGTGGTAAAAGCAACTCTAACTCAAGGCAGGGCGAGGATCTTCTTCTGCTCTAAGTATATAGCCCACACTGGCAACATATAGATTAGATTGCCCACCCATGCTCAGTATTCGCTATTCAATTTTTTTTCCAGAGGAACATAATTATTAATTGCCGGCATCGATTTATCATCCTTCCAGCACTAAAGGTTACGCTTGTCCACTTCATAGGTCGAGTCAACTTCAGTTTGTAACTTGTACTAGGCTATCCCTGCCACCATTATTTACTTTAGCATTGCTTATCATCATCATGGTTTCTTGTTTGGCAGTCTTCTTTTTGTGCACTGTACTTCTACTACTCGTTCCCTAGTCTCCCTCAGGTGACTGACTGCCTCATTTTCTTTTTTTGTAAATGCAACTGTCTACTACTGCTACCACCACCCACCATGGCACCTTGGGAAACAAAACCATCATCATGCAGCCATCGCTTCGCCTAAACATCAATCACAGGTAAGAGAAGAAGTGTGGGGGAGGCAATAATGTATATACTATGGAAATTAATTAATTCACACATCTTCATCCTTCCGAGTACATACTACATAGGGGTTTTAGTTGCAGAATGCGTAGACTAGGAGGAGAGACTGACAGTAGTAGGACAAGTGAGGGTACCGTACCGCATCTATCTGTTGGTGTGTTACACTATTGGCAGATTTCAAAAACTAGCTGCGGCCCAGCAGCAAAGGAGGAAACACACAAGGTGACGTAAAAGAGTAACCCCGCCAGAACAGATTTACATCATATGTATTGTAAAACTATAAATAATTTATTACCCTAACAAATAAACTAGAAGAACCCACAACACCTGACCTACCCCTCTCCCTAACCCTAACCAATGTCCAGTAAATGTCCATGTCCAAATGTCCATAAAAAAAGAACAACACCCAAACTTTCCCCAACTCCCAACATTCCCACCCTCTCCCCAACACATCCCACCCACCCAAAAAAAAGATTAAAAAGGGGCAAGGGTCAAGAAGACTGAGGTCTAGCGGCGGGCATGCCGGCTAATGCACTCCAGGACCTCCTCCAGCCTGACCTCTAGGCACGCCATCCGGAGGAGCATGCAGCGCCGAAAGTTCCTGCAGGAACAACAGGGGTGGGCAGCAGTGGTTGATGATGTCGAGGTGCGGCGGGCGGCTGCCAGAACACAGCGCCGTACCGCCGGAGGCACCGGGGCCTGGCTGGGGCCCGGGGCATTGGAGGAACCTGCAGCTGCCGCCTCCTCCTCTGCCAGGACAACCAGCCAGCGAGATTCGTCCCGGATGGCCTCCAGCTTGCGTTGCCGTGCCCTTGCTGCTAACTCCTGACTGTTGGGTTGGGAAGGAGTAGCTATATCAAGAAAGAAAAAAGACAATTGTAACCAATAATCTTTGCAAAACAGTTACACAAAACTATACACATAAAATTATAGTGGCACAGTAGCACCAGCAGTACATAACATTTGTGGTATCCTCACTTCCTCGGCCCCTAAGATTTGGATGTGATGATTGATGATTAGATTATCAGGCATTAGACACTATGGAGCAGACAAGTATTCTTCTTCTCTCTCTTGTTTAGCACAATTAATCTTCTAGGCATGCCAGCTCAGTAAGCTTGTGCCCTAGACAGACATACTCGTGTCGCAGACTCATGTTACTTTACTACTGTCTGCAGGTGGGGCAGCTGTACTAGACAATTTTTATCTATTTTTCCTTTAGGACCGTACTCCGTTAAATCAATGGCAAATGCTCAATTTCACTTTCACCCTGACTACTACAATAAGGCACAAGATATATGCTTAATATGAATGATGATGATATACGGCACGACATCACGTCACTCACGTGATGATGATGACATACTGATTTGTAAGTAGTTAACTATGCAGCCGATAGGCCACCCATGGCTGACACGGTCAAAATGACATGGGTAAGGACTGGAGTGGAAGTGGGCCTCGGAGTCGGAGGGAGGCAATTGATGATGGGTGGGTACGGTACATAATACATAGTCATGCACAATATATATGTTGTGCTTGCAAACTACCGTGAGCCAAGGTGGTATTCCATTCTGAAATACAACCTCAAACCTTTGAATCAAAAACCTTGGAAAAAAACAGTCCTTGTTTATTCTTCCCAGGTCTTTTCTCATTTATAATTGCATTGCTCTTCTAGCAATATTTTATTCTTCACCCTTGGCTTTGGTTCTCTGGCACGGTTTAATTTTCTTTTACATTCTCTTCATCCAGTCTGACTCTTCACCTACTATGATACCATCCAGGCATCCATCAATCCAAACATGGCTATCATAAACCTTTCACTGACAACATACATTTGTCTTCTAACCACCACCCATTCGTCCTTGCTTGCCTTTGAGTTTGACCCCTCAAACCCCCGGAGGATTCCTTTCACCCATACAGTTTCACCCACCCAGGCAGGCATCCTTTCTGCTTTCTTTCACCCATCCTTCAACCACCCATGCATCCTATCAGCCACCTATATGCATCCCGGGGCCCCTTCCTTCACCCACGCATCCTTCTCTTCCAGTCATATATTACATGTCGTCTGACTCTTTGTCTTCATCATAAAACTTTCTCTGCTGAGTTGAAGATAGAATAGAATAGGCCATTAGTTATTCAACCCCCGCTAATGCTAATGTTAAGTAAAGGGTGTCTTCTACAACTGTTCAGTGTTCACAACAACTTAGTCTCGGCAGAAGTACAGTGTACTGAGTGAGTGTACACCCTTGCAGCGAGTGTATTCATCATTCTCAATAAGTAAGGAATATGACTTACCACCGCCCGCCACTGCTGCTGGCTCACCCCCTGTATTTGCGGCATTGGCTCCCTCCGGAGTGGCATGGCCCTTGCCGCTGGCCCCGGCACTGGTGGTCAGTACGCCTGGAAAAAACTTTCACATTTTTTAGATGCCATAAACGCCTCCCCTATTTATTTTTTTCAGTAGCAAGATTGAAAATACTGTCATACACCACACACATCACTATCTACAAATCGGATACTAGAGTAGAGTAGACAGTATGTCCTATCAAAAATAACAAAATATCCGGTTGGGCATTTTGTTGGTGGCAATTTTTGAAAAGCCTCTCAAGAAGAGGACAACCCAAAGGACTGGACTCAGTGGCTAGAGCTATTGGTGCATCTCATTTTTTGAAAAGAAGAAAGAGTGGCCAACTGAGGGGACAAGAGGTCTCTCTTAGTTGGAAAATAATGGTGCCTTCCTCCTCCTCATACTTCCTTCCAGCCATGGTAATCAGTTGTTCAGTGTTCACCATCAACTGCTGCTACTAAAAAAAGTACTAGGCCTGGATTAGAAATAGTAAAATACACCACTTTGGGGTGTCCAACGTGAGTGACCACCATTTACTGATTGAGCATGATGAGACAGTAAAAGAAAGCCTTCTCATCTCAACAAACCTGCGTAGAATACCTTACTTGGGCATGCAATCTGCACAGCAGATTAGTGCTACTAGTACTAGTAGTAAGGAGTCCTTACTACTACTAGTACTAGTAGTAGCCTAGGACCAATGGGCTCTCTGAGTCTTACAGTACCACTACTAGGCAATCCACAAAATATATAAGGGGAGAGGGAAGGCTGATTGGAAAACCAGAAGAAAAGAAAGGAAGCTACAGCCAAACTAATTCAGTGTCAGAGGCAGTTTGCTTTGATCTAAAAAAAAAAAAAAGAAACAATGTTAGTAGTACTAGTAGGTCATGGAGCAAAAACAAGAATTTAGAAACAAATAGATCGAAGAGGATTTGGGAAAAATTTAAATTTGGAAATGGAAAAAATAGAGCAGTAAAAGTTAGGTAAATATTAATATAACAACACAAGGAGGACTTACTGGGGCCATCAGAGCCATCTGCGCCTGAGGCTGCTTCCTGCTGCTCCTGGAAAGTCCCTCCGGCTACCGCACCCGCCTCAGCAGACCCAGTCTTTTTCCTCTTGCCCCTGGATGCTGATCATGTAAGACATAATTAAAGAGACAAAAAAATATTTGTGTTAAATAAATATTAAATAATCGCTCAAAAAATATTTTTAGACAGGAAACGGCAATTGCAATAACATTGACCTATCCTAAATCAGATCGACTAGTAGTAGACTAGTATCGCAGTCACGCACCATCCTATCTTTATTATTCCACAGTTCCATTCCGATTCCTGAATCCTAAACATACCTAGCCCGCCTATTCCAGACTTTGCAATGAATTGCAAAAAAATTATATTTACTTCTAAGTTCCGATCTCATTCCCAGTCATCTCTCAGTCTTTACTCCAACCCCCTTTGACGGTCTAATTACTAAGTCTGCATTTATTCTTCTTAAATGCATAGATGGACGCATGCATATTGCATACACCAAATTGGTTGGTTGCTAGTCACTCACTATACTAACTACAAAAGGTTCTACTAGGACTGAAGTCATGTGAGAGGACGCGTCACGCAGGCCGCTAAATTACCAAATAATACTAACTAACTACTACTACTATCTTAGTGACAGGACAGCCTGACAGGACAAAGGAAAGGACAGGAGTCTTTCCTATCTGCATTACCTAACTTAAATTCTCTAACCTCTCTTACATAACCAGCCCAAAAGAGCGCAAAGTTGCAAAAAAGTACGATTAGTTAGTAGCGCCGAGCACCTGTCTGGAAGAATAACAATCACGTAATATAAGATTTTAAACATAAGTTACCTGCATGTAAGCAGCAGCAGCATGTCAGCTATTTGCGAAAAAATTATATTCGCAATAACACAGAACAGAAGAACACAATAGTGTTATGTCCCGTATAGAGGCCCTAATGTAGATCCGTTCCTACATGCCCTAAAATGGACGTATTCATATTTGCCCTAATACGGTCATATTCGTACTTGCCCTATTATGGTCAAAGCCGCATATGCCCTATTACGGTC
Source organism: Calotriton arnoldi (assembly GCA_963921515.1). Lineage (NCBI taxonomy): Eukaryota > Metazoa > Chordata > Amphibia > Caudata > Salamandridae > Calotriton > Calotriton arnoldi. The sequence goes on from CAWUFW010014947.1 coordinate 282,273, forward strand.
ATAACTGTACATGTCCTATTATAGTCATGATTCCTTATATAGGCATGATCTTTCACCTACATTGGTCCTCACTAGTACACAACATGCTCTGAGGGCTGAACGTTATCTATTCTGTGGTTTTGAATACAGCAGGGTTTTTCCCAAACACAGGCCCACACTGTACTCATTAATTATGCATGATTCTCTAGGAATACAGCACCTGCATAATATGTCTGTACAAAGTTCACCCCTGACGTCTTCCTCAAGACTGACCAGGCCCAATGCAAACCACACAAAGGCATGAGAGTCTCCAGGGTATAAATATACCACATCTTGCCCCGGTAAGACAGAGGGAACCGAGACTTCCATGCTGACACACTGACCAGAGACGCTGAGGCTCCTGCATGCAGTCGCTCCAGCTGATAGTGGTCTGACACAGCCCTTGCGGGGTGTCCAACTCGAGACCAGGACGGGGTCCCACACTCTCTCTATTCAGGTATGGGGGTTCGACTAAATCCTAGAAGGATTCTTGGCTCTTAGTCTTATAGACCTACACATATGCTAGGTAAACTCAGGTACATCTAGTTAGGCATCGTAGGAGTACGCGCACTTGCATAATGCTTTTATATTCATGTATGTATTCATGATTATTACAATATGGTAGAACTGTTCTATCCCTTTGCTTTTATCGTACTGCTGATAATATATCTCTGCTATTGTCTGCTGGTTGCCGCAGCACATATATTTTACACTAGAATAACAACTGTTCAATAAATACTTATTGAAACGCCCGACTGTTTATTCTGTGTAACTCTCTGAGACAAACCGAATAAGTAAGCACGAGTGACTGAGCGAAAAGTAGTATATTGTTTCCACGATTCTGAGGAATTTGGGTTGTCATGATCTAAGGTTGCCAGAAACTAATCTCTCCCCGATAAGAGGAGATTCTAGTGGCACTGTGAGCTAGCTAATGCAAAACAATCTAACATACGCGGTGAGGGTGCACAGAGTCAGTCTGCCACCAAGCCCACAGCTTATGTTACACAAACGCGCAGGTCCTGCATGGGTACTATAGTAACTACACGACATGGCGCCCAACGTTGGTTTGGTACTTATTTAACAGTAGAATCTGAGTAGTTCAGTCGTGCTATTCTCAGAGAACCTACTCACAAAACCCCAGAGACGTCTGGAGTGGGTGGGCACAAAATCCGCCGCAGCTGAGTAGTACGAGAATGCTATTTATTGGCTGTTGGTTATTCAAGCTTGAAGGACATATAGTTCCTACAAATTGTGCATTTACACCTTATCTTAAAATTTCCTTAAACACTCTTCTTCCACTTAAAAATGGTTGAACAAGCAGAAGAAGCAAGTAGAATTGCAACAGACCTTTTCGGGTTAGGAGAAGAAGACCCTGAAGATGCAATACAAATTGCACCAAATTTCAGAAGGGCAGTCACCATAAAACTTCTAGAACATGGCTTAAGAGCCAGGGGTGGTAAAGTAATTTTCGTGATCGAGGCACACGAATCTAATAAAACAGAGGTGTTCTATTCATGGGTTACATTCCCAGCAGCGAATGCAGTTACAGATGTATTTCACTACTACCTAAGAGATGAAACACCAGAAGACTATACTCCTTTTGAGGAGTTAGCGATTCCGCTCACTTACCAGGAGCATAATTACTGGTTTAAAGGCGCCCTACCCCATGTACGAGGAAGAGCAAGATTAGGCCCGCTCGGAGGAGCAGGAGCCACATGGCCCATATTAGCGGCATACACACTGCATCCTGACATTAACACAATGCCACAGCCAGAATTACTCGTACAACACAAAGATTTAATTAAAATCTACAGAAACCTCACACAATTTGTGATGAGGACTTTAACAGTTCAGCCTGCACCAGTTGCAGCACAAGATACTCCAGTCCAGAGTACAGTTAATAAAATTACTCCACAAACATTACACGCGGTAATGGGCAAAATGCCAGCAAAACGCGAACAAATACCATTCTGGATAGCTCAGAAAATAACTCAGCTTGAGGCAGTATTCCCGAACACTACCACCTGTGATAAACACAGAATTCTAACAATCTGCTTGCCCATGGGTCTCACACCACAAGTAGAGGACTGCACCTCTTGGGGTTCAGTCTTTGCTGCCATATATACCAGAACACATGGTATCCCTTCCTTAGCAGTAGTACCTGACGTATTGAGACAGATACAAAATGAGTACGGAGCAGAACCTGCCCTTAACTTAGGGATGAAGTTACTAAAAAACTTTGACCAGGTATCAGCCATAATACTAGCTAATATTAAGGGGAAGCAGCTTCAGTGGCGATCCGCCAATGCCTGAGGGAGTTCGGTCCAGAGGATCAACAACACGAACTACCCAAAATAATTGAAACTGCATATGCAGAACTAGGCAGAGACAGTCTAGGTGGGAAAGCATTAAAACCACAACTGGTGGGCAGTCCTGAAAAGGACACTACAAAGCAGACACCTACTTCTTCTAAAAAGAAGTGGGAAAATAAAAAACAACAAAAGCCTAAAGACAACAGATCTCAATCCAGAGGTAGGTCTCCTCAACAGGAGCCCTCTGAAAGGAGGTATAACCTCAGGAATAGGGATAATATAAAAACCTGACAGGTATCAGGATACTGATACTCGCTCCTCTCGTTCCTTTCAGGGTTCGTCAAGAAACTCCGAGAGGGAAGGACGGTCAAAGGAGCGTACAAAGTCCAGAGACACGCAACACGCTGTGGACTACGCACCTAAAAAAGAAGATACACAAAAATCAAAACCTCAGTTCAAAAAGAAGAAGGTAGCAGGTCTCAAGATCAGACATGCCCAGAATTCTGAGGACACAGCTTCTGAACGGGGAATGGGCTCTGACGATGCTAGACAGCGCGGCAGAAGTAACTATAGCTCGCCAGAACCTGAAGGAATTTCTGGTGACAGCGGAGTTGAGTGAGTATATCACGGTGGAAACACCTGATACTGGGGTAAGTGTCCCACATAAGTTACATGAGATAACACTCCGGATGGAGGGGGACAAGCCCAGAAAAGTTAAAGGTCTCTTTTGGAAAAATCTGTCATCTGGTTATGACATTCTATTAGCAGAACAAGACTGGCCGCTAGCATTCGTCATGGAGTGCCCTAGGGGAGAAACTGTAATTTTTCCAGCCTTTTCCGACCTCGTTCCCATTCACCTAAAACATGCATATGCGCAGGAGTGAGCGGTTGCCCTAGCTCCAGCATTGTATAAAAATCATGTTGGTTGGGATGAGGATTCAACCCACCATGTGATCCCATTAAAAGTTTCCCCAAATGCTCAAAGGCAATACCCTATAAAGCAGGAAGCTAAAAAACAAGTCAGGGAGATTCTAGACCAACTAGAATACCAGGGGGTGATTGAAAATTGCACTTCCCCTATGAACAATCCTTTGTTTCCCGTAATGAAACCTGACAACACATATCATTTAGTTTTGGATTACAGACATTTAAACACTTGCACAAAGACATTTGCCGTTCAAAATGCACACAGTGCCGCATTAATGAATAACATTGTGCGGAAAAAATACAAAACAACACTTGATATCTCAAATGGATTTTTCTGCCAAAATATAGCACCTGAAAGCAGGTATCTGACCGCCTTCAGTGCGTTAGGGTCCCAGCGACAATTTTGTCGCCTATCCCAAGGGTATAAAAACAGCCCGGGGGTATTTTCAGCAAGAGTAACAGAGTTACTCCAAAATTTGGATGAAGAAGCATTGTCCTGTGTGGATGATATTTGTCTGACGGACGATGACTTAAAGAGGCACTTGACCAGGGTGAGCACCATTATTATGGGATTCGCCTCTGAGGGCTACAAATTTAACTTTAAAAAATCAAAGATTGCCCACCTCTGTAGTGTAGTTCCTATTTCCCTAATAGGCTCTGCGCATTGGAATAATATACCCTATAGATTTGACATAGGACTAAGGTCAGTATGTCCCTATCGAGTATATTAAACTTAATTACTTTGTGCCAGCTAACTCAGAGGCCACTAGAAACTCCTTGTAAACAAGAAGGGAGTAGTTTCTGGCAACCGCATACACATGACTACTTTGTTTCCTTTTAGAATTGGAACACTCTCAGAATCGTGGAAACAATAGATAACAGTTTCACTCAGCTAATCGTGCATGCTTAGTTTCTTCAGAGTTACACAGAAAGAATAGACAGGCGTTTCAATAAAAAGGATTTATTGAACAGTCTTGTTTCTCGTGTAAGAGATATGAGCTGTTATGATCACAAGACAATATGCAAGATATATAATGAACAGCGTAAGCAGTAGAAAGAAATAATACTGCGCTAGCATTATCTTTTAGCTATGACACATATATTCATATACATAAATAACATAAGCTAAAAATGCGAGTACTCATACGATGCTTCTCTAAGCTAGTTCTACCCCAGTGTACCTAACCTAACCTAGGTGTAGGACAAGGTAAGAAGTAGGTGAAGTATTCTATAGTATGGTATACTAAGAGTCTGGTATGCCAAGAGTCCCTCTAGGTTCTAGTCAGCTCCATACCTTGAGAATGAGAGAGGTGGGAATCTCTTTCCGGATCCTCGAACTCTAACACCCGCGAAGGGAGTCAGAATACTGGAAGCTGGATTCTCTGCGAGCAGGGATGACAGCGTCTCTTCTCAGTGCGTCAGGCCGGGACACGGGCTCCTCTAAAGTCGAGGTCTCCTCCTAACTTGCTTGGGCAAGGGAAGGTATATTTATACCTGGTAGGTGCCTTGGAATGTTAGCATTGACATGAAGTCGGACAGAGGAAGACGTCAGGAATGAACCCTTAAGGAATAGCGGTTCATGCATAATAGATGAGTTCTTGGAGAAATCAATAATCCTGTGCTAGGGGAACTTCCAAGAGCTTAAGGGTCTGGTTTCTAAGAACTCGTTGTGACGTTAGGGTGGACGGATGTCGGTGACCATGCCTGTATTTGGAGTGCATGGCTAATGCCTAAATAAGGACTGGGATTTTATGCCTATATAAGGGCAATGCGAATTGTGCCTATATAAGGACATGTTTCAGAAAAGCCTATATACGGACACCTAAAGCGGAATACAAGACCCACTCCACTTTCGAATGAACGATAATACTAAATGCTAAACATTAAATGCTAAACATTAAATTGAGTACCACATGTTGCTAAAAACATTTCTAAAAGCATATAAAAAGACGTTTTTAAAAGAAACTGTTGCTAAAACATGTAATGCAATAGGTACTGTACATTGTAAAGCAGTTTTTCATTCTAAGCATATATTGGAAATAAATGCAACATGAATGAATAAACAGAAATATATACATTTGACGAAATGGTTGACAAGTTTTCAAAAAATCAAGGCCATTTCATAACATGGTACTTAAATGAAATTATAGTAAAATAAGGTGACAATGTGTCCTTGGAAGTATTCAAAGAAGTCTGTTTTATATGAATAGTTCTACTGTAAGCAGATTGAGTCGCCATGTATTTTCAAAAAATAGAGAAAAAGAAAAAGTTCAATTTTAGGAAGAGTTCCAAGTTTTGTTCTGTTTTGAAAATATGGAGGCCAAATTTCATTGCGTCCCTGGTACACTGTAAGCCGAATCAAAGTCAGTGTATGGGTCTGGTGTAAACATGAAATCATCTATTTCTGTAGACAAAAGATCATCTACCGATGTCGGTGACAGTTGGAATACCTCATTTAGAAGGTTAACTGCACAGAGATGTGAAGCATCGCCTTCAGCATAGGATGCCGTAGCAATGTCCGCGTCCGTTGTTACCTGTGTGCCTGTTGATCCATCTCGTACCTCAGCAGCAGCAGGAAGCGTCTGTGAGATCTCAATGAATGCCGTCATCTGGATCGGTAGCCTTTGGGGACAACACAGAGCATGGGCCGTTATCGGGTCCAGCAGAGTATCGATATCCGTTGGCATGACTGATGGGAGTGTTAGACAGGTGTCTAGCACGCATTCTTCACCGCAAAGCAGGCAGCGTAGAACAGGTAAGATGCAATCTTGCCAGATTGGTCTAAATGACAGAAACCATGTTGTATTAAGTTCCCGTAGACGAGGTATGCCAAAAAGTTGCACTATGCGCTCATGGCACTTCCGTTCTAGGAGAGTTTTCTCCACATCGCTCGGAGTGATGCCGGTGAATAGGCTTGCCATTGCGTAGTAGTAGGAATAAAAACAGGATTCCTGCAACGAGTGCTAGAATTAATGGCACACCACCAAACACCGAATGTGCGAAGTTTGGGATGATTCCGAGGACTGCCTGGAAGGGTGCTAACAGTCCTGAACAGATGGTCTTAAATACATGTACAATCCCGCTCGTATCAGACATGTTTAAGATACGTCCCATCATTTCTACGAAATGTATAGGGCAGTTTGTACGAATTAAAGCATGTATCTCAGCCGAAGTCCTTGCAATCTGTAAATCATAGGTTTCTTTGGCCGAGGTCAAAGGCACGGTCTATTGCAAAAGCATGGCTTTCATTCTGCTTAAAGTATCAAAACGTATAAAAGAAACATTCAATGAAGGCCATAGAGGCGACTCCCTGACTGTCTCTGTTTGGGGGAACAATACTTGCATACAGCAAGTAACCCTTGAGTCTACCATTACCAGATATGGGAATCCTGGCAACATGCCACAGCAACTCTGATCATTCAACATGAGGTAACTCCCATTAGAAAGTTGGCCAAACGTTGGATTAATCACAGCAGCTGGTATACCTTGCAGGTGACAGGATACATTTGCCACAGAACCATTACAAGCCCCGTGCAAAGAAATGTCCTGACATATGAGAGAACCGCTTAATGCCTTTTCACAGTTTGTACCGCTTAGAAACACTTCACGATCCCCACTCCAACATCTGTAGTCGTAAGGTAAATCCCAGGATGTCTTAATGTATTCTTTACCCAACCTTTCATATTTGCCTGCTTGCATTTGTTTGAGGCAATACTGAAACTGAAAAGTAGTGACAGGCAGAGTTATTTTGCCATGAATAAGCCATTCTGTAGCTGGTTTTTCTGCCACTGTGAATGGTAATTTTTCCAGTTTTTCAATGCTCAGCACTGTATACTTTGCTCCCCTTTGTGCCAGTTTGATCTGTTTATCTGTTAGATTGTATTCCGAAAACAGAGACGACGTGTTGATAAAACGCCAAGGCACATAGCCCGCACACAAAGATTGCAGCGTCCAGCTTAATAACATAATAGAACGTAACTGAGATTGGCCTTGTTGTAACATGGCTAAATCTTGTTCCAGTATGTCAATAGCAGAGGATACAATGTTTTCCAATGAATAAATTCTGGATGACAAAGTTGTTAACCCATTGTCGACCACAGTGAGAGATTTCTCTAAGTTAATACGGTCAAGTTCACGTATTCTTTCTGCGGCCTCTGCCTGTGAAGCCTTCCATATCTCACTATAAGCAGCATAAATGCCGGCATATATGAAACGTTTTTGACGCGGTTTTCTTGGTCCTAGCAAGAATTCCCTAAGGTCTGCGTCTTCTTTAAGAAAAGATAAGTGTTGTTTCACATCCTCAAGTGTAGATTTTTGTAACCAGTCAAGGCACAATTTTCCTACACTGTATGTTGTTACTACCCCTGGATGTTGTCGTTGAACATATCGTGGGTCTGGCCTATGGATTGTAAAGCCCTGTGTTTTATTCAGGAATCTTTCTTGACAGATGTTTGTGTCTGTGGGCCAGAGTAACCATTTTTCCAATCAGTTCTGTTGTTTTGTAGTATAGTATCTACTATGACCGCTCCCTGTGTAGTGCTATTACTTGCAGGTGTTGGTACAGAAGGTGTGTTCATGTCTTTGATCTTGGCTAAACCAAGGCAAGACGTTTGTTGCACAGTGTCATTCAAAAACATTATTTGACGTGGGATGATACATGCTCTAAACAAAGCTTCAATCCCCTGTACTTGCCAATCTTTAGAACCTCAGACAGTTTTTGTGTCTATTGTGTCTTTCCAAAAGTCAAATCCTTGTCTAGACAGTTGGGTAATAAAGGCTGCAGAATAAATCTGTTTTGTATTAGTTAACATCATTTTCTGACCTGTTTTGTTTACATTTTTATAAAAAAAGTTTCTGGATCAGATGTATTGTACCCTGAAAAATAGGGAAACTTTTTAGCAAACGTTTTTGAACTACCTTTTGGCAGTGTAGGACAATGTTCCCATTGGTTAAACATAAACACATTTCTAGGTGTTGCAGATTTATGCAAGAAATGATGACCATAGTGATTGTAACAATAAAGCTGTTCATAGTCTGATGAACCCTCTAAGTATTCATTGTTAGAGAACGCAGCAGACCTTTCTAGATCAGACATCATATCATTTACAGTCTCAAAGTCCCAATCATCAGAATAGGTACTGGAGGTAATAAAGTCACTTAATGAAATTTTAAATAAATGTGGAATGTTCAAAATTTCAGTCGGGCCAAATATGTCGAAATCGGTTTTGTCCCACACTATACCATCCTGTATAGGAACGGCTGTGATGTTCACTGCTGACAAGTCTCTTGTTTCACGATGGGAAGATTTGTGTGGTTTCAAAAGTAAGTTCACATTTTTACTTTCAGTGTCCATACGGATGTATCTGCCATTTATAAGCACGCTGATAGTCATAACCAAAGCTAGCCAAAGCAGAAAGAAAAATATTCCAGAAATAATCCATAATTCAATCCATGGTGAAACCAGATAAGTCTCTTTCAGGAAATGAAAAAAGTCTTGTACTTGTTGCTTGAAAGTTTTTGATGCTGGCGTCGTTTCCGGTTCACTCGGATCCTCAGAAAACGTATCAAAGTTAATGAAATAGCCAGACGCAGTTCGGTCAATTGTTAGAATTGCATCAGGATTTGTTGAAATCGCTGGAACCAGTTGATCACTTGTTACGTTGGTGTAGACAGGTGTATTTGGACGAACTGTTACTTGAGTTTCAAGAGGGATGAGTTCCATAGCGTTGTTGCTTAGTTCTTCATCTGTTACTGCTGAATTCTCGATGGTTATGAGTCTTTCAGTCTGAACCTCTTGGATAGTAGCGAGAGGAGTGCGTCTGCTACTAGGTCGGAGTCCACAAGGCCTACTATTTAGTATTGGCCACATACTGTGGTTTGATGAGGTCGATTGACACAAATCTTTTCTCCTTTTTTCCAGTAAGGGGCGGCAGAAGTACTGTTCTTGTTCCGTGAACAGCTAGGACAGGTACTGGTTGTCTGTAAGAAGGTCCAAATTCCTTCTTGTCCGCAACCTTCTCTCTGACTAGATCCCCAACTTTTGGGATCCAGACAGGCCTTGCTGGGACTGCCGGTGTTTCCACAGTGGTGGTTGGCTTCAGGAACACATTGCTTTGTTTCGATCTTAGTTCATTTAGATCCTGTAAAACAGCCAAACGATCTTTGATATCAAAGGGTTTATTTTCCACCACTGTGCCTTTACATTCGAGATCAGGAACCCACATTCTTGTTCCAAATAGGACCTCATATGGAGTGACCCCCCTAGAGAACTTTTGGCAAATTATTTAATGAGCGTTGGACCCCATAAAGATGTTTGACCCACCCATCACCCGAACCTAATACTCTAGCTGTTATAGACTGCTTTATGTCCCGGTTTTTTCTTTCCACAACAGAATTTCCCTCAGGATGAAACGGAGAGGAGTACCGCAATGCAACGCCCAAACTGGCCATGGCTTCTTTGTAAGCCCGAGAGCTAAACGCAGGGCCCTGGTCAGAATGTAGTGTGCCTATTGCGTATGTGCTGATAAAGACTCGCAAATCTTTTATAACAGTTCGAGCATCAGCCGAGCGCTGAGGCCATATCCATAGGAACCTTGAGCACGAATCCACTGCGACCATTATATATTTATAGTTACCGTCCCTTTGCAAGGGACCGCAGTGATCCAGGTAAACACAAGCAAATGGCTTGTCTGAAATTAACAGGGGTGTCTGCGCAGGACGTTTCACTGTGGAGACTTTCATCTGTTGGCATATTTCACATTCCAAAACATAGTTCTTGGTCTGTTTCCTAATGCCAGGCCACCAATATCTTTGTTTAAGTAAAGATACTGTTGCAGAAACACCTGCATGGGCAGAGGCTATCCCTTCATGTGCTGCTAGGATTAGTCCTAATCTACATTTCCATGTTTGGAATTACCCTATCCCCCACTCCAGGGATTCGAGCAAAAGGAACGTTGTTCGCATCAATTACATAAGAGTACTTGAGTGGAAATTTCTTTGGTAATGCTGCACCACTGCCTTTTCTTGAATCATTGACAGCCAACAATATCTCACTGTCTATTCTCGTTTTTGAACGAGTGATCGCAGCTACGGAAGCCGTCTGAACAGCCCCCTTTGCGGCTTCGTCAGCCAATTAATTCCCTGCAACGTGAACGCCATCACGTTGATGACTCAGCGTGTGTATCACGTGAGCTTTTGGTAGTTCATTTTTCAACTGAACTACTTGTTCCCAAAGCGTTTTATGCTTTATTGTGCCACCTTTTGCATCTTTGAACCCATTTTCAAGCCAATTTTGTATATATTCATTATACGACTGAACACAGTAAAAAGAATCGCACACTATGAGTGTGGGGAATTCGCGATCTGAATTTTCAAGTGCCAGTTTGAATGCTTCTAGTTCAGCTCGCTGAGCTGTACAATCTCCTAGAGATTGAGTTTTAGTGACCATTGGTCTGAAGTTACCATCTTGCATGTGACCTTTAACGATTGCGCACGCTGCACTGTAAGCTTGCTTACTCCCTGTAGCGGATTGTGCTGATCCGTCAGTGTAAATTATAAATTCGTACTGATCGAGAGGCAGAATTTCAGTGGGCAGAGGACATTCATGTTCATATTGCAGGAACGCTTGTGTTTTTAAATCAGGATCAAAAACATATTCAACATCTGTTGCAGCAAGAGAATTAACCCATTGTATCCATCTAGGATGTAATGCTTTTGCATTCGGAATGCTCGCTTTTGTAACCGCCTCTATGGCTGGTACTGGGGTTACGACAATAATGCGTTTCCCTTGGGCTAGAGCTCTTTCTTTTGCTACAGCGGTTTGAACTGCTGTCAGTATTTTTTCTGTTGAAGTGAAGCGCATTTCTGCTTGTGTATACAAATGTGATTTGTATGCTATTGGTACTTTTTCACCCTCATTAAATGTTAAATAGGTGAATCCGCATTGACCCAAAATTATTCGGATCACTAAATTGCGTGTATTTACGCGTGTTTGTAAGTGATTTGTTGCTAACATGTTAGCTTGGAGTGAACGCAGGATTTCTGTGTGTTCTTGTGTCCAATGTTTGATTGAAAAATCAGGTTTGATTAATTCGTAGAGAGGTTTAACCCTTTCTGCGTAATTTAGAATGTAAGTTCTTCCAAATTTAGGAAACCCAAGATGGATTGTAAATTTTTCAGCGTTTTTGGAGGTTGGAGCAGTGCACACTTTTCTAAAAAGTTAGCTGCCAGGCTCTTGCCTTCACTTGAAAGCTCATATCCTAGGAAAAGGACATTGAGATGGGCAATTCTGGATTTTTTAAAGTTGAATTTATAGCCTTCAGAGGCAAAGCCCAATATAATGGTACTCACCCTGTTCAAGTGCCTATCCAGGTCATCGTCTGTCAGATAGATGTCATCGACATATGACAATGCCTCATTATCATAAATTTGTAGTAACTCTGTTACTCTCGCTGAGAATAACCCCGGGCTATTTTTGAACCCTTGTGGGAGTCTACAAAATTGACGCTGGGTCCCCATTATTGAGAAAGCTGTTAAGTACCTGCTTTCAGGTACTATGTTTTGAAAAAAGAAACCATTTGAAATGTCCAATGTGGTTTTATATTTTTTGCGCACAATGTTATTCATTAATGCTGTACTATGTGCATTTTGCACTGCAAATGTTTTAGAACAAGTGTTCAAGTGTCTGTAATCCAAAACTAGACGATATGTATTGTCTGGTTTGGATACAGGAAACAAAGGATTGTTCATTGAGGAGGTGCATGTTTCAATCACCCCTTGGTATTCAAGTTGATCTAAGATCTCCCTGACCTTTTTTTTAGCTTCTTGCTTTATTGGATACTGCCTTTGTGCAGTAGGTTCATTTTTTAACTGTATTTTATGGTGAGGTGAATCCTCATCCCATCCTACATGATTTTTGTATAATGCTGGGGCCTGGGCAACTGCCCATTTCCTGGCATAAGTATATTTTAGGTGAATTGGAATATGGTTGGAGAAGGCTGGCATAATGATGTCCTCGCCATGTGGGCACTCCCTGACAAATTGTGGTGGCCAGTCTTTTTCTGCTAAAAGTATATCATAACCCCTTGAAAGTTTCTCCCAAAAGAGTGTTTTCACCTTTCTTGGTATGTCTCCCTCCATTCGGAGTGTTATTTCATATAACTTTTGTGGAGTACTAACCCTGGTGTCTACAGTTTCTACTGTGATGTACTCATTCAAGTCCACTATCTCCAGAGGTTCCTTCAGGTTCTGGCGATCTATTGTGACTTCTGCTGCACTGTCCAGCATTGTCTGAGCCCATTCTCCGTTCTTGAGCTGTGTTCTCAGTATTCTCGCCATGTCTGATCTTCAGACCTGCTACCTTCTTTTTTGAGAATTGAGGTTTTGATTTATTTTTCTGAACGTGTTTGTCATCTTTGGATTTCACGCGTTCTTCTCTATGTTCTGACCGTCTTCTTCTTTCCGATGTCTGTGACGATATCTGAAAGGTACGAGAGGAACGTGTATCAGTATCTTGATACCTGTCAGGTTTTCTTAAATTATCCCTATTCCTGAGGTTATACCTCCTTTCAGAGGGCTCCTTTTGAGGAGACCTACCTCGGGATTTAAAACGTTTCTCGTTTGAATTTTGTTTATTAGTTTCCCACTTCTTTTTAGAAGATGTAGGAGTTTGTTTAATAGAGTCCTTCTCAGGACTTTCAGATAGTTTTGGCTTCAATGGTTTTCCACCCAAACTATCTCTGCCTAATTCTGCATAAGATTGTTCTATTATTCTGGGTAGTTCATGTTGAGGTTCTGTTACATCAAATTCCCTTAAGTGTTGGCGGATCGCCACTGATGCTGCCTCCCCTTTAATATTAGATAATATTATTGTTGAGACCTGGTCGAAGTTTTTCAGTAATTTCATACCTAAATTCTGAGCAGGCTCTGCCCCGTATTCGTTTTGAATTTGTTTCAGGACATCTGGTATTACTGCAATTGATGGAACACCATGTGTTTTAGTATAGATGGCAGCAAAGACTGCGCCCCAAGTGGTGCAATCTTCCAGTTGTGGTGTGATCCCCATTGGTAAACAGATTGTTAGGATTCTGTGTTTCTGATAAGGGCTGGTATTAGGAAATACTGCTTCGATTTGATTAATTTTTTGAGCTATCCAGAATGGAATTTGCTTATGTTTTGTGGGCATTTTACCCATGATTGCGTATAAAGTCTGTGGAGTAACGTTTAGTGTATTCCCCTGTTGAGGGGTTTGATTTGGAATGGTCAATGATGGTTGGACTGTGAAGGTCCGCATGACATATTGGACTAATTGTCTGTAAATTTTTATTAACTCTTGTAGTTGAGTAAGTAATTCCTCGTCTGACATTACATCGATGTCAGGATGAGTCGTGTAGCCGGCTAGAATCGGCCATGTTGCTCCTGGTCTACCTAGTGGACCGAGCCTGGTAATGTTTTTGTGATGTTTTAGGGCGCCTTTAAACCAGAGATGATGCTCCTGGTATGTGAGTGGAATTTCAATATCCTCGAAAGGAATATATTCCTCTGGTGGTTCATCTTCTTTGTAGAAGTGAAACACTCTTGTGACTGGATTTGATTCCGGGAATACTATCCATGAATAGAATACCTCTGTCTGAAAGGATTCGTGTGTCTCTATCACGAAAACTGCTCTACCCCCTCTTGGTGGTAGGCCGTGTTTTATAAGTTTTAGAGTGATGGCTCTCCTTAAATTTGGAGCGATGTCTATAACACCCTCCTCGGTTTCATTTAAACCTGTAAAATTAAAAGCTGCTACGACTGGGTCAGCCGCAGCTACACCGTTCTCGGTGCCATTGTCCCCGTGTTCGGACATTTGTTTTTTGAAAAATGTAGAACAAGTTTCAAGGAAACAAAAGATAAGGTGCACAATATTTTGGAACACTGTATCCTTCAACGTTGAACAAACCTAACAGCTAATATATAGGGTTTTTTGTCCTATTTAGCTTTGGCGGATACTTAACCCTACCCACTCCAGACGTCTTATGGAGTATGTGAGTAGGGGTCTCTGAGAGAAAAGCACGACTGGGTTACTCAGTATCTAGCGTTAAATTACTGCCTTACCAAACGGTTGGGCGCCATGTAGTGTAGTTCCTATTTCCCTAATAGGCTCTGCGCATTGGAATAATATACCCTATAGATTTGACATAGGACTACGGTCAGTATGTCCCTATCGAGTATATTAAACTTAATTACTTTGTGCCAGCTAACTCAGAGGCCACTAGAAACTCCTTGTAAACAAGAAGGGAGTAGTTTCTGGCAACCGCATAAACATGACTACTTTGTTTCCCTTTAGAATTGGAACACTCTCAGAATCGTGGCAACAATAGATAACAGTTTCACTCAGCTAATCGTGCATGCTTAGTTTCTTCAGAGTTACACAGAAAGAATAGACGGGCGTTTCAATAAAAAGGATTTATTGAACAGTCTTGTTTCTCGTGTAAGAGATATGAGCTGTTATGATCACAAGACAATATGCAAGATATATAATGTACAGCGTAAGCAGTAGAAAGAAATAATACTGCGCTAGCATTATCTTTTAGCTATGACACATATATTCATATACATAAATAACATAAGCTAAAAATGCGAGTACTCATACGATGCTTCTCTAAGCTAGTTCTACCCCAGTGTACCTAACCTAACCTAGGTGTAGGACAAGGTAAGAAGTAGGTGAAGTCCCTCTAGGTTCTAGTCAGCTCCATACCTTGAGAATGAGAGAGGTGGAAATCTCTTTTCGGATCCTCGAACTCTAACACCCCGCAAAGGGAGTCAGAACACTGGAAGCTGGATTCTCTGTGAGCAGGGATGACAGCGTCTCTTCTCAGTGCGTCAGGCCGGGACACGGGCTCCTCTAAAGTCGAGGTCTCCTCCTAACTTGCTTGGGCAAGGGAAGGTATATTTAAACCTGGTAGGTGCCTTGGAATGTTAGCATTGACGTGAAGTCGGACAGAGGAAGACGTCAGGAATGAACCCTTAAGGAATAGCGGTTCATGCAAAATAGATGAGTTCTTGCAGAAATCAATAATCCTGTGCTAGGGGAACTCCCAAGAGCTTAAGGGTCTGGTTTCTAAGAACTCGTTGTGACGTTAGGGTTGACGGATGTCGGTGACCATGCCTGTATTTGGAGTGCATGGCTAATGCCTAAATAAGGACTGGGATTTTATGCCTATATAAGGGCAATGCGAATTGTGCCTATATAAGGACATGTTTCTGAAAAGCCTATATACGGACACCTAAAGCGGAATACAACACCTCAGTGTCCTATTTTTAGGATATGAGCTGTCAAGTGAAGGAAAAGCCTAGCAGCTAACTTTTAGAAAAGTGTGCGCTGCTCCAACCTCCAAAATCATTAAAGAATTTACAATCAATTCTGGGATTCTTAAATTTTGGCCGAACATACATTTTGGATTACGCAGAAAGAGTAAAACCTTTCTACGACTTAATAAACCTGATTTTTCAGTCAGACAATGGACACAGGAACACACAAATATGCTGCGTCCCCTACAGGAAGACATGATAGCTTCTAAACATTTACAGACACGCGTAAACGCACAGAACTTAGTGATCCGAGTCATAGCGGATCAATGCGGGTACACTTATTTAACTTTTAATGAAGGCGAAACTGTACCAATCGCATACAAATCACACCTGTACACGAACACAGAGATGCGTTTCACTTCAACAGAAAAAATCCTGACAGCAGTGCAGACCGCTGTAGCAAGAGAAAGAGCATAATTGTCGTGACCCCAGTACCAGCTTTAGAAGCTGTTACAAGAGCTAGCATTCCAAATGCTAAAGCCTTACATCCAAGATGGATACAATGGGCTAATTCTCTTACTGCAACGGATGTTGAATACAGATTTGATCCAAGTTTAAAAACACAGGCATTTGTGCAATACGAACAAGAATACCCTCTACCAAATGAAATTTTGCCTCTAGATCAGTATGAATACATTATTTACACTGACGGTTCTGCCCAACCAGCCATAGGGAGTAAGCAAGCTTACAGCGCAGCGTGTGCGATTGTTAAAGGTCGCATGCACGATGGAAAGTTCCATCCGAGTTGCACTAAAACGCAATCTCTAGGAGACTGCACGGCTCAGTTGACACAGTTAAAAGCACTTATACTGGCACTGGTGAACTCGGAACACGAATTCCCCACACTGATTGTGTGTGATTCCTTTTACTGTGTACAGTCGTACAATGAATATCTACATCATTGGGAACAAAACGGGTTCAAAGATGCAAAAGGTGGCACAATTAAGCATAAAATGCTATGGGAACAGGTAGTGGAGTTGAGAAACGAACTACCAAGGGCTCACGTGATACATACACTGAGTCATCAGCGTGATGGCGTTCACGTTGAAGGGAATTCATTGGCTGATGAAGCTGCAAAGGGGGCTGTTCGCACGGCTTCCGTAGCTGCAGTTACTCGTTCAAAAACCAGAGTAGACGGCAAGATAATGGTAGCTGTCAATGCTTCGCGCAAAGGCAGCACAGCAGTACCAAAAACATTTCCACTCAAGTACTCCTACAAGTTAAATGCACAAAACATTCCATATGCTCAGATTCCTGGAGTGGGGGATAGAGTAATACCAAATATGGATCGTAGGCAAGGCTTAATTCTAGCAGCACACGAAGGAGAAGGTTCTGTACATAAGGGACTTAGGGAGACTGTTTCTTTGTTGAAAGAACGCTACTGGTGGCCCGTGATGAGAAGGCAGATTAGAGACTATGTCTGGAACTGCGACATCTGCAAGCAGATGGAAGTGTCCACCGCAACACGTCCAGTACAGATACCATTGGTAGACAGCATTAGGTTGTCCGTTCGTGTACATCCAGCTCAAGTTTCCTCAAGGTCTGGCCTCAGCGCTCGGCTGACGCTTGAACTGTTATAAAAGATTTGCGAGTCTTTATCGGCACATACGCAGTTGGCACGTTACATTCTGACCGTGGTCTGGCGTTTAGCTCTCGGGCTTACAAAGAGGCCATGGAAGGAATGGGCGTAGCATTGCGGTACTCCTCTCCGTACCATCCCGAGGGAAATTCCATTGTGGAGAGGAAAAACCGTGACTTAAAGCAATCTTTAACAGCTAGGGTATTAGGCAAGGGCGGTAGATGGGTCAATCACCTTTATGGGGTACAGCGCGCGCTCAATAACCAGCCAAGAAGCTCTCTAGGGGGTGTCACTCCTTAGGAGGTCCTATTTGGGACAAGAATGTGGGTACCTGATCTTGATTGTGAAGGCACAGTGGCGGATGAAAAACCATTTGATATCCATGATCGTTTGGCTGTTTTACAGGATCTAAATGATTCCAGGACACAACAAAGTAACGTGCTCCAGAAACAGGCCGCCACTGAGGAAGTCAAGGCAGTAACGGCAAAACCTATCTGGATCCCAAAACTCGGGGATCTAGTCAGAGAGCCGGAAACGACGCCAGCCAAAAAATCACTTAAAACAGAAACTCACTCACTTTTTGAACTTTTTTAGAAAGACTTACCTGGTGTCACCTTGGATTGAACTATGGTATATCACTGGGATTTTATTTTTTCTTTTCTGGCTAGGTTTAATAATAACTTTTAGTATGCTTATTAATGGATGATATCTCCAGCAAAGCTCTACAGCCCAGAGTCAATGTGATTTTAAAACCACACCAGTCTTCACATCGTGAACCAAGAGACTTGTCTTCAGTGAACATTACAGCAGTTCCTATACCGGACGGTATAGTATGGGACAAGATTGATTATGATATAATCGGTCCGACTGAACTTTTAAAGCTTAAACATGTATTTAAAACTTCTTTAAGTGATATCATTACCTCCAGTACATTTTCTGATGATTGGTACACTGAAACTGTAAATGCTATGATGTCTGATTTAGAAAAAACTGCCGCATTTCCAAACAATGAAATGTTAGAAGGTACTTCAGACTATGACACATTGTACTGTTATCAGCAATATGGTCATCATTTCTTACACAAGTCTATAACACCTAGAAATGTATTTGAGTACCACCAGTGGGAACACTGCCCAACACCTCCAAAAGGTAGTTCGCAAGCATTTGCACAGAAATTCACATACTTCTCAGGGTTTAACACATCCGACCCGAAGTCATTTTATTATAAAGTGGCGAAAATTTCAGCTCAGAAAATTATGTTAACAAACACTAAACATATTTACTCTGCATCCTTTTTGAACCAGTTGTCTACACAGGGTTTCGACCTATGGAAGTACACTATAGATTTAAAATCAATCTGGGGTTCTAGGGACTGGCAAGTCCAGGGAACAGAAGCGCTATTTAGAGCATGCCTCATCCCACAGCAGATCTTATTTCTGAATGAAACTGTGCAACAAACAACCTGTCTTGGATTAGCCAAAGGCAAGGAAATGAACACACCGGGTTTCCAACACCATCGCAGATGGGTGGGGGCCAGAATTCAACTACACATGGGGTGAGATTAGATGACATTTTCCAGTACAACAGATCAGATCCTGATTGGACAGAATGGCAGATTTGGCCCATTGACACGAACACCTGTCAACAGAGATTTATGAATACAACCGAAGGGTTTAGTATCCATAATCCAGACCCACGCTATGTACAGAGACATCACCCGGGGGTAGTGACATCCTATAGCGTTGGGAAGTTGTGCCTTGATTGGCTAGAGACCTCAACACTCACAGAAGTGAAACATCACTTGAACTTACTCACACCTGATGTAGACCTTAGGGATTTTTTACAAGGCCCAAGGAAAACACGTCAGAAACGTTTCATATATGCTGGCATTTATGCTTATTATAATGAAAACTGGAAAATATCCCAACAAGAGGCCGCAGAAAGAATACGGGAAATAGACCGTATTAACTTAGAGAAGGCATTAGCTGTAGTAGATAATGGGTTAACAACTTTGACCTCCAGAATTGACTCCTTAGGCAACATTGTGTCTTCGGCATTCGACATATTAGAACAAGATTTGGCCTTGTTACAACACGGGCAATCACAGTTACGTTCTATTATGATGTTAAGCTGGACGCTACAATCTTTGCGTGCAGGCTATGTGCCATGGCATTTTATAAACACCACGTCTCTGTTTTCAGAATACAATCTGACTGATAAACAGACAGAAATGGCACAAAGGGGAGCCAAATATACAATGCTGCATATTGAGAAACTGGAAAGGTTACCCTTCACTGTAGCCGAATCACCATCAACAGAATGGTTAATTCATGGCCAAATCACTCTGCCGGTCACTACGTTTCAGTTTCAATATTGCCTTGAGCAAAGGCAGGCAGGCAAATATGAAAAGATGGGTAAGGGTTACATTAAGGAAAGTTGGGAGTTACCATATAGATATCGATGCCGGAATAGGGATCGAGAAGTGTATCTGAGTGGTACAAACTGCAAGAACGCTTTAAGCGGTTCTCTCATGTGTCAGGATATTTCACTACACGGAGCCTCTAACGGTTCAGTAGCGAACCTATCGTGTCACATGACTGGAACCCCAGCTTCCGTGATCACGCCAGTTTTCGAGCTGCTCTCGAATGGGAGTTACTTGATGCTAAATGGTCAAGGTTGCTGTGGGATGCTTCCGGGCGTCGCATATCTGGTCACTGTTAACTCCAGGGTTACTTGCTGTATGCAAGTATTGTTTCCACCACTGAACACAGTCAGGGAGGCGCCGTTATGGCCTTCGCTGAACGTTTCTTTCATACAATTTGATACTCTGAGCAGACTGCAAGCCATGCTTTTACAGCAACCCGTGCCCTTAACCTCCGCTCAAGAAACCTATGAACTTCAAGTTGCAAGGACCTCGACTGAGATACAGGCGCTTATACATACAAACTGACCCTTTCATTTTGTAGAAATGGTGGGACGTATCTTCAATATGTCTGATACGAGCGATATTGTACACCTATTTAAGACCATAGGGTCAGGACTGTAAAGCACCTTTCAGACAGTCCTCGGAGTAATCCCAAATTTTATACACTCCGTATTGGGAAGCGTATTTGGAGGATTCCCGCTTATCCTATTGCTAGTTGCAGGGGTCCTATTCATAATACTGCTGCTACGAAATGGACGGCCCAATTCCAGAGGGAATGTCGAACATGCTCCAGGAGCGGAAATACCGTGAACGCATGGTACAACTTCTGGGCATTTCTTGCCTACGAGAACTCAATGCCTCCTGGTTTCTATCGTTTAGACCAGTCTGGGTAGACTGCATCTTACCTGTTCTTCGATGCCTGTTCTGCGGAGAAGAATGCACGTTGGATCTTTGTCTAAATTTTCCATCAGATGCGCCTCCGGACACGGATGCAATGCTGGACCCCATAAAGGCCCAAGCTCTGCGTTGTACTCAGCGGCTTCCAATTCTGATGAATGCATTCCTGGAGAA
Source organism: Calotriton arnoldi (assembly GCA_963921515.1). Taxonomy (NCBI): domain Eukaryota; kingdom Metazoa; phylum Chordata; class Amphibia; order Caudata; family Salamandridae; genus Calotriton; species Calotriton arnoldi. The sequence continues at coordinate 302,956 of CAWUFW010014947.1, forward strand.
TCTACAGGTGCCGTTTGCTCCTGCTGGGTTAGGTGACTCCTCCACAGACACCCAGGTAACAACTGCCGCACAAGCTGCCGCAGCACCGACTGTTGGCAGTGCTACATTCCATCTATGTGCGATTGACGTTCTCTGTGAGGTGTTGAATTTGTCGTCTACAGCGGCTAACACCGATAATGTTGTGCTTCCCAGCCAGGACGCTTAATCTTGAATTGGCTCATCGTGTCCTGGGAAAGAATTCGGCTTCTTCACTCGTTTCAAAACAAACGAACAAAATTGGAACATTTCCTAAATTGACATTTTCGCTTGAGCAAAGCATGGCCTTCTTCCGCTTTGAGTGAGGCAACTTATATGGAGAAACAAAATAGACATTTCTTTTTAGTGGCAATTGGAAATAGCTGAATTATAAAAAAAAATTGAAGTTTTTTTAGCCATTTTAAAACCATGTTTTTACTTGCTTTTAAAATGTTTTTAAATTGTCCAGATTTTAAGTATGGTCATTGTCATCCTGTTCGGAAGAGGAGTGGGTGTTATGTCCCGTATAGAGGCCCTAATGTAGACCCGTTCATACATGCCCTAAAATGGACGTATTCGTATTTGCCCTAATACAGTCATATTAGTACTTGCCCTATTATGGTCAAAGCCGCATATGCCCTATTACGGTCATAACTGTACATGTCCTATTATAGTCATGATTCCTTATATAGGCATGATCTTTCACCTACATTGGTCCTCACTAGTACACAATGTGCTCTGAGGGCTGAACGTTATCTATTCTGTGGTTTTGAATACAGCAGGGTTTTCCCCAAACACAGGCCCACACTGTACTCGTTAATTATGCATGATTCTCTAGGAATACAGCACCTGCATAATATGTCTGTACAAAGTTCACCCCTGACGTCTTCCTCAAGACTGACCAGGTCCAATGCAAACCACACAAAGGCATGAGAGTCTCCAGGGTATAAATATACCACATCTTGCCCCGGTAAGACAGAGGGAACCGAGACTTCCATGCTGACACACTGACCAGAGACGCTGAGGCTCCTGCATGCAGTCGCTCCAGCTGACAGTGGTCTGACACAGCCCTTGCGGGGTGTCCAACTCGAGACCAGGACGGGGTCCCACACTCTCTCTATTCAGGTATGGGGGTTCGACTAAATCCTAGAAGGATTCTTGGCTCTTAGGCTTTTAGACCTACACATATGCTAGGTACACTCAGGTACATCTAGTTAGGCATCGTAGGAGTACGCGCACTTGCATAATGCTTTTATATTCATGTATGTATTCATGATTATTGCAATATGGTAGAACTGTTCTATCCCTTTGCTTTTATCGTACTGCTGATAATATATCTCTGCTATTGTCTGCTGGTTGCCGCAGCACATATATTTTACACTAGAATAACAACTGTTCAATAAATACTTATTGAAACGCCCAACTGTTTATTCTGTGTAACTCTCTGAGACAAACCGAATAAGTAAGCACGAGTCACTGAGCGAAAAGTAGTATATTGTTTCCACGATTCTGAGGAATTTGGGTTGTCATGATCTAAGGTTGCCAGAAACTAATCTCTCCCCGATAAGAGGAGATTCTAGTGGCACTGTGAGCTAGCTAATGCAAAACAATCTAACATACGTGGTGAGGGTGCACAGAGTCAGTCTGCCACCAAGCCCACAGCTTATGTTACACAAACGCGCAGGTCCTGCATGGGTACTATAGGAACTACACGACAATAGTAATATAATTAGCTACTCACCAAGCCCCGGGACCTCAACACCTAGCAGGTCCAGCAGGTCCTGCTCCCGGTCCAGGATGTTGGACCACTGGTGCGTCAGTTGGTTATGGGTGCACCGGACCCCAGAACAGCGAAACACTGCCCGGCGCACCCTCTCCCAGCGCCGGTGACGCTCCCGAAGCCCGTACCCGGACCCAGGCCTGCCACCTGCTACCAGGGTTAAGGGGAGGTGGCGCTGGACAAAAAAACCAGTGCGGCCACCTCCACCTCAGAAAACAAGGCCCGGGCCTGCACCCCTTCTGGGCAACGTCTTCCGCAAGGAAGGCAGTCGCGGCTCTCACTCCTCCTCTACCCCCGGCCCTTACTCTTTTTCAGACTCTTCACCATGGTTCTGGGGGGGGGGGGCGGAAAAGAAAATGTAGGAAGTAAGAAAGGAAGTAAATAAAATTACAAAAGCAAGTAATAGAAAAACAGTGAAAAACGCACTAAAAACCACACATAAAGTAGTAAAAAACGCAAAATATAGAATCAGGAATAGAGAGGGATAGATAATAAATAAAAAAGATCAGAAAAAAGTTTTTAGAAACAAAGGATTGAAAAGATATAGAGAGGATAGAAAAACAGGTCCAGAACCATAGCAAACATGAAAAACAAGATGGCCGCGCCCATCGGCGACCGCGTGGTGAAGTTCGCGCGATATTTCCCCCTGAGCACACAATACGCATTCCCATACACAAAATACCCGTTCCCGAACGTCAAAAACGCATTGCGAACGGGCAGAACAAGCAACTCCGCGGGGTCGCGGAACTCCTCATAACTCGCAGAGTTTTTTGGGAACTGCGCGGAATTTTGCGTAGCATGGCTACGCAAGCTCTGCCCAGGGTTAGTCTTGTCCTGCCCCAGATGTCCTGCCAGGGGTATATCATGAGGCAGCCCCAGTAGGAAGGCCCAGTAATACTGGGGTACCACCAACACAAGGGTTGTCCCGGCTCCAAAAACCTTATACTTCGCTATACAGGAGATCATTCTCCCAAAAGTTAAGGTGATCTCCAGAGGTATCAACTTCTGTCTGGCCTCAGCTTGCCGCCTCAAACCCTCTAGAGTTGGGTACTCTTTCTGCACCTTGCAAATTTCCTCTCTGTTGGGCCCACCCTCAACTTGCCATACAGCAAGCTCATGCAGTCTTCCAAAGCAGCAATGTCCTACCCATTAAGCTCAGGGGCCCATCAACTGGCACTGTGGAAGTGTCAGGGGCCAGTTTATAATGCCCCTCCCCTTCTTCTTCTTGGCAGCTCCCTGGACCATTCTTCCAGGCCCCAGTCTCCCCTCTTGGGCAGCCATGGACTTTGTGGTCATACAGACCCATTCAGGCAAGCCTAACATCTCCAGGTGTGGCCTGAGCTTTACTTCCTTCCAGACAGTGTGCTCTAGGTCATTTCCCAACAGAAAATCTACAAGCATGGCAGGGCTCACAGCTACGTTTGAAGAACCTGAGACCTACCCACACTCAAAGGGAAACAGAGCCACTGGGCAGTGACTCTCACATTTGTCTGGACTATGAACTGGTGGAATATGGTAGGGATGACCTGCTCTGAGGACACTGGATGACACCTCACAGTAGTCATTCTGGCTCCTGTGTCTCTCAGAGCCTCCACCCTTTGCCCAGTGATGGTGATCCACTGTCTATCATTAGAGGAATTGGAAGGTATATGGGCTTTTGGCACCATCTCTCTATCCCCTAGGAACACTAAGGTAACCTCTGCTCTCTCCACCATGCTAACTGGGACCATCAACCTATATCTCTGCCCACCAGTGGGAAGCTGTGCCCTCTTGGGACCTTTGGTGTCTCCCCTGGAGGGTCCATATTTGTAACACTCAGTACACTGGGGGACAAACCTCCCTGTCTGTTTGTCAGAGAACCCTTTCTCCTTTGGTTTAAAATGGGATTGGTTTACTGTTCCACTGGGAATTATTTTGGGAGCCTTTGAAGAACTCTTTATTTTTAAGTTTTTCTCCCCATCTTTTTTCTGGGGGGACCTCTGGCCACCCTTCTTGTGATCCCCCCAGACACCTTTTTGGACCCTCTGGTGCTGACCCAGAGATCCACCGCCTTTGCAAGCTCCCTGGGATCAGTGAGCTTAGTATCAATCAGGTGCTGGAGCAGCTCTGTAAGATAGATATTGAACATGTGCTCTCTCTGTATCAGATTAAACAACCCAGTAAAATCATCAGCTTAACTGCCCTGCACATAAACATTCAGTGCCTTGCTAGCATAAAAAAAAATCCACCCAAGATTGGTTATACGCACAGTGTTTCTGGCAATTTCCTGCCTCCCTGCCCTGGCCCCAGCTTGTTTTGCCTAAAGATAAAGAATCCCAGAAACATGTCAACAAAGGAATTTTGGCATTTCTCCGTGACCATGGGACAGGCCCCAGAAAACATAATAACATCTGTTTTGACATGCCAGGTCTCTACCATCAAGATGGAGTGCATTTCACTGCAGAAGGAATCAGGATTTTCCTTAATAACATCAAAGAATGCATCCAGTTCTACATCTAAGAGTGCTCAACACATTATAAACACAACAGGTGGTCTTAGAATCACTCTATATCTGAATCATACAAATGTTTCATTTAAAATTCTTTTTATTAATATAACATTTTCACTCGTAGGACACCCCTGGGAGCAGGTAAACAATGTCATTTTATGGGTATTCGTACAACATCCACAGGAGTCCCTCGAGAACAATTTCACATTTTTTAGAAAACACACAAAACACCCCAATCAGCCTCTTGAAAGAACCTCTAAGAAGTGAGTTGTAGGGACCGCACACACCTCTTCCCAGGTCAACAGGTGTACATAGTAGTGTGTGACCAGGAACTGGCTTATCTACGCAGAGTGTTACAAGAGACTAACCTCTCCACTAACACTGTTCTCAGAGTGAAGGACAAGCATATTGTGGTGTGGGGAGAGACCAACGTCTCCGCTCACATCACTTCCCATAATCAAAGGCATACATAGTAGGGTTCAGCAACAGATTAACCTCTCCACCCAGACCATATTCCAGAGCAAGGGCTTGTGTGGTAGAGTGTGGCAAGAGACTATCCACTCTGTCCAGACCACTTTCCTGGCCAATAGGCATGCACAGTAGGGTGTGAAACTGGACCGACCTCTCCAATAACCAAACTTCTGTCCAGGGTGATGGGCATGTGTAGTAGAATGTGGTGAGTAACAGGCCTCTGGTCACTTGCTTCCCATAGCCATGGGTGTGAGTAGTATGTGTGGCAAGGGATAGGCCTCTCCCATGGGACTGCTTCCCAGGGCAAAGGATTTGTGTAGTAGAGGGTGGAGACAGACTAGCCTCTCCGGTCAGACCATTTCACATGGCAACAGGTGTGCATAGTAGTATGTACCAAGAGACTGGCCTCTCCAGTCACACATGGTGACAGACATGCATACTAGGATGTGGCAAAGGACTAGCCTCTCCCTTCACACCTCTTCCCATTGCGATGGACGTGAGTAGTACGGTGGGTAAGCGACTGACCTCACCCGAGTGGCTGCTTCCCAGGGCAATGGGCCTGCATAGTAAGGTATGAAAAGGGACTGGCTTCTCCATTCAGAACGCTTCACAGGGTGATGGCCATGCGTGGTAAGGTTTGGGGAGGGACTGACCTCTCTGGTCAGACTGCTTCCCAGGGTGACAGGAGTGCATAGTAGGGTGGGACGAGGGACTGGCCTCTCCAGTCAGACCTCTTTCCATGGTGATGGGTGTATTAGCAGGGTATGGAGAGAAACTGGCCTCTTTGGTCGGACTGCTTCCCAGGGCGATGGGTGTGCATAGTAATGTATGGAGAGGGACTGGTCTCTGCTTCCCAGAGCAACAGGCATGCATAGTAGTGTGTGGCAACAGACTGGCATAATCGGTCAGACTGCTTCCCAGGGTGATGGGCTTGGGTAGTAGGGTGTAGCAAGGGATTTTGGCCTCTCCAGTCAGACTGCTTCCCATAGTGACTGGTATGCATAGTAAGGTGTGGAAAGGGGCATCTCTGGAGGGCCGCTCCAGACAAACAGCTTCTCAGGGTGACAGGTGTGTGTAGTAGGGTGTGGCAAGGGACTGGCCTTTTTAGTCATATTGCTTCGCAGGTCGATGGGCATCTGTAGTAGGGTGTGGCAAGCGAGTGACCTCTCAGCTCACACCCTTTTCCATGGTGATGGGCATGCATAGAAGGGAGTGGCAAGGGACTGGCCTCTCAGGTCAGACCTCTTCACAGGGCGAGGGCCATGTGTAGTATAGTGTGGCGAGGGACTGGCCTCTCCAGCCACACCGTTTTCCATGGTGACAGGCATGCATAGTAAGGTGTGGTGAGGGATTGTCCTCCCTGGTCAGACTGCTTCTCAGGGCGACGGGCATACATAATAGGGTGTGGAGAGGGATTGGCCACCCTGGACAGACCTCTTCCCAGGGTTACAGGCATGCATAGTAGTGTGGTGGGAGAATGGTCTCTCTGGTCACCTGCTTCCTGTAGTTCCAGATGCACATAGTAGGGTGTGTCAAGGAACTGGCCTATTTGGTCAGACTGCTTCCCAGGGCCACAAGCATGCTAGGAAGCAGTCTGACAATTAGGTTGATGCAATGCGCTAAAAACAGGACTCTAAAGTATCCATAGTCAGCCCTGGCTTTGACTATATTTCTGCCTTTGTATGTGGAAACAAATCCAGTGCTAAGACCTCTGGGTTGAAGCCATTCACAGAACTTGGTATCAAACTCATCCAAGATGTTGGCTACTGTATGAGATTTCTCCATGGCCAACATTGCAACTGTTGAAAGCAACCAGATGCCCTGAAAAGCATCATCAAAAGTAAGACCAGTGGCTCTCCTTTGCTTCAGTCCCTTGAAAGAGATCCAGTGTGCAGTGATGCACATGTAATCTGTTGCGTGACAACTGGCCCACATGTCTGTCATGAGGTGAATGGCCAGAACAGCACTCTCCTTCATTTGGTCACCAACCAATTGCAGCACTTCATGATGCAGTGCTGCCACAGCAACTGTGGATAAATAGGTCTGGCTGAGAACATTCCATTTTGGGTAGAGGGCCTCTGTAAATCCTAGAAATCCCTCTCATTCCACAAAAGAAAAAGGGAGGTCAAGCAATAACATTTTAGCTTCCTAAACATAGGCTTAAAACTAGGCTGTTTGTTGGTGCTATTACCACCACAAGTGACCTACAGGTGCCAGTAGCAGTTAGGCTGCTTGGGAGCTTTGAGGTGACTATCAATATCCTGCTGTCCCTTGTGCCATACAGAGGTTGCTGTGGGTGATGATTGCACACTATGGGCGAGACTCACAGGGCTGCTTTGCGTAATGCTGTTGCTGGCATCCTCTTTTTTCTCACCACCTTCTTCTATCAGTTCAACTGTTTCTTCTCTCTCACCACCAGCAGCCATCTTTTTGAGGTGCTCTTCCCTCATGTTTGTGTGTTGTTTTTTTCAGATGGAACACTCCATTACCGTAATGCCCACCTGGCTTACCACGACAACATTTCTTGCGGATATTGGAGCATTCTGCCATCTGCTCCTAATGCAGGCAAAGCGTAGAGAAGTCCCAAACTGGGAAGGAGAGCTTTCTTATTGTGCCAAAGTCTGAAGAAATTGAGGTGGAGATGGGTGTTTTTTTGTTGTTGTTTGCTTTTCTGTAGAGTGTGCTGTGATTGCCATAGGGGTGATGGTGACTGCAGGTTTTTGCGGTCTTACAAATATGGAAGCAGGTGGTGTTGGTGGAACCATATGCTTCTGAGCAGGTTCAATAGAGGTGAGCTGTACTTCCTCTGTGCCAATCTCCACACTGACAATTACTGGCTTATCATATGATCAACATCCTCTCTTCCAAGGCTTCCAGGAACTTTCTTTTTTCCTTGTCTCTTGTGGTGGGTCCTAGACATGGTCAGGTTGAAAACATGTCCATAGCATCAGAGGAGGGGGGACATGGAGAAGATTGGGAACTGCTTTTTCTGTCCCTTGCTGGAAATTTGTGAAGCCGATGTCAGAATTGCAGTCTTAACAATATCTTGCTCAGCAGCCGCCTGCTCTGCTCCTACTTCCGGAAGACCTGTTGCTAGTTTCTGTTGTTAACCTTCCTCAAAAAATTACCCGAACAGTCTGCTCCGGTAAAATATAAACTAAACATCTATTTTCAAGTTGATTTTCTGATTGATCGCATTAAACCTATTGCTGTTCACGTTCAAAATTGTATTCTCACGCTCCAATATTTACCTGAATGGTCCGCTCAGGTAAAAAATCAACCTGAAATGTGTTTGGAGACTGCCCGTGTTAAAGAACTGCCACTCATTCAAAAGATGTGCTTGCACTCTGAATTATGCCATTAGCGTTCAGAAAATCCCACATGCATTCAGAAAATGCTGCTCACGCTTGTGTTGATCGCATTGTTTCAGTTTTTCTCGTGTTAGCTTTTCACTAAACTTGAAAATCGTTATGCGACATGGCATATTTACGTCATCTCAGTGATCACGGGTACATTTTGTTGAATTACCAAAGTTCCGACAATTACACCAGCGTGCTTGAAATTACGCCCGGGCCTACTGGAATTAAGCATTGTAGCTTTTCCAAAAGCCAAAATCTTGCCAATACCTGCTAAGGAAAAGCTCAAAGATGCAGGCGACACATGAGTGTCTCACTTGTGAGGTTCCCAACAGGAAGTCCTCACTCCAGAGTGCGTGTGCAATGATCCTGTGTTATTCAGCATTTACTTGAAGACCACGACTGGTCAGTGGGTGTGGCTTCATGATTCAGCAGTGGTAAAAGGACCCCTTCCAAACAAGTGAAGAATCCAGCCTCTGGGGCTGGTGATTCTTCAGTGATCCACGCTTGCCTGCAGAGTCAGCACAGTACAGAGGAGTTTTGGGTGCATTCTTTGGAGGCCATGGTCACGCTCTCTATCTCTCCCTCCTTGGTTGGCCCAGCAAGACGGTTATGGCTTAAACAGGGACCAAGAGGCAGGAAAACCCACTGCAACATTCAGGTCAACTTCTGCCTTGCCTTCCTCTCCTTCTTGGGTAAGGGCCCCATTGGTGATTTAAAAGTGATCAGGAAGGATATGAGGCCCACTCCAAATGACGAAAACAAAACAGTGATGGATGGAATGCTTGAATTAAACTCAGTGGCTGGTAATTACTCAGAGTCTCATCCCAGTCCGTTGTTTTTTGGCTCTCTCAGCAGGCCAGGCAGGCTTCAATATGGAGGCAGTTCCACAGCTCATCCAGCAGCTCCTTGCAGATTTTTTTTAGGTGATGTCCCCATACCTCTGAAAGACTGGCCTGTCAATGACACCAACCCTACATATCAAGAATTCTTCTGGTACTCTACAGACTACCATCTTTTCAGTTATTGAGAAATCTGGAACCAAGTAGGGAAGTTTCAGTCCCACTTTTATAATCATGTTGCGGACAGGGTATGCAGATGTCCTGTCAGGGTCTGGAACTGGTCTAAACCAGTTACCTCTGTTTGTACACCTTTTCTTTCCAGAAGAGATAGTCATTGTTTCAGGTGATGATTGCCACAGCATGTAGTGTTGAGGGGTGCCTGAACCTTGGCTTCCCAAAACATGAGCACAATCAAGATGAGTACGTTGTACCTGGCCCCCATCAGTGTTTGGGAGTAACACTTATGGGAGAGAACAAGGAGCAGGCCCTGCCTGGATGATTCCATTTGCACAACAAGGGAGACTGCTGGCTCCACCTCACCATACTATCCATGAAGTCAAATGGTGGTGCTGAGGAAGAGACAACCAGTAGGCCTATGATACATAACTAAAGCAGCCCTGTCTCCATCTTCCCACACCTTACTGTCTGATACTATGCCCATAGCTTCTGAATGCTAGCAACACACTTTGCCAATCTGGGGAGGGTGTCCCTCAGCCTCCACTTTGTGGATCCCACTGGCCTTACAGTCATACACTTACATTCAACATGGAGTTGCAGTACCAGTTGCCATATACTCCCCATTCACCCACTACTCATTTAGGGTGAAGTCGATAGGCACCTCACTCTTACAGAATAGGACAAATAACTGACCTGTGCTGCCACCACTGTTCCATGTTTATGTCCTTATACCCAGACAATAGTTCAATGTCCTTGGAAGGCATGTCTGGTCACCTTTTCACCCCACATAGCCACACTCTGGGTCTCAGAACCTTACACAGAGCCTTGGCACAGCGCACCTGCATGATCATCATGTGTTACTGAGGGGTGCACATCTGCAACTCATGAATGCTACATTCCCATCCCAACAATCGGGCATAACGTGGGCCCCTGTAGCTCCAGTGGTGCAGGTGGGCCCCCATCCTTTAATGGGCCCCCATTCAGTCTGAAGAATATGAATATCTGTGACATATGGGAGTCTCAGAGACCTCTCGAAACATTCAACAATGGGGTCTCTATCATTTTGTGTTAAGCCACTGCAAAAAATTGTTTTTCTTGTAACTAAGAAAACTATCTCTTTTTCATCTTCCTATATATAATCTGCTCTCCAAAATTATTTTATGTTGCGAACGAATCCAGCAGACACCTAACGAAACAGGTTATTTGGAATTTCCAGTAGGGTTACAACTTTAAAAAGTAAGCAGATGAGATGTACCATATGTGTTTAAGCCATTTTACCAGAGCGCAAAACATATTTGTACTTATGCACTTGAAGAAGCATGACATAAATTTTAAGAAGATATCACTTCAGAAATGATGGGTAATGAGTTTATTCAGATCGCAACATCGACCCCTGACCAACAGCCACCTCTCCTGCCCACTGCTCAATGGCTCTTCCCAACAGAACCCTCACTTAACATTCCACATTCTAAATTCTTTTGCATGAACTGGTACAGGGAGTAGAAGGCAGCATCCCTAGTAACCACATATACCAGAACATAACACATCCCCTTTCCTCCCCCCCCAAAAAAATCATATAAGATGCACCCCATAACATAGCAATAATATACTATAGCATGTGAGGAAAACATTTTTTTTTTTAAACTAATAACATTATACGTTGAAAAATTCCCACTTTAGCAGGTGTGTCAAATGAACATCCAAGATAACAGAACCAATAACACACATAAGCTATTTTACAGTTTTAGTATTTATTTTATTTTGTATTTGTTGGACTGTATGGAACTTTTAGGGCCTCAGCCGAAATAAAGTTATTTTGATTAATTGATTGATAACACACATAATCCTCAAGTTTCCTTGATATTGTGCTAACTAGATCAGAGGTTCTCTTTCCCATCATAGGTGCAACAGATTTTCCAGGCCTTTTTTCTCTTTAACATGCAATCTCATTCACATCGTTACTCTTCTTACATTCCACCATCTACCATCAGATAACCTCACCAGGTTACCTTTAACCTCCGACACTTCCTTAAGTTCAGAAACTTTTAAACAACCCGTCTCACAAATCCCTCCTGCACACACATGAACAAACATTCCTTTTTCAAGTTGTCTATTCCTTTTCACAATTTTTGAATTATGTCTTTGCACATATTGATCTTAGGATCTCCTAACTCTTATTTACAGCATCTCTCTCTACACCCTGATTTGTCCTCTTCATCCAACTAGGTACAGCCACCGAACAAGGCACTCTACACTTCATCAATAGGAATGGAATTTCCCCTATTACCGGATGTGGTGTAATCCTATAATTCCATAACATATCTTTCACTTCCTTCCTCCAACATATGTTTCCTGAACAGCTAGTTGAATGTTCTCTTAACACTCTGTTGAAGAGCTTCACCAAACCAGTCTCACGAGGGTGGTACACCGCAGTACTGTGAAGTTTAATCCCCCATTTAGTGAGAAAAGATTCAAATTCTTCTGAAATGAATTGTGGACCATTATCTATCAACTCACACGAGGACAAACCTCCCTTCTGAAAACCTCCTCACAAAACGCAATCACACTGGTAGATTTGAATTCCTTCATGAACGCCTCTTCAGGCCATTTGGAGTGATAATCCACCATTACCATGAATATCTCTCATTCATGCCCAAACATGCAAAGGGCCACAAATGTCCATGGCCACCATTTCTCAAGCTTTATCAGGGAATGGAAATCGAACTTATGGGAGTGTCCTGTACTGTGTGAGACTTATCACTACACATGCACTGTATACATTCCCTGACAAAACGCTCTACCTATAAATCCATGCCCGACCACCAGAAATCAGTAAGAGCCTTCCTCTTTATGGCTGACATGCCCCCTTGCCCCTCGTGCAATAATGCCAACAATCTTTGCCTCAAATTTCTAGACAACACCAATATGTCACTTCTTGTGATTCCTTTTACAACTGACAACGTTTTCCAAGCATTTTTTAAATCTGTTAGTTCTTCTGGAGCTTTCCAACCTCTTTCAAAGGACAAGGTCTTCATTAGTGCTTCTAGATCCACATCTTCTAAAACAGCAAACCTCCAGTCTATTTCACTGATTGCACCTTCACACACAGCAGCAATCTCCACAACCATCCACTCATCATCCTCACTACTCGCATCACCCTCCAAGGGCAACCTTGACAAACAATCGGCATTGACATTACACGCACCTGGCACATATTTGATGGAAAATGCATATTCTCAAAGCCTGTATAACCACTTAGCAATACTTAGAGTGGCTCTACAAGTGCAATTAGTAGAAAACAATTTAATCAAAGTCTTGTGATCAGTGTGCAATTAAAATTTCATACCCCAAACAAACATCCTAAAATGCTGTATACCCCACCAACAAGCTGGTGCTTCCTTTTCTATGGTGGAATAGGTACTTTCCTTGCCCTTTAGTGTACGAGAAGCAAATGCCACCACTTGTTCACATCCATCCTGTACTTGCACCAACACTGCCCCCAAACCATAATTGCTAGCATCTGTCACAATCACTGTTTCATCCTCAGGATCAAAAGGCTTCAATACTACTGCCTTCACAATGGCCTCATTGACACTTTCAAATGCTTGTTGACACTCAAACGTCCACTGAAAAATTGTGCCCTTTTTCATGAGAGCACGCAACACATGGACTTTTTCAGAAAAATTATCACAAACTTGGAGTTCTCCACCATTTTAAGAAATGAGCACAATTGCTCCTTATCTTGAGGAGAAAGAGCTTTATTAATAGCCTCCACCAACCTCAACCTTAGTTTAACGCCTTCACGAGTTGGCGTATGGCCCAAATACTCAAACTCCTCCAGTCCAAATTTGCACTTATCAAATCCAGTGGTTGACCATCCTCCTGCAATTTCTTCAAAACCTCTACTAACACACCATCATGCTAGTCATTGTTTTTCGCCCACACCAACACATCGTCTTGAAATACCAACACATTCAACAGTCCCTGCAGAATCCCCTGCATGATTCTCTGGAAGAATGCCAATGCAGATGCCAGTCCAAACTGCATACGAATGAATTGGTAAAACCCCTCAAGTGTCACAAAAGATGTGAGATGCCTTGGCTCTGGATGTAACTCTACTTGGTGATAAGCACTCGATAGATCCAGAGTGGTGAAACATTCTGCTCCCTTCACTGACATCAACATTTCCTTTATTCTGGGCAGGGGATGACGATCTATCCAAATACTTTCATTCAGGTTGTGGAGGTCCACTCACATATGAATCTTGCCATTAGATTTACTGGTTAAAACAATGGAACTTTACCATTCAGAAGCCTCAATGGGCTCAATCACACCATTCAATCAATCATAAAATCTTTATTCAATTGACAAAAACAACTATAAAAGAACACAATAAATATAATATAAAATCATCTCAATAATGATTGGTCAGGACTCTGCTCTCTCAGCGCACAGCTCCACAGTAAGTTCCCCGCTCAGCACCGCCACAGACCCCGGTTCAAGGCCCAGTGCTACTGCCTTGGACTGCCTTCTGTTCTTCTCTTTTCCTCGCTCTTTTTTTTCCAATTTCCCTGTTATTCCCTTTGCTCTTTATTTCTGCTTTTTCAGCTCTACCTTTTATTTTATTTTTCTCGCTCTTTTGCTCTGTTTTATTTTCCCGCACCGTTTCAGCTGCCGCCGCTGCTGCCCCCGCGGCCCCTCCCACTTGTTCCCACTCCCCGCGCCCGCCTCCCAGCTGTCCCGCCCTTCCCCCGACCCCTACTTAATGGCGGACGCTGCACGCCGGATTGAGCAAGACCCCTGACCCTCTGGTCAGGACTCTGCTCTCTCAGCGTACAGCTCCACAGTAAGTGCCCCACTTAGCACCGCCGCAGACCCCGGTTCGAGGCCCAGTGCTACTGCCTTCTGTTCTTCTCTTTTCTTTCCAATTTGCCTGTTATTCCCTTTGCTCTTTATTTCTCCTTTATTTCTGCTTTTCCACCTCTACTTGTTATTTTCTTTTTCTCGCTCTTTTGCTCTGTTTTATTTTCCTGTGCCGTTTCAGCCCCCGCCGCTGCTGCCCCCGCGGCCCCTCCCACTCCCACGTGTTCCCGCTCCCCGCGCCCACCTCCCAGCTGTCCTGCCCTCTCCCGACGTCTACTTAATGGCGGACGCTGCGCACCGGATTAAGCAAGATCCCTGACCCTCTGGTCAGGACTCTGCTCTCTCAGCGCACAGCTCCACAGTAAGTGCCCCGCTCAGCACCGCCGCATACCCCGGTTCGAGGCCCAGTGCTAACGCCTTGAACTGCCTTCTGTTCTTCTCTTTTCCTTGCTCTTTTCTTTCCAATTTGCCTGTTATTCCCTTTGCTCTTTATTTCTCCTTTATTTCTGCTTTTCCACCTCTGTTATTTTCTTTTTCTCACTCTTTTGTTCTGTTTTATTTTCCCGCACCATTTCACCCCCGCCGCTGCTGCCCCCGGCCCCTCCCACGTGTTCCCGCTCCCCGCGCCCGCCTCCCAGCTGTCCTGCCCTCTGCCCGACCCCTACTTAATGGCAGATGCTGTGTGGCCCCGCCGTTGGCGGGCCAAAGGCAAGCCCGACCGCGACCAGTGCCAGGAACCCTGGTCCTCCAACCCGCCAGTGCTACAGCTCCTCGGCTCTCTATGCACTCAACGTCGGTAAGAACAACAAATGCAAGCTCTCCTCACCTCTCGACACCCACGGACCCTTCACCTGCCGTCACTGCCGCCACTCCTTTACGTTCGCCAAGACCCAGGACCCTCCCCACCCTCCAGCAACAACTCCATCGCACCCCAAACTCTGCAATGCATCCTCCTCAATGTCCGCTCCCTCCACAGACATGCCGCGGAAATTTGGGACCTCCTTGACAGCACCTCCCCGGACGTCGCCTTCCTCACTGATCGCGATGTCTGGTCCGGACCAGACATCGCGATCGCCATCCCCGAAGGATACAAAATCACCCAGAAGGACCTCCCCAACTGCCCTGGGGGAGGCATCGCCAACGCCCACAAGGCCAACCTTCGTCTGAGCACCTACACCAATGTACCCACAGACCTGATGGAACACCTCCACTTCTAGATACAAACCAACCTGTCCACCACTCTCCGAGGCACCCTCATCTACAGACCCCCCGGACCCTGCGCACCTTTCTCCGAATTTATTACCGACAACATCACGCCGCATGCCATCACTTCCACCGACTACACCTTGCTGGGAGACCTCAACTGCCACCTCAACAACCGCCAAGACCCCAACTCCACCTCCCTCGTGGACAACCTCAACATCATTGGACTCAAACAGATCATACCAGAACCAACGCACTCAGCAGGACACACCCTCAATCCCATCTTCACAGCAGGGAACTCCATCACCTTTAGCCACACCTCCAAACTCCCATGGATGGACTACCGCTGCGTCCACTTCTCCTTCAAAACTAACATCTCCCGCAGACGTCCGCACCAGCTCCAGCACAGGAATTGGAACAAGATCTCCGACTATGGCTATGGAGGAATTCCAAAACCCCAGCAGACCTCGACAAATTCAAAACAGCCTCCCCCACCCACCACAAACTCATCAGATACTCAAGGAAGAAAGCACTCCAGGACAGAATCTCCACCCACGCACACAAAAGCAAGTAACTCTTCGGCATCATCAAAGAGTTCGCCCAACCCAACAGCGAGACCACAGACATCCAGCCCTCCCAGGACCTCTGCGACAGACTCAACGCCTTCTTCCACCACAGAATCAAGACCATCTATGACAACTTCGATGACAACAACCCCCACGAGGTACCCTCTCCCACCGTTCTCAACACCACGCAGCAGACACTAGACATCTGGACCACCCTCAGCATCAAAGACACCCTGATGATTATGAAGACCACCCACTCCGGGTCCCCCACGGACCCCTGCCCCCACCACAACTACCACAGAGCCGCAGACATCATCGCCCCAAAGCTTCAACAAATCATCAACCGCCTCCTTCCCCGACAACTGGAAACACGCCAAAATCAACCATCTCCTGAAAAAACCCTCGGCGGACCCCACCGACCTCAAGAATTTCAGACTGATCTCCTTCCTCCCATATCCAGCCAAAGTCATGGAAAAAACCGTCAACAGTCAACTCGCCACCTTCATTGAAGAAAACAACATCCTCAACTCCTCCCAATCAGGCTTCAGGAAGAACCACAGCACCGAAACAGCCCTTCTCACGGCACCCCGATAGACGACATCCGCTCCCTCCTTGACAGAGGAAAGACTGTGGCCCTCATCCTCCTGGGCCTCTGCGCGGCCTTCGACATAGTCTCTCATCGCACCCTAGCCCTCACACTCCATGACGCGGGCATCCGGAACAAGGCCCTTGACTGGATCTGCTCTTTTCTCTCTGGCATAACACAACGGGTCAAACTCCCTCCTTTCCTCTCGAATCCCACCTGCAGAGTCCCACAAGGACCCTCCATCAGCCCGAGCCTGTCTACATGGCCCCGCTCGCATCTATCGTCAGATCACACGGACTCAACATTATACGCAGATGACACCCAACTCATCCTCTCCCTATCCAACGAACCCAACATCACCAAACACAACTTTCAGGACGGAATGGAAGCAGTCGGCAGGTGGATGAAGAACAGCTGCCTACAACTCAACACAGACAAAACCGAGGTGCTCATCATGGGCCCACACCCTGATGCCTGAAACGACACATGGTGGTCCCCCCGCCCTCTGCAACCCCCCCTCCCCCACAGACCACGCATGCAACCTCGGAATCATCCTGGACTCCGAACTCAAATTGGATCGCCAGATCAACGCCGCCACCTCTTCCTGCTACCACACCCTCCGCCTACTCCGAAAGACCTTCAACTGGATTCCCCCGAAACACAGGAAATCATCACTCAGGCCCTCATCAGCAGCAGACTGGATTACGGCAACGCACTCTACGCCGGGATCAACAAAAACTTCACCTGCAAACTCCAGAACATCCAGAATGCAGCCGCCAGACTAGTCCTCAACCTACCACGCCACTGGCACATCAGCCATCACCTACGGTCACTACACTGGTTCCCTGTTGAGAAAAGAATCACCTTCAAGCTTCTCACTTACACTCACAAGGCCCTTCACAACACCAGACCCGCCTACATGAACCACTGCCTCACATTCCACGCACCCCAACATTCCCTCCGTTCCGCCCAGCTCTCCCTTGCAACGGTACCTCGCATCAAGAAGACCAGAGCAGGAGGACGCTCATTCACCCTCCTGGCTGCCAAGGCATGCAACTCCCTCCCTCTCCACCTCAGACAGATGCCGTCACTCCTGAAGTTCTTGAAGGACCTCAAGACCTGGCTTTTCGACGGAGCTCCGTGAACTTCCGGGAGCTGCTCGATTGAATAATACTCTTACACATAAAATGCATCTCAGATAAAAACCCATAACAGTAAAATACAGAGCAAGGAAATCAGTCCAGTCCAGATCTCCTGGATGTTAGTGCCACATGAAAAAAACACAGCACAGTAAACAATACTAATTCATTAGAAAGCATATGTAGATAAACAAGGGCAGGGCGTACTTGTGAAAAGTTCAGGGATTTCAGCATTGGTACAAAAATAATCACAAAACATTACAAAATGTAGGGTGTCCTACGGAGACTTATTGTTGCAGCTGCAGGGTACCCTGCTCTCAGAGTGGGCCCAACCATTTGGAGAGGCCGATAGATGGTGTAACAGGTTAAACCTAAACCTGGACAATAAAAACCTGTCACGCTGATAACACACCTGCGGGACCTGCACTACTCATCGTAAAAACTAGATTTCTGGTACTTGTAATTTGCCAGTCTTTACAAACATATGACCGTGCACCGAGTGTTTCCGCAGCTCGATCTGTTCTCTTACTAGCTGAGCCCACTCAAGAAACAACATTTTATACCATTCAGTTCCCGAAAAGACAAGGAATGGGGTGCAGTAAAAATATCTGATCTCCTAAGTGAAGTAAAAGCTGCCTTAACATACGATAGCCAGGGGATTCTATACACCTGGTCAAGGGCCATGCAATCCGAGAGAATCAATCGATTGAGCTTCAGCTCCTCCCTGGACCAGATCTTAATCCAACACAGTAGTGGACCAAGAGCCACTGTGTCTGTTTTATGACCAAACCCAAGCTCCGCATGCACTGAAAATGCAGGGGTGCTTTACGGGACCTGCACTACTCATTGTAAAAACTGGATTTCTGCTACTTGTAATTTGTCAGTCTTTACAAACCCCCAAACCTTGCTTCCATACCTTGACAGGGAGAAACATTTTGCCTGACAAATTTTTAGTAAGACGCTCGGAGACTAACAGCCAGGCCACGTGCAAAACTAAAAACTGCCCCAGTGGATTTAAGAAACTCAGATCTCTTTCCCTCTATAAGGAGATTCCAATTGTTCTTTGCGTCAAATAGAAATCCTAAATAGGGGAAGACTGAGACTTTGCCCAGGGTGTGACTTGCCACTTTAAAGGTTTCAGAGCTGGTATAGCGTGGGCCAACAACCATAACATGGGACTTTGAAAAGTTAACAGATAAGTCCAAGCTCCCCATAAAGAGACAAACTTGTCTAGAAGTAGGTCCAGACCCCTGGTCATGTGAGCCATAAGGACCGCATTATCAACATATAACAATACAGGGAGGGGTCTAGTACCCACCTTCGGACAATCAGCCTGAGCAGATAGAAGGGCAAGCTCCAGCCTGTTTACATGTAGGGTGAACAAAAATGGTGTAAGGATACACCCCTGTTGTACACCTCTTCTTGTGGGAAATGACCGTATGCAAGCTACACCCTGTGATAACCGCACTGAGGCAGTAGTGTCAGCATGTAAATTGGCTAAAAGGGCCACAATGTTCGGATTCACCGCCATCTGAAAGAGCAGAGGCCAGAGTTTAACACGATTGACCCTATCAAATGCAGACATGAGGTCGATGAAGGCTAAGTGCAGGGATTCCTACCGGGCAACCCTGTATTTGTTTATGAAGTTTCAAACAGTGGTCAGAAGTAGACCTACCCAGCCTGAAGCTGTATTGAATGTCACTCAGGACGTTCTTCCCATTATACCATTCTAAAAGCCTGTTGATGATGACCCTCCCCATGACCTTCACTACTGAGTCTGTTAATGATATGGGGCAATAAGATTGTGGATTGTCCTTATCCCCCTTCTTAAATACAGGCACAATCTCCATCATAGACCATGAGGGAGGCGCTCTATCCCATGCGGCCACGTTTAAAACCTGTGTCAAAAGGGGCCACCCCAAATCTCCACATTGAATCAGTATAGGGGAATTCCATCGAGGCCCAGTACTTTGTTGCTTGATAATGCCAAGATGCCCTGAGTGACCTCCTCCAGGGCAAAAACCACAGGGAGTATCCTGGCACCACTACTATACTCTCCACACCCTGGTCAGCCTCACTCTGGTTATAAACACCCTCAAAATGGTCGACCCATTGCTGTTGGGATATGTGATGGCATATTGCCGGACCAGACATCTCAACAAAGTACGGTCTGTTTCCACCCTTCCAAAAAAGGGGACTATCCTCACTCTCACTAGCCTGACAAAGATCCTTCCGGGCCATCTCCCGCAGAGTAGATTTACAGTTAGCAAGAGACTGCTTGTAGGACGGCCTACAACCACAACAAGGTTCCTGTCCCTAGGTGATTGTTTGAGTGCAAGCTTCAAGTGCTGAAGGCACCTTGCGCAATCCTTATCAAACCATTTCGGGTCTTGGGAGCTTTTACATGGGGTCGATGTTAACAATAATGCGTGTTACATAAGCAATCCCTTCGAAGGCTTGCAAGATGTCCCACCCAGCTGAGTCTATGTCCAGGTAGGTGGCAAACTCCTGGGTACACTTGGCAAAATAAAAGGCCTTGAGGAGAGTGGGGTCCACCTGTGCCCATGTAAGTCTTCCACCGAGCTCCACCAAGGCAGTACCCCTGTCAAGCCCCCACTGTTGCCCACTAGGGACGGTAGAGACCTTAAGGACTAGAGACAGGGGATTATGCTCACTAAATGATGCAAAATTTTGAAATGAGCAGGAACAGAGGAGCAGAGACTAAGATAAAATCAATGATCGATTTACAGCCCCTCCCCTTAAAAGTGGGATAGATTCGGGGGTTAGGTGCGATTACTGGGGGAAACAGTAGGAACACCGCGGTCTTAACCACGCGTGTTCCGACTACGCAAGCTAAACCACGCTTGCCTTAACTACGCATATGCCTTAACCACGCATATGCATGGTTAAGGCTGTGCGCGGTGTAGCTGCTGGGGACGGAAGCAGGAAGACCTCACCAGGAAGAGATTTGCGGTGAGGTAAGTGGGTCTGGGCTGTAGTTTTCCAGGTCGGGGTAGTTTTCTGGGCTGGAGGGGTCGGGGTAGTTTTCTGGGCTGGGGGTCGGGTAGTTTTCTGGGCTCGGGGTTGGGGGTAGTTTTCCTGGGCTGGGGGTCAGGGTAGTTTTCTGGGCTGGGGGGTCGGGTAGTTTTCTGGGCTGGGGGATTCGGGGCTAGTTTTCAGGGCTGGGGGGTCGGAGGTAGTTTTCAGGGCTGGGTGAGTTCGGGGCTAGTTTTCAGGGCTGATGGGGAGTCGGAGGTAGTTTTCAGGGCTGTGGGGCAGGGGTAGTTTTTAGGGCTGGGGGTCAGGGTTGTTTACAGGGCTGGGGGAGGGTTGGAGTCATTTTCAGGGCTGGGGGAGGGTCAGGGTAGTTTTTTAAATTAGGGGTTAGGGTATTAGGCCTAAGGGCAGTGAAAGGGGTTGGGGTCGTTTTTTGGACAGCGAGGGGTTGGGAGGGGATCGGGATAGTGTTTGTTAAGGGACAGGGTTTTAGGCTTCAGGGCAGGGGAGGTGAATGGGTAGTCGGGTAGTTTTTAGGGCATAGGGAAGGGTGGGGTAGTTTTTAGGGCTCGGGGTGGTCGGGTAGTTTTTTAAAATAGAGGTTTGGGTTTTAGGCCTAAGGGCAGTGGAAGGGGTAGGGGTAGTTGTAGGGACAGCGCAAGGGGGTGGCAGGGGGAGGGGGTCGAGGTAGTGTTTAATGGTTAGGGACAGTGTGGGGGGTTGGGAGGGGGTCGGGGTATTTGGACCTCAGGGCGGGTTGTGGGGCTGGGGGAAGTTTGTAGTTTAGGGCGTGTAGAGGGGGTCGCAAGCTTAGCCATGCATATCCCTTTATGCCTTTACCCTGAAATTACATGGTAAAGGCATGCGTGGTAAAGGAATGTGTGGATAAGACGCATTCGTAGTTTAGGCTACAGGGTAGAGGCACACGTGGTTTAGCCAGTCGTGCCTGTATCATACAACCGATTACTAGTGTTTCCTGGGTGAAAACCAGATTCTGGGAAGCCAAATTGGCACCAAGCTCTATACCTTCCTTAGAGTGAACAAAATGGAGGCCCTCCAGTCGCGTACATTTTGGTTTTGGGGCATCAGATGCCAAGGGGCAGTCACATAGATGGCAATTAAAATCTCCCACAAGAACTAATAGTTCCTTTCCCATACTAGTCGGCCACCGGGCATTCAGGGCAGAGTTAAGGAGTGAAATACTAGAGACCCTGTCCTGCCCCACCCTGGCATTATAGAAGTTAGAAAGTGTTATGGGGGGTACCCGATACTGAGATCAAAAACCCTTGCAGCATTAGAGCTTCCCAGTGCATGTCGTAGACATATCCACTCAGTTCTACTGCTATACAGGTAATCAAACCCCCACTGGCCCTCCCTGCCCCTGAACAACAGCGGGGAGAAATTTGGGCCCAGATGTACAACCGTGTGAATTTGCGACTCGCAATTTGCGCCAAATAGCGAGTCACAAAAATCAATGTACGTACCCAACCGGGCCCCAATTTGCGAGTCGCAAATGACTCACATCGCAATTTAGCGAGGAGGCAAATTGGAACTCGCTAAGTGCACTCAGATGGTGTTCGCAGTGAAAAAGCCAGTTTAGCATGCGCAAATAGCGTACGCAGCAGAAAAGGGCATTTTGCATGGGCAAACAGCGACCGTGATTAAAAAAAAAAGGAAAAACACTTGCTGGGAGAGTAGAAGGACCCCAAAACAGGAAGTGGTGTCCCTGCAGAATCCTGAACAAAATTGACAGCACATGGTAAGGTGCAGCAGCACAGTCCAACACTGCAAGCCAGCTAACCAGAGAAAACCAAGATGTCCAGCAAGTCCAGTGAGGGAAGGAGCGGCTGCGCAAACTCAAATTCTCAGAGAAGGATCTGGACATACTAGTTGAAGAATGCTGCAACAACCACGAGCAGCTGTTTGGGAGGTCATCACATACTGTCCCAGAGTCTGAGAAAAGGAAAATCTGGAGAGAGATCTGCTGCGCATAAATGCCTTGGGTGTGGCTGACCGGTCCCTGGTAGACATAAAGAAAAGGAGGTACGACCTGCACTCCAGGGCCAAGGAGAGGGTGGCAGCATGGCTGCGTGAAGTACAAGGAACAGGAGGAGACCCATCCAATGTTTCCGAACCTTCAGCAGCAGAGGCAATGGTGGAAAGTACCCTGGAGAGAGAGGCAGTAGTGGAATTTAGAACCCTCGACACATCTCAACATCCACCACCCCCTGGTAAGTGTGAAATGTGTGCCATATTAGTATGTCAACCAAAAGCCTGCTCCCCACATGCATGTCACACACACTGTGAACCAACTGCATCTGCATGCTCCATCTACATGATCCAAAAGTGACAGTTGGTGCATTATGGGAAATATAGTATGTGACATAAACAGGGCAGTTAGGGACTGACATGAGCTGAAGAACATAGTAGCACCACTGAGATAGTGACTCAGATTTTGTTTCTTTATTTCCCCATTTGTAACATAGATACACCTCTGGGAGTAGAGCCAAGGGCAGATGATAGTGACGCACAGTAGGAGCAGGTCCAGATGGAGGAAGGGCAGGATGAGGGAACAGCAATTGAGCCAAGTACTTCAAATGTCCAGGCAAGTGCTGCATACAGGTCATCACAGGCTCCAGCGCATGACATACCAGCAAGCACCATCCCAGTGCACTCTGGGCACCAGGATCCGGGTTCTGCATCCAACACAGCAGTCAGGAAGGCAGCTTCAAGCTAGGATGCACACTGGCCACCCATACTGGAGCAGCCACTCAGGCGGTGTTTGGTGGCCTGTAGCAAGCCATGTTGAAGGTTCAGCGCCTGCAACAGAAGCAGATTAGGCTGATAAATTTGAGCTGAGCCAGGGATTCCTAAACATTACACAACAAATGGCTGAAAACCAGTCCCGCATTGAGGGAAAATTTGATGCCCTTACAGGGGCTATTGGGCAGCTGTGCACAGAGTTGGCTGAGGAGAGAGGGCAGCAGAGGAGAATGGAGCGCAGCCGGGCACACACAATGGGCTCAATGACCAGGGCAATCGGTAGGCTGGCAACGGCAACAACACAGCACACCAAGCGCACCCTGGCTCTGCAGATAGAAATGGGCCACTACAGTGGTGACGTTACACGAGGGCTGCAACAAATAACAGCTGCAGTGGAGGCAATCCAAACAAACATGATTGCTACTGGAGGAGCCACAGAGACAGTAGACAGGGAGGTGTCCAGCCGCAGCAGTGTCTCTACTGCAGAAACACCTATGCAGCGGCAAAGCAGCATTTGGCAGCCACTAATGCCATGTGCCAGATCCCCACATGCTTGACGTAGAATCAAGAAATGATTTTTTACACAAATGTGCCTGTTTGCTTATTTTTGGTGGTGCAGTAACCACATGACATTTGTACTTTCATTTGGTTATGTGGATTGAGATGGACAGGTTGTCCAGCATTGTTTGTTGACATGCCCTTCAAATGAAGGGAAATTCAAATTGTTAAGTTCACATTTAGTAGTGTCATTTGTTGTGTGTAGAGTGTCAATGGTTATGACGTACCTTGAAAAGTAATGTCTGGCTATGTGGTCCCTGCACCCTCTCCCTTCTACTGCTGAGCTTCCCTCGCTTGGCTGTTGGGCTGGTGGGCCAGGGTCTTCATCTCCTGAGTCTGAATCAGACACCTCCATGGGCAAGCTAGGCCTGCAGGCAATGTTGTGGAGCATGGCACAGTGAAGGAAGTGGCCCAACTAGGGTCACCCGTGTCACTCTCGACCTCCTCTGTCCTTCCAAGAAATGAAGAGTTGATGACGCAGTAGAGAATGCAATCAAACTGGTTTATTCACAAAGTACACTGCAGTGGAGTCCAGTCTGACCAGCCCAGTAAGATGGCTGTCGAGGGACTGACTTTCCCCAGCATAAAGGTAACAATTATACATTTCTACAACTGGGCAGTGACACGCCCACTCAGTAACTTTCCACAGGGAGATAGCTTAAACAAAGGGGCACACAAAGATGAGCTAAGAGTCTGAGACCGGGCACTATCTCTCTGGCAAGGTCATAGAGTCTGTGCTGGCAGCTGGAATAGTGGGAGCACCCTCTATCTCAGGGAAAGGTATGCGTTAACAAGCAACTTTCTCATGCTTCAGTGAGGCCTAACCTTGGAGATGCAAATGCATCCCAGCAGCTTTCTGCTGAGACAAGCAACATGAGACAAAAGCTTAGTTTCAATCATAGGGCGAAATGGAGGCTGCATGAGAGAAAATGGCGGCACAGATGCCAACCTAACATACATAACATCTATACTTATTAATTGCATGCGCATACAACATGAATTCAAATAAAATAGCTACATAAATGTAACCCTGGGCGTAGTTCACGTAGTAGCGCTACGCGTAGCTACGCGAAGTACACTTCGCACTACGCGAGCTACGCGTAGCACTACGTGAACTGCGTACTGCGGTAGGAAATGCTGTTCGCAATGATTGCACAGTGCCGGATGCTTGTCCGCACTGTGCAATCATTGCAAACGGCATCTTGCACAGTGCAAGCGGTCGTTTTCTGCCGCTCGAGTAGATTTGTACTCGAGCGGCAGTTTTCTCAACGTGGACTGGTAGTTTCTCATCGCGAGCGGTCGCGAGCATACGCGACCACTCGCAATGAGAAACCTGACCTCCCCGTGTTGAGAATCTCGCCGGGAGGTTTATTTTCCACGCTCGCGATCGGCAACTTGATGTTGCTGATCGCGAACGAGGAAAAAGTCTCGCCGGGATGTCATTTTGCTCGCTCGCGGTCGCCAACTTGACGTTGAGGACCTCGAGCAAGAAAAAATGCCCGCTATGCTACGCTACGCGTTTTGCACTGTGCTACGTGCAATTCGCGTAGCGCGTAGTTGCGCAAACTACGCAAACTACGCGAGCGTAGCGTAGTTTTCCGCCCAGGCCTACATAAATGCTAACATAATATCAAGTATAATACGAACAATATGGCAGTGAGGCATTTCAATTCTAACAGACCCTCCTTTTAGAATTAAAAAGCTAATTTTATTTGCACTATCAGGTTAGGGTCTTTACAATTCTAAAGGTAGAAAAACTGTTCAATCACAGGCTACTGTTGCTAACTTATGAACTATCCGTCTGAACTAAATATTCTATGAGGCTAAACACGCGTGGTGTCAGCATTGATACACAGCAGGCACAACAGGCTGGGAGACAAGGTATACAGGGACATATTCTACGTGTCAGCAACCCTTTAGGCTCAAGACTGAAACATACTTTCACGTGGTAGCTAATAAAATGTATGATACATAGACAAGGCAACAAGTATTAGGGAAAAAAGGAAGAGAGGCAACATCTGTCAGACCATTCTCTCATTGGCAAAACATAAATGTGAAAGTAAACATTATGAAGTAAGATCCAAGGCAAACTTGCTGTCAAGCAAACTATAAGTGAAGTCACATGTGCTCTTACCCATCTTAGTCTCCCTCGCCTCCTGGATACAAAACAAACTACCATATTAAACATTATTATAGACATTTTCCCAATGTACACATTCATTTGCAGTGCAAAGATCAATAAATGTCATATCTGGAACAGGGGAAAAGGAATCGAATGTGCACCAATTGAAACAATTAAATTGTCAGTGTATATCTTTCTGTGCTCCCCTCTGCGAGGAGCCAAAATATCAAACATGTGTTCAGAGGGAACAGACGTCACACCAATAGCAAAAATGCACAGAGTATCTTAACAGACCACCCTGACCAAACAGGCTCATTTTTTCTTTTGGCACGCGGGGCTGCAGAGAGCTGCTCTTCCTCCCTAATTGACAACCAAATAGGTACACATTTCTCTGTTATATTTTTTCTTTCATCAGAGGAAAGGACATGCAATAGGGCCAATGGGGGTAAAACAAGAAAACAGGACAATGTAGGCGCTATTGAGCACCGGCGGTGGAGCTGTCCGTTGAGCTCAGATTCAGATCCCACGTTGCAAGGCAAAGCATCTTCTCTTCAGAAACAGTGTTCTTTTTGCCCTGTTCGGTGACTGTCCGAATAACGCACCAATCTCCCTTTCCCTACGCTATCGTTGGTACCACGGACAGGGTACACTCACCCTACTTCTTCAACAATGCAATCTACCCCTACTAATCTGACTGTCCCTTTGGTGCACTTCTTCTCCATCGGAGCGTAAATGGTATCTTATCACTCCAAACACAGAGGGGTCAAGAAAAAGGGGGTCAGACTCAAGGAACCAAGGGGCAGGGGCTTAATGGGCTGGGACTTAATCACAGGTGGACCAACAAACTGGGGCTCCTGGATAGATAGTCCCTCTTTCTTTCCTTTCTTTTGGTGGAACTGTCTCGTCCAGCACTTCTTTGCTCTGCAGCTCCGCCTCAATCTTATTCAAGTGGATGGTCCATAATGAGCAGCCAGGCTGTGCATCGCGTCCGGGCCCCTCTGATGTGACTGCAGGGCGTCCCGGACCTATTAGTGAACAGAATGCAAACTTTCAGTTAACTGGCAAGGATAAAACTTTATATAATTGTTTCAATCAGGACATCCTTTAAATTACTATATCTGTCCATTCCTATATTATTCGTCTAAAAAACCTCAAAAAGGAAAAATGTGTGGTGCAAAATTACCAGGGGCATCTGGATACCCCTTCCAGAATTGTGCGTCATGCGCACCATATGGGTTGAGCAATATCTCATCATACCCACAAGAAATACATATGCATCTGGCAACATTCTTCTTCCTTCCCTGGCCTATTAATTCACCATCCCTCGTCCCTTCAAATGTGCCATACTTTCAACTTAGACATCATGACTTCAGGTACCCACCCAGCAGGGCCTGCTACAAACATTCTTTCATTTCATTTTGATCATTTTCTACAAACGCATTATCTCTTCCCACATTATCAGTTACTTTCCAGTGGGCACTACACTTACTTACAATTCACAACCCAATTACTTGGACTAACTAATAAAGGACTCGTGGTGTCTTTGCAACGGTATGTAGTGGTGCGGTAACATGAGCAATAGTGGTGGTGCCACCTGGGAATTTAAACAAGAGCCACCGACATATAGTTCCCCTTAAAGATCAGATAAGGGAACATCAGTCCAGTCTACCCGTCCTTTCATCTCTCTTTCAATTCCATCATTTGGCAGAAAAGAGGGGCAGTAACATGGCTGACTTCAAGGTGACACGTCTTTTTAATCACAAATATTTTTGCGAATAATGTCAAGTTATAGCCAGTTAGACGTGCACTGGTAAGGTCCTATGTCTCTTTATTTTTTATTTATTCAAGGGCATGGTCGGGGTCACCACATCTGTGAAATCAGCGGCCAGAACGAGTCCAATCGATTGTCCCATGGAGACAGCCACTGTCATGACCGCCCCCTTGGCAGCTCAAAAGGGCTCTTGCGGTAGCATCAAAGACAGAAAGCGCACAACAAGCCGTCTTGTGTACTTACAACACAAAACGGCACGCAACAATATATGTACCAAGCACAAAAGCCGATAAAAGCCAGTTTGTTAGTTGTCCCAGTGTCAGTTACTCAAAAGACTGTTTCAAGCATTTAAAAATAAAGGCTCATGCACCTCATGAACTTCTTTAATGTGTTAGTTCGCCAAGGAGCTAATCTCCTACCCCCCTTCGACAGTAGGTGACCTAAGCAGGTGACCCCCTGTCGACAATACTTACCTTTTGAAAAGCATTCTTCATGGGCATTAGAAGCCCAACGCAATAACTATGCAACTGCACTGACCCTACATCTGTAACCCCTGTCTGAAATTGAAATAAATAATACTACCAAAAAAATGTATGGTATATTAGCGACAGGAAAACATTGTGCAGCAAGAGGAAACGTAGCAATGACTAGAACAGCAGAAAAGTAGGGAACCACATTCTCATTTATTGCACACCATTCAGTCACAAAGTTGTAAACACAATCAAAATAATGGGGCTATTACCATTCAACAGTCATCTCCTCAACCACGCCTTTCTCAACCAAACCCTGCAACATACACAACAAGGCTCGCTGCCCTGCCCATTGTATCCAACAATAAGGGATACAAGGCAACGTAGCATTGCATATTCCTTATATCCAAACCGGAGATATCCATAGCAATCCCACCACTGCATCGCCCGTTGCCCACAAAGTGAACGGCGCATCTGCAAAATGAAAGGGGGGGACCAAACGCTATGTACTACTTACATTAAGACCCAGCATCAGACATTCACCTGCCGAAAGGCAATAATACTAAGATGCCAAACCCATCACAATCTCACCACAATTAGACATTAGCACAAACGGAAAATCCACGGTAAAAAGGACCAATAATCAGAGCAAGAGGGCGCAAAACATGTGCTACAACTAATGCGCCTGAAACACCCACCAAAACACTCATAACACTGTGCTATGTTAAATACGTAACAAAAAGAGGCAATGTAGACCAAATACTCTCAAATGTCTACAACCAAGTCACTATTGCAAAAAACACAGTAAAAACGAATGTGCAAACAAACAATCCAATCCCCTTTTAAGACACAAATCCTGCCCACTAAAATCTAGAAACACCTCCACTCTCTCATCTTTCCCTGGCGTCAGCAACTGAAATAGCTGGTTCCCTCTTCTCTGCACTTCCCACCTCAGATCACACACGTTCCTCCATTTGCATCCAGTCTCTATCCTCAAATCCACATACCTGTGTCCCAGGACTCACTAATATCGGGTGATGAAAAACCACAGTGGAAATAGCAGCATAAATAACAAACATTATCTTCACTGCTGAACATGCCACAAGTATACGCGTTAGCGAGGGGAAAATAAATTCTGAGGCAATATGCGAGACAGGGGTACTAACAATTATAATGGCCACAAATGGCGGGGACAAAGGAAAGCAAAATGTGCCATAGCCTACACAGCCTGGGTAACAGGGCAGGAGCAGAAACAGCAGAAATAGAAACAACAGCTCAACTATGCTCTCACAAAGCATATTGTACACAAAGTACCCCATAAAGGAAGGGAAACCTATTTTCTATGGAAAATGAGACATAAGAGACAGGGCTCTGAAAGTACTCATGAAATATAATGCAAGGGTGTGTTCAACATATAACTAGATAAATGTTTTATTATTGCAAAATCTCCCATGAAGAGAAATAAATGCATAAGACAAATGAAAACTTTACAAAGCCTGTTAGTCAAAACATAAAACTTAGACTGCTAGCATCTAATTCTGTCCTCATTGCGCACTGCGCATCACAGCAGCCTCTCTGTGCTTGTGCTCAGAAGTTGCCCAATCCCCCCACCTCTGTCCCTGTCTGCAAAACTCAAGGGAGAGAAAAAACAACTGTATATTCTGCACACGTCCTGCTAAAAAAAGAAAAAAGAAAAAAGAATAAGGAAAAGCCTCCACAACACAGCTAGCAACCAATATTCCAACAAAACAAAACAAAAACAAGCATTTGCAATGCAAATTGGTCTCGCATTTGTGAGAGTTGGAGGTATTGGCGTTGTAAATGACAATGTTTTTTACCTACCAAAGGAATGAAAGAGAACAGAATATGGAAACAGAAAGGATGCTAGAGAAAGGAGGAACATGAAACGGAGATGGAACGAATATGTGGAAAGGGGACAACTGGAGTGAAAATAAAATAAAGGGGAAAATGGAAATGGCACAATAAAGACAGAATGATGAAAAAGAGAGTTAAAGAAAGCAAAAATGCCCAAAGATTAACAAAGTAAAGAAAGCAGGAAATAGAGACGAACAAATAGAAACAGGAGAAGAAAATAACAAACGAAAGCAGAGCAAAACAGAAAAATGCAAGGTGGATTTAATGGAGCAGAAAGGCATGGTTTGCCAATCCATGTTTCTATTTTCCAGAAATCCCCTTTCACAGATCAACGAAACATTTTATGTGTTAAGATTGTGCAAGCTGTAGGGAAAGCAGCCAATGCATAAAATCAGCATAATAGAAAATTGTTTAAAACTTAAAGGCTTAAAATTTATCCAGTTCCCCCTCCCTTTGGTCATTTATTGCAATAACTGAGTCAGGTGTGGAGCTACCAACTGGTAGCACAAAAAAACCTGCCATCTATTGAGTTCTATCCTGCACATTAAGCCATGCAGGTAGGTAATGACTTGGGCGATAGCATTTTAGAGTCGTAGAAAGCACGATTTGGCGATCACAATGATCAAAATAAAGTGTTCAAATAAAGGCATTTGATCATTATTTTTTAACGCGCACGCCATGATATTGCACGTTCACTGTGCAGTGTAATACACTCCACTGTCTTCCATGGCTAGATCTGTGCTGCACAAATACTGTAAATAAAATACAATGAG
Organism: Calotriton arnoldi; assembly: GCA_963921515.1. NCBI lineage: Eukaryota > Metazoa > Chordata > Amphibia > Caudata > Salamandridae > Calotriton > Calotriton arnoldi. Next base: position 333,771 of record CAWUFW010014947.1, read on the forward strand.
TGCGCCTGTGCACTGTCAGTGACCTGGCTAAAGAGGACATAAATGACATGAAACGGGATCATAAATTCAAAGGTGTTCCGAACCGGGGCCTCCAAAATCCGTTTGGCCTTGGACCCCCAAAACCCTTCAAATGTCCATGTTAAAGAGGGATATTTTGATTGGAGCAAAAATCTCCACCACACGTGTTGCGAGGAGCTGCACATGTGCTAGCAGCAAATCTACAGTATTTCTGTTCATTGCCATCAACGTGAAGATGCTGTGTACTCTTGAGTTTTTATTTATGGACGTTGTTCATTCTGTAATAGTTCTCCATTTGCATTACATTTGAAATTCACAAAATGCCCATGAATGCTTATTTGATAGGCAACGGTATTCATAAAATACGTTGAAGCACAGGTAACCTGCTTTATCAAGTGGATGGGAAAAATGTGATGATAATATGGCATTCTTATTATTGAGTGTCAAAGTAAAAAACTGGTACATGGTCAGTCAAAATTAATCTCCTTCAGAAAACAGCTATGTAATCATTGTTGTTACTTTGAGCTTTCTATAGCGTGGACTAGATGTAGAATAGGTATTAGGAAAAAAGCAGCAATGAATGGAAAAATAATACATACAGCAAATAAAAATAGTGGCAATGAATATGAGATGAGTTTGACCACATTTTGTTATTGCTTGGTACCCGAGTGCTTTGTTTTCATCGCTGATGCCTTGAATCTAATTGCACACGCTGTGGTGGGGGCAGAGAGTGTGTGTAAACAACAGGAGAGAAGATATGGCCCTTCAGAGCTGCCGACTGGGCCAGCATCGGCCGAACACCTAGTGATTCTTGGCAAATGAATTAATCTTGCAATGCCTGAAAAAAAAAATGAATGTAACTGGCGCTCATGTAAAAGCGCTCCGATGCCTTTGGGTTTGCTGTACATAAAACTGCGAAAAAAAACATGGGAGTGGGGGAAAACATGAAAGCAATTGAGCAGGGGTTTGGCGGGGACACGGAGGAAAGAGCAACACCGGGCTGCGTAGACAGCTCACAAAGACAGAGGAGGAAGAAGCACAGGGGCGAGAAGAGAAACTACATTTTACTTTATATTGAGGGACACTGCCATGGAAAGCCTGCTGGTAAGGAATTTCACTCGGTCGAGTAGCCGCTACAAATCAGAGTTGTCAAATAGCCACATCAGGTGTGTATATATACAACCTGAGACGGCATCCTGGCGCTAGCAGTTAGTCACGTACAAAGATAAAAGGTGAAAACACCCAACGCAGAAAGCAAATAAATATTCAGACGTGGACAAGCTGCTTACACCTGATCTAGGACAATTTAAAATATGTTGTATCCGGGAGGTTAAAATTCAACCGGGCCGACTCAGCCGTTCATCGTGTTGAAGCGCCTTAGACACAGGAAATACCAACACCTGTAAATGGCGTAAGTCACATAAATGAGCACAGTGGGTGATCTATAAAGTGCCAAGGCTGTTTGTCTTAAATGGACAGATTTACAAAGTGCCTTACCTGATGTGAAGGGCTCGGAGTAACAGATGGGACGGCGGAGATTCCTGGCACTGGAGAGGCGGAGCGTGGGAGGATGCTGAAACCATCCCGAAACTCTCCTACTTTGTAAGTCTGTAGCCAGACACTTAGAGGTTCCATAACATCGTCCTCCAGTGCAGCAGGTAAACAGGGTAGCAACTGCAGGAAGCAGATATCCTGAAACCCCCCAGCAACTTCGGTGCACAACCACAAGCTGTCGACAGGCGACCAGCAACCCCGGCCTACAGCCTACTAGTTTCCACCTCTCACATCCAACAAACAAGCATTGTTAAAAATTAAGTGTGGCATATGTGTGAGGCTGTCTCGGCCACGTACAGCCGCTGTGCAAAAGTAAAACATAAAAAAATTAACATGAAGCGTGCCAGCCGCCCGTGAAGCTGCATTTTCCAACCAATAGCCTGTGTAAACAAACTTTCTTTTGTTGCACTGCGCCCGCTTCTCGGATGGCTGGCGCGCTTCATGTTAATTTTTTATGTTTTACTTTCGCACAGTGGCTGTACGTGGACGAGACAGCCTCACACATATGCCATACTTTGTTAAAGATGAAGTGCTGCGTATGTGTGAGGCTGTGTTGGCCTGCACGAAACGCCAAAAATAAAGAAAACGAGCCGATGCAAATAAAAACAAGGGGAAAGGGTTAACAACCTACACATGCCACCACTGCTGGAGTAAAGAGAGGCAGTCAGCAGGGGAGTGTTGGGGGCGGGGGCGAGGTCTTAGCCGTGTGTGTGCTTAGAGGGTGGGGGAGGGCTCGAGCACAAGGAGGGAGGGGGAAGTCACGAGCAAACAGGCAGCAACGATCTTTGCACAAACTAACATGTCGGGACGGCCGCCTAAAGTAAACAACGAGCGCAGCCGTCCATGAGGAAAGAGTCGGTCGGCGTAACACCACAGACCCCTTGCTTACATGTGGAGCTTGAATCCATGCCAGCTGAGAGCTACAGCCGCTCTACGAGACTGAAGGAGGAAGGGGATAGGCCAAGGATGAATGGAATCCAGAGTTTGAGAGAGAGAGGAGAGTTACCGGACCGTCGCCTAAAGTCAACAACGAGTGCGGCGCCCATGTTGAAAGAGTCTGCACAGGGCAAATGAATCAGAGTAAACAAAACGCTAACGCTTCTCAATAAAATGCAGCCGAACAAAAAAAAAAAACTGTAAAATAGGAGCTCTTACGAAACGTGAAAGACCTGTGCAGTGACGTAGGAGGGAACCAAGCAGCCTCCTCCATACAGGAAGAGGGAGGAGGGGCCACCACACGCTGTACTGTGTGGTGGCCAAACAGAATGTTCTCAGAGTGAAATCGCCGGAAAGAGAGATAAACTCACGAAGGAGGGACTTTAACAGAAATGCACCAATAGCAAGCCAGCATTTCTGAATGCTGTAGCTAACAGCCAATAGCAATGGGGGGTTTGCCAAAGCCACACAGAGAGAGATACAACAGGTCATCGCTGATGCTCGACCTAAAAATATTAATCATGCAGAAACAGAGAATACATATTATAATAATCAAGAAGAAAAATGTGTGTTTTGCAGTTTTCACTCTACGTTATGAAGTGAAGTAACCTTTGTTTATCAAGGCGGGAGGAACAGGGAGAAAATTCCATTCCTTATCTCAAGGCCAAAGGCCGCAGTAAGCCTGCCAAAACAGACTGAATCATGAACTGTGTATTTCAAATTTGAAAATCCCTTTTATTCAGCATAAATACACGCTGCCTGAAATGCTTGAAACACCTTTTCCAAATTAAATGCACGTTATATTGCGAGGTCAAATCCAAATTAAACACACTCACTCAAATCAATCATGAATTAATAACTTGAGCATTCCTTACACTACTCATCAGGCTAAAAGCATCAGCATCCGAGCAGGGCTCATTCATTCATTTTTACTTGCATGCCACTTTTAAAAATGCAACTTCATGTCTGTAGCTCAAAACAGCATTTATCATTTTGCAATGTCCAAAGCTAAATGTGAGATCTGGGCGCCATCAGCACACCCCTGCTTTTCTCTCTCTTTTTTTTTATTATTACATCATGCTCTTTAACTGTCTTATTTCACATTCTCCCCCATTACACATTCCTTCGTCCTTTCTCAAACCATTCATCCTATGCAAAAACAAACATATATATATGTTATTACTATATTCCTTTTTTTTTTACTCAAAAAGCCCACGTAACAGTGCCTCCTGGAGGTGCCAGCTGATCTTCTTCCAATGGGCATCTACAAAGCAACAACGACAACAAGAGAACAAATTAAGCTCATTCCAGGCATTTTCAAGAAAGGGCCCAAATGCATTATTTTTCCTGGCAAAGGAATTACAAGTACTTTTTCCCAAAAGACAGTCCTCAGACCATACCAAAAACAAACTGATGGTGCACCATATTCACAAACAAATTCAAGCGCTTGTTCCAAAGACGATCCTCAGACCGTGTCAAGCAAAGGAAACCACAAGTCAGTCCTCAGACTGCACCAAGACAAGACAATTCTCATACTGTACCAAGACAAGATAGGCTCTAGCCCCAGGCCTTTTCAAGAATAAGCCAAATCAACAAGTGGCCTGGCAGAACGTTCAAAAACGCTCCGTATCACAAGGGTCCGCAGACCCACCAAGTTAACCAAGGCGGCGCCGCACTTACCAAAAATCAAGATCAACTCACCTGGTGCACACAGGTCAAACAAGATTATTCTCCACTGCCGACTCTTCGGACCAAATGGTCAGATCCAAAGGTTTCGCCTTTTCAGGACCCCAGCCAAGATGATCACTAGACGAGGAGCCGCCCGATCAGACAGGAGGGGCAGCCACGAGAACCAGGCTCTGTCATGTGGGGATCCCCGATCCGACCAGACGCAACCCCGACCTCCTCAACCCGACTACGGGCGGGATGGGTCACCTGGTGGAGTCCCTGTTCGGGCACCAACTGAAGGAAGTGGCCCAACTAGGGTCATCCGGGTCACTCTCGACCTCCTCTTGCCTTCCAAGAAATGAAGAGTCGATGACGCAGTAGAGAATGCAATCAAACTGGTTTATTCACAAAGTACACTGCAGTGGAGTCCAGTCTGACCAGCCCAGTAAGATGGCTGTCGAGGGACTGACTTTCCCCAGCATAAAGGTAACAATTATACATTTCTACAACTGGGCAGTGACACGCCCACTCTGTAACTTTGCACAGGGAGACAGCTTAAACAAAGGGGCATACAAAGGAATTCCTCAGCACACGTCTGTTATGTCACAATATACATAAACATGCTTTATGTGAGCATAAGTAAAATACAAGTAGGTAAGTTCTTATTTCTTTTTTCCTTTTTATTTTCCGATGTTCAGACAGCCGACACGTGTTTCGTCGCTTACATGGGAATTAATCCCGCGACTTTATCAAGGCTATTGTCTTCCTGTGTATAACCTTTATTAGTGGTGTTAATTCCAACCCACACTGGGATTCAATATCTCGCGACGTCTCACTTCTCAATGTTAAATCCAAGGGATCCCTGTATGTCCCAGAAGTCCAGAATCTTATTTCTTAGTAGTTTGATCCCACACACGGACGTCGCTCCTCGTGTTGCCGAGTACGGTGCAGGGGCACACAAAGATGAGCTAAGAGTCTGAGACCGGGCACACACTATCTCTCTGGCAAGGTCATACAGTCTGTGCTGGCAGCTGGAATAGTGGGTGCACCCTCTATCTCAGGGAAAGGTATGCGTTAACAAGCAACTTTCTCATGCTTCAGTGAGGCCTAACCTTGGAGATGCAAATGCATTCCAGCAGCTTTCTGCTGAGACAAGCAACATGAGACAAAAGCTTAGTTTCAATCATAGGGCGAAATGGAGGCTGCATGAGAGAAAATGGTGGCACAGATGCCAACCTAACATACATAACATCTATACTTATTAATTGCATGCGCATACAACATGAATTAAAATAAAATAGCTACATAAATGCTAACATAATATCAAGTATAATACGAACAATATGGCAGTGAAGCATTTCAGTTCTAACAACAGGTTGCCGCAATTTTTCAGACTGTCTCAGGCGCATACTGCAAGGCTCTGCCACTCTTGTGAAGACACCGGAATTGTGATTTTAGGATGTCAAATGTGCACTCATTGACTGACCTGGTGCGTCTATGTGCCCTGTTGTACTGCCTTTCAGGTGCGTTGTTGGGAGACAGGTACGTGTGAGGATCCATGGACGCAGGGCATACACACTGTCATCTGGGGGGGGAGATTTATGATGGTGAGACAACATGCAGACAGACATTAACATGCAAAAACATTTCACTGTGGGCATGAAGATTCAGTACCTAGTAGGTATCCTTCATCAAAGTCACCTCTTTCTAATTTCTGGTATATGCCACTGTGTCTGAAGATGTATGAGTCATGGGTGCTTCCAGGATATTTGGCAACAATGTCTGTGATGATGTTGTTTGCGTCACAGACAACTTGGATGTTGAGGGAATGTGTACTTTTCCTATTATGAAATATGTATTCTATGCATGGGGGGGACATATGGGCACATGGGTCCCATCTATGCACCCTATAACCTGTGGAAACCTTGCTATTCTATAAAATTGCAGTTTTGTATTTTCAAGTTCCTCATAATTCCTGGACAGGTAGATGTGTTGATGGATGTGGTGTAGCATGGCATCTAGGAAATTGTGTAAGAAACACGAAAGCGCACTCTGCAACACACCTCCAGCCACTGCAATGACATCTTGAAGCTACCAATGGCCAATAGGTGGAGGTAGCACAACACCTGCACATGTGTGGGGATTGCATTGCTGCGCATGGTTCTGCTTTCCACTTGTGGCTTCAAGGTGTCTATGAGGTCTAGGATGACAGTGCTACTCAGCCTGTACTTGTCATAAATCTCTTCCTCTGTCTTCTCAAACAATGTCAGCCTGACTCTGAAAATCCTCTCCTGTCTCCGCCTCCTCTGCTGAGCAGCCAGTATCCGCATCCTCCTCGCTATCATGTACAGGGCAGCCATTGTGGAAAGATTTCAGATGCATTCGGGCCAGTTTTTATAGGTTGGGCCTGTTTACCACCTGGTTCTGATTAGTGGTAAACTGCGTGCGCAAATGGGCCAATTTGCAAATTTTCGCTATTTGCAAATGGTCTGTACATTGTAATTTGCGACTCGCAAATTGCGAGTCGCTATTTTCAGAATGCAAACACCGGCCGCATTATTTGCGAGTAGGTATTCGTTCGCATCGCAATTTTGAAATTTGCAAGTGCCTTTCGTACATTGCGCATGACCATTTTTGCATGCGACCGATTTTGCAATCGCAAAATGGTTGTACATCTGGCCCTTGGTCTCATAGCCTTCCAGGAAGAAGGTGTTCTTTACCTCCCACGTTTCCTGGAGGCAAATTATCTGATAGAAGTTAACAAACTGCTGCCAATTAGGTTCAGTGAACTCAGCAGAAAGTCCTGCGATGTTCTAAGACAAAAGGTTCCAACACTTAAAAGGCTTTGGGGGACCTCTAAAAGTAAAGGGGAAGCAAAAGGTGGGGGAGAGAGCCCTTTGAAGGCAGTCAGTCATGTAACTCCTGGCTGCTCCGAGGGGTAAACCTATTTGATGTACTCAAAATTGGAGACTGCCGATGATCCAGGTGATTACAGCCAGAAAAGCCCTCCTCCTGTACTGACTGAGACTGGAGGGGACAATGAACCCTTTCAGGCTTATAAAACAAGCCCAGAGGAAGGGTGACTATACTAGATGAATCAGTTACCCTCCTAAGAGATAAAGCAGAAAAAACATGAGCCACAGTCGAGGGGTTATTAAAATGTATCACACACAATCCCCTTGGCGTCCCTACCCACCCAACTGACTCTCCGGGCCATTAAGATGGACTCAGCTAGCCCCTACCAATATGGGAGTGCAAACTAAACCAGTGTACCACCTTGTTTTTTAGTTCCTGATAGGACTCTGGGTTGGTTCAGGGTGGAATATTCCCTAGGACCATTACATAGGGATTCGCCTCCGGGGGCAGATTGTGTACAGCCCCAGAGTTGAAAAAGGGAGGGGGCACAGGGGCTCCTAGACTGGCCCTCTTGCCTAAGGTGGCTTAGATTAAAGGGGCCTCCGGGGGCTCCTCATTGGAGCTCAGGGGTTAGGCGCACTCAGAGAGGTACTTGTTACAGCTGGAGGCCTAACAGTCTGGGAGTGGGTGAGGAGGGGGAACAGAGTTAACATGATTTACCAAAGCAGAGACTTGTGATTCAATATGGGTGAGCCTAGACATGATTGGATCTAGTTTTCCTTTATTATTACCTTGAACTCAGATAGGAGGTCCCTAAAATGAAGGTGACTAACCTCAAGGGAAGAAAATATTTGGTCAGTTTGTGCTGCCATATTGACCTGCCAGCTACATTGGACACTACACTGAGGCGCGGTGGGCCCCCACCTCTTCCATTTGCATCTGGGGCTCACCAAGAGAGACATGGAAATAGTGCTCTGAATATGATTATCCTCACTCTCCTCATGGCCTCTGCCCTGGCATCTCATATTGATTCTCTCAGCAAGCTAGACTGCGGAGGGGCCAAACTGCAAGAGGGTGACCAGGAGGAGGGTGTGGGGGCTTTCCCTTGACAGGGAGAGCCTTCTTTCCACTAATTCTATTTCTTTCAAGGCCACCACCCGATTTAAAAAACCTTCAATGGTGGAAACATGAGGGGCGATCATCGGGGTGGCGCCTAGGGGGATGGTACCTTCTTTTTACCCATGTTTGTAAACACTTTGATCGCCCCTCAAAGCTTCTACTCTGCCCAACTCCTGGAAAAATATTATGCCCTCAAGGCCCGAGGCAAACAACAAACCTCAAACACAGGGGTGTTTGAGGTTTGTTGTTATCCTAACAGGCCCTAGGATAGATCTTTCACAAGGCATAGCCAAAACAGTCTCAAAGAGAGTCCAACTACACGGGGCAGAGATAATGGCTTACTCCATAAGCCACCAACCAGGTCCAATGTGGGGGAAGAGCAGCATCCCTCAGGGTCAGGACCCCCTGTAAGATTTCAATATTGGCAAGTCTGTGGTCTGTCCCAGAGGGCAAACACCCTTTACCTACAAAACGAGCCAAGGGGGATGGCCTCGCCCCACCTCTACCTGGCGCTGACGGGCGTGGGACGGGCCTGCCTTAGGCACGGGCACGACCCGCGCGTTTCCCATACTGTGGGGAAGACCGGTGCACTTTATGCGCCACAAGGCATGTTGTAATGTGAATGTGGCGGCTCCTGCCGCAATGATAGCTGGGGCCTGTAGTCACACTGGGCCAGGCAGAATCTCCCCCAAACGCTACTGCGCTGCCGGGAAGACCGGTGCACTTTATGCCCCATGAGGCATGCTGGAAATGTGGGCATATGACACACAATTGATGGACAGAATGCAGAACAAATCAAAACATTCACCTCCAGTCAAGAGATCTGCGTTAAATCCATCATTCATTTGCTCACCATGGCACCCCAGTTTAGACCTGGCCATATGTAAATCAGTCTTGACCCCGTGCCTCATGGGAACAGTCCAGCCCGAATTGCCAAGCCAGGTCCTCCCTGGACCAGAACCAAGCATCCTAGGACCGGTTTTGGGGTTTCACCCATCATCAGCCAGGAGAGCTTGAATCCAGTGGCACAGTGAGCCCGGGACCCACGTCTGGGCATACCCGGCGCACTTAGGGTGAGTAAGCAAAAGTGACACAATTGATGGACGGAATGCAGAGCAAATCAAAACATTCACCCCCAGTCAAGAGATCTGGGTTAAATCCATCATTCTTTTGCTCACCATGCCAGCCCAGTTTAGACCTGGCCATATGCAAATCAGTCTTGACCCTGTGCCTCATGGGAACAGTCCAGCCCGAACTGCCAAGCCAGGTCCTCCCTGGACCGGAAACAAGCATCCTAGGACCGGTTTCGGGGTTTCACCCCTCATCAGCCAGGATAGCTTGAATCCAGTGGCACAGTGAGCCCGGGACCCACGTCTGGGCATACCCAGCACACTTAGGGCGAGAAAGCAAAAGACACACAATGTGGGCATGGCGGCTCCTGTCACAATGACAACTGGGGCCTGTAGTCACACTGGGCCAGGCAAAATCTCCCCCAAAGGCTCCTGCGCTGCAGGGAAGACCAGTGCTGGAAATGTGGGCATGGTGGGTCCTGCTGCTATGACAGCCGGGGCCCATAGTCACACTAGGCCAGGCAGAATCTCCCCCAAAGGCTCCCATCATTACCACACAACCGCTTTAATTCGTCTTTCAATGACTCACGTAAGGCAAACAGAACATTCCTCACCTTGTGTACCTTTGGCACTGCATCTCGTTTTAGCACAATTTTATGCTCAAATCTTTTCAAGCAACCAAGCTTCTCAGCAAATAAAGCTGGAAACCAAGAACTCCACACATTCACACTTCCTAGTGCTGTAAGCAAAATCTGATCAGGGTGGTTGGGATTTAGTACCATGCCCAAAGCTCTCTGTGTCATTCCAACAAAATTCGACCTTTTTCTACAACATAAACTTTGCCAGTAGCCCAACTTCCTTGATATTCCAGATCTTCCATGAAATACCCCTTCACAGGCAATTTTTTTCCACTGTAACCCTCTGGCTCCACATCCATTAGACAAAGTACACACTTATCTACCTCCTGCCAGATATTTTTATCAACCAAAGTAAATAGTGAACACGAATCTGCCGACACCTTCACATTGCTGTCGTTCACCCTCAGAGTGCACTTAGGAGGATGGTAAGCTCCACTCACAATGTTACTCTCCTTAGATTACACACTGCACACTACCATCACCTCTACATCATCTTCCTCATCCATGATATGGTCCTGCACATTCTGCAAAACATGAATCTCATTCACCAGATTGGCACTCTGCCTGATATATGAATTTCCCATCATCTTACAAACTCTTGAGAAGTGCTCCATTTTCTTGCACTTGAACCACCTCACTTTTGAAGCTGGACCATTTCTTGCTTACGAAGTACGTCTCACAGTACCGCACCTAAAGCATACCCTTTTCTTATCTTTTTCCTGTGAGTTTACAGCATTTTTCTCAGGTACAGTATTCACTGTTTTAGGTGAAGATTTGTGCACAGCATTAACATCCGTGCTTTCACTTTGTCCCCCCTTCACCTTGGACTCATTACTATTCAATTCCTTAACATATCGTGAATTATTCTCTGTACGCCTGGCGATCTCAATAGTTTTCCCCAGGGAAGGATCTTTCAAGTCTAACAACTTTTCTTGTATTTTTGTATTATTTGTTCTATTTATTAACTGATCCCTTATAATCTCATCACGCAAATCTTGAAACTTACATGATATGGCCAACCTTCTTAACACCGCCACATACTGTTCAACAGTTTCACCCTGCACTTGAGCTCGTGAAAAGAACTTGTGTCTTTCCACCACGATACTACTTTTTTTCCATAATTCTCTTCTAATGCTTTGAACACACTTGCATGGTCATCCCATCTTCCTCATCCACACCTGAACCTACATCCACATTGTTATTCTCACTCACCAGTACAGGTATAGGTAATGTTTTAAGTACTTTTCTCCCTTCCACACCTAGACTATACTTTAAGACAGTGACAAAGACACCCCCTCCAATGGTCTCCAAATATGTATCAAAAGCATCCCTCCAATCCTCCTAGGCTTGGAGACCCTAGCTCTCGTAAAAACATTGGAGGTGCTGGTATGAATTGTGCTGCCATGATACAACATTGACTTCCGCAGTGCAAGCACCAAAGAGATTGGTAAAATGCACTCTGCTAGACACTATTGAAAGCAATCTCTTTACCCAGTACAATCTATTCCCTCAACCTTCTAAAACTCCATTTTGTGAAAATAAATACAATACCAGAAAATATGCAATGTACCATGTACATATAAAGACTATGGAAACACACAGCACTGTACTGCTATGGTTTGGGCAAATACACATGTGAATATTGCATCAGACAAAGTACCTGTTGTTTACTTAACAAACAATAATAATGAAATGCAGCCGTATACCTTTGATTCAAAGAATTAGGAAAATTACATCAGACACAACTGCATGCATTTAACAAGCATTGGAAATACAATCGGTCTCGCATTTGTTTGAGTTGGAGCTATTGGCACTGCAAATGGCAATGTATTTTACTTATGTGTTATGGAGTGTATGTTATGTGGTGTGTAGTGGAACTACATGGGTTGGATTAGTTAGTGGTGTAATTGTGAGGTGTAGAGTGGATTTGTGTAGTGGCATTATGTGGCATGGTGTGCTGTAGAAATATATGGTTAGCAATTATGTGGCATTCAGTGTAGTGGCATTATGTGGAGTAGGATTGTGTGTTGTGGAGTGGTAAGTAGTTCAGTTTAATTATGTGTTGTGCTGTTGAATTTTGCGGCACGATGTGGAATTGTGTGGTGTGGATTGGATGTATGTGGTGTGTTGTGTAACTGTGTTGTTGAGGTGTATTATGTGATTTGGTGTTAAATTATGTGGTGTGGATTGGAAATGTGTGGAGCTGAATTGTGTGGCATGGAACTGTGTGTGTATTGCTTTGCATTTTTGGTGACAGAAAAGAACAAATAGGTTAAAGCTAAGCATCTGGTCTGTGTGTTTGAAAAAAAGAAAAGAGTAGGAGCTATTGCAATGTAAATGTCTCTTACCTATGTTTTATGGAGTGAAGTGGATGTAAGTGGTGTGTACCAATTATGTGGGTTGGATTGGACTCGTTAGTTGTGAAACCGTGTGGTGTGGATTTGTGTAGTGAAATTAAGTGGTATGGTGAGCAGTTGTATTATGTGGATAGTAATTATGTTTTTTTGAGTGTATTGGAATTATGTGGAGTGGGACTGTGTGTAATGGAGTGTAAGTATGTGGAATGGTATTGTGTGTTGTGAAGTGTTATGTAGTGAAGTTTAAAGAAGACATTATGTACAATTGAATAACTCTATTAAAAAAAGAATTAACAAAAAATGTCTTCTAGTTTTTTTGTCTTTGCAATGATGGCAACCTCTTCCTGCCTGTTGTAATGCTTGTTTATTATAGCTTTTTTGTTGTTATGAATGGAGGGACATGAACATTAGGAGGGTGGAGATTGAGAAATAGTACCTGAATTACAACACTAGCAGTGGACGGGCACTAGGAGAGAATCAACAGATGCCAGATTTCGAGGGCACCCTGAGGTGGTGCTTAGTAATGCTGAAGTGGGGCTGAGGTGGTGATGTGCTGGTGCAGATGTGATGCTGAATGATACTCAGGTGGTGCTGAGTGATGCTGAGGTAGTGTGTGCTGGTGTTGAGGTGATACTGAGTGTTACTGAGGTGGTGCTGAGGTGGTGCTGAGTGATGCGGAGGTGGCGCTGAGTGACGCTGTGGTGCTGAGTTATGCTGAGGTGGTGCTGAATGATGCTGAGTTGAGATGATGCTCTGCTGATGCTGGTGGTGCACTGATGCGGAAATGGTGCTGTGCTGATGTTTACGTTGTGATGCGTTGGTGCTGAGGTGGTGCTGCGCTGATGCTGAGTTGGTGGTGAACTGATGAGGAGTTGATGCTGAGGTGATGATGAGATGGTGCCGAGTGATGATGAGGTGCTGGTTCATACGAATGTGGTGGTGGTGGTGCTGCACTGGTGCTCAGATGGTGCTGGGCTGAGGGGATGCTGCACTGATCTTGAAGTGGTGCGGTATTGGTGCTGAGTTGCTTCTGAGGTGAGGCTGCTTTGGTGGTGAGGTGGTGATGTGCTAGTGGTGGTGCACTGATGCGGAGATGGTGCTGTGCTAATGCTGAGGTGGTGCTGCGCTGGTACTAAGGTGGTGCTGAGTCATGCTGAGGTGGACCTGAGTCATGCTGTGGGTGTGCTGCTGCACTGGTGCTCAGTTGGTGCTAAGGGATGCTGATGTGGTGTTGTACTGAGGTGGTGGTTCACTGATGTGGCTATGGTGCTGTGCTAATGCGGAGGTGGTGATGCGCTGGTGCTGAGGTGGTGCTGTGCCAATGCCGAGTTGGTGGTGCACTAATGAAGAGGTGGTGCTGTGTTGATGCTGAGGTGGTGCTGAGTGATGCTGTGGTGGTGCTGAGTGATGTTGAGTGGTATTGAGTTGGTAATGTGTTGAGGTGATGCTGTGCTGATGCGGAGGTGGTGCTGTGCTAATGCTTAAGTGACGCTGCATGGGTCCTGAGTTGCTGCTGAGGTGGGACTACGCTGGTGGTGGTATGCTGATGCGGAGATTGTGCTGTGCTAATGCTGACATGATGCTGTGCTGATGTTGATGTGGTGCTGCACTGGTGCTGAGTTGGTGGTGCACTGAGGAGGTAGTGCTGTGCTGATGCAGAGGTGGTTCAGCACTTGTGCTGAGGTGGTCCTGCACTGATGTGGAGGCAGTGCTGGGCTGATGCTGAAAAGGGGCTGTGCTGATGCTGAGGTGGTGGTGTTCAGGTGGTGCTGTGCTAATGCGCAGATGGTGCTGTGTTGGTGCTGCACTGATGCTATTGTGTTGCTGCACTGATGCTGATTTTGTGCGGCTTGGTGCTGCACTGGTGGTGGCTCACTGATGAGGAGGTGGTACTGTGCTGATGCTGAGGTGGTGGTGGTGCACTGGTTCTGAGGTGGTGCTGAGCTGGTGCTGAGGTGGTGCTGAGTGATGTTGAGTTGGTGCTGTGCTGAGGTGGTGGTGGTGGCCTGATGCTGAAGTGGTGCTGCGTTGGTGCTGGGTTGCTGCTGAGGTAGAGCTGCATTGGTGGAGGTGCACTGATTCTGAGATAGTGCTGTGCTAAAGCTAAGATGGTGCTGCGCTGGTGCGGCACTGATGCTGAGGTGGTGCTGGGGTGATGTTGAGGTAAGGCTGAGTGGTGCGGATTCCTTCCTCACCACCACCCTTTAACAGTGTCCCTTAAGGCTCCATAACCACTAACGTTCAGATGCATTTAATTAGTCATAAAGCGCCACTCATACCAGCGTAGGGTGTCAAAGCATCACACACAAATTACACAGAGACAATCAATCATACGTGTATAAATTAGCGTAAAGGAAATGTTACATAAGACAGAGGACTACAGGGTGTAGGAGTCACAAGTCATGCATATTGGTAGGCAGCATTGCTAAAGAGTGCTTGGGCCCCAGAAGCACAAACTCAGAATTGAAAACGGAATACCATAGTTGGGGGTGTTCTTAAATAAAAACAATCGATTTCTACCCAGATGAACCCTTTCTGCAACATTAATATCTGCTCTAATCTATACTTTGCAGTGCATGCAGTTCTTTGATGACAGTTCTAAATTCACTGTTCTATGTTAGGATTTTAACTTATAAGCTGCAAGTAACATAAAAGCAGTAACCCACTGACCTATTTACATTTTATGCACTTTGTGTTCTGCATGGTACACTTTCTTTGCAGTCAGCATATTAACCCTCTGCTACCTTGCAATGAGTCAAAACTTCTTCCTTCCACTAGACAACTCCATCTCTCCAGCAAGAACATTAATCACTGGAGTTATCTTGACATTTTTATTGTCTGGAATTGCTTGAGGCCAGGAATGTGTCAGGGAGTGCTTTTAAAAGCGAAATAAACTCGGAAACACGGCCCCTCTGCTCTAAAGTCAGTATCCAGTTCTTGTTCTGCATTTATTTAATGTACTTCATTCAAATGCACATTTACAGGAGACATTCTTCCAGAAAGAAACATTTTGGCCTCAGCGCTAAACCGAGAGGGAAGACTTCCAACCCCTCAGCCAGCAGCCAAGCACAGGTCCTGGAGGGGAGGAAAGAACACAAGCAGCATGCATATTAAAGTATCATTTGAAGCATTGATTTGATGGAACTGAAACAATGGCTGTTTTTAAGTAGTGGTTTAACTATATTTTTACATGATTTAGAGCTGCAGTAGCTAGATGGCATGCTGTTGCAGTGTTTTTGTGCCTGTTTCTGGAGGAAATTAAAGGAGGCAGACTTAGCCTTAAAACCACAATAATTAATTGCTTGCATTCCAAGCCAGCCAGCGAGATGTCTTCAGGAAGAATACAAAAGAATGCCAACCACATGGAAGGAACTGGGAGGGTTAATGCTGCAGTTAATGCTGCAATAAAATGTAAGCAGCTACGGGTTCAAGCAGCCACAGTGTAACACGAGGTTGAAAACATAATAAAATAGTCCCCCCACAAGCAGATCAACAGAACAAAGCATAATGATATTGTCCCTGCTCCTTGGAGGAAAAAAGGAGGGGCAAAGAGGCAGGACTGGCCACTAGCAAGCAAGAATTTTCAAAGGACATTGAAACAAACAAATGAGAAGCAAGGGATGGCATTTGGCCCACAGAGATATATATATATTAAAGTATACAAGAGGTCGTACGCTTACGCTCGACCTAAAAATGACCAGAACAGTACATTGCAGCAGCTCTTCAACAAATCTGGCACATCTATCCGCTGCAACCAGCAACCCTAACAGTGCTCCTAAATGCATCACAGTCTTTAGTTCTTGCTGAAAACACGGGGCGCACTAGACATGTAGAAGCCATGCCAGCTTCCAAGCCCACCAGCTGAGGCTCAATCCTGCCCCTGATCGCTGGCACGCCCCACACACAACTTGAGGAAAACTAAAAGAAACACGGAACTTGAATATGTCCCACACCTTATCCATCAGAATCTAAATATGGCCCCCGGAGCTTGATTATGCCTCCGATCTTTGTCAGCAGATGCCTGGCTTGACCTCCGAATGCTGGTGCACCTTCAGGTAAGTTCATATGGGCACCACTTCAAACACACACGGAGCTCAATGCAGCTCAATTATAGCCCAATCCTAGACCAGCAGAGACCCAATGTGGCCCCAGGTTGCTGGTGCACCTTCTCACACAAAATAGATGAATTTGTAATCCACAAGCGCCACCTAACCCATACTCTTTCACCACACACACTGCGCATCACGAAGATGTCGTGTGCAATTGCCACAATGCTTACAATTGAAAGGAAGCCTCGAGCACAACTTTCAATCTGCCACACAGGATTGTTACCTCACATGGAGGATGGCCGGTCCTAGAATTTGTGGGGCCACGGGCAGAATAAGAACATGCGTGGCCCCTCTAACTTGCATATGATGTAATATCACAGGAAGTGTTGAAAAAGCTTTACAAGAAGCTACTTATTTAGTGTGGATATCTGTAAAATGGCTAACAATACAAATAAAAGCCCTAATAAAATAAGTACAAATATTTTAAAGCTCTGTTATGTGGAATTACAATATATTATGATCAAATTGGATGGAAAAGCTAGGAATAGATCTCTCTAAAATGATATTTTTACTGTGATGCAGTAATTGTTTCCAGAATAGCACATGATTAAAAGTCCAAGACAGATTGCCCAGAGCTATACAACGGGTCTTCGGGTGACTTGCCAGCCCTCCTCTTATGCCAGTGAAGTTGGACAATAAGGCATGTGGTTATCAGCAGTCATGGGGAGATCAACGCAAAGGGATACATGCTGGTCTGGGTGAGTGACCTGCAAGTGCTGCAGCAAACAACAGGAAGCACAGATTGCAGAAGATAAGAGGACAAGACGGCATGGATGAAATAGTTGGATGTGTAATATATTGCCAGGCAGGAGCACCAAAGTCTGGAACTCAAAAGCACACTGAGTGCCTAAATACAGCAATTGCTCTCAAACTCAATTTTTAAGTGATACAAACAGCTGAAGTAACTTAAAGATATAAAGAGGAGATGGCTAAAAAGGGACTACAATTTGTAGCCAGGAATAAAACTGCTGAGAGTTACACTGGGTGCCTGTCACTCAATAGACAAGTAGTAAACTAAAGCAATAAAACAAGAGGAACTTATTACAGCAGACTCAGTTCTGTTTTCCTTTATTAGTAAATGAAATCTAGCAACATGGAATAGTTAGTTTGGGGGAGGTGGTGCTTGACTTTCAAAATAAAGCTATAAACCTAGAGATTTGCATTTTAAAAATGTTAAGTCACATGTCCCTGATATCTGAGAAGACACTTCCCAAATTGTGAAGGTTTAAGACCCATGTCGCTCGGCTCATATTTAGCCTAGGCAGTAATAACCAAATCGCTCCTGCCCTCAGGTAAATCCACTGGATGTTGATTATAAAGATAATTCAACGCAAGACCCTTGCAAGGTCATTTCCATCATCCACAAGCTACTTCTGTCACGCCCCAGGCTACCTAACCAAATACATTTTGTCTTCAAACCTCCAACACATGGTTTGCCTCCTTGTAGGTACTGGCCCCCTACTCACATTGGCTCAATGACTGGCTAATAGCTCGATGTGCATTGATATACTTTATGGAATGACCCCCCCTTTCCTTAGTCAGACCCATACCGCAGCCCCTTCCTCCCGTACACACCACTTTCTTTTCGCCTCCCAAGCAAGGCCAATTTTAACTGTGCTGCTTATAAGCAGCAATTTCCCTAGGCCTCGCTGTCACTTCCTAAGGTTTGGGATAATCTCCTGGAATAAGCCTTGACTACTCACTATTGCCAGCTTTTGAGAGACAATTATCGAAAATGAATAACTCTTACTGAAATAAAATGAAATAGTCTTAAGTTCTTCAACAGTAATCGAAACAACAGTTTCCACCACAGATGCTGACAGTTAACCATTTCAACAAACTTTATTTCGGTCATAAAAGGCCATAAAAAGTAAAAATTCATATACAAGTATAACATTAATAGACAAATCTTAACAATTCATTGAAGGCATATTACATAGTACATCCAAAAGAGATTATTTTTTTGTTTTTTTGTTTGTCCAATATCTTTGCACCGGTTAAAAAGAAAAATGATTAAAACCAGATAAAAGATGTTAAAATTTTGAGACTAAAAACGACAGGACTGCGGACAGCATTTTTTTACCGTTACAGAGATGAGCTAAAAAAGGCCCTACGCCTGTGCCACATAGAATTAAGAAAACGGGACACGGCCGTGTGTGTGCTTAGAGGATGGGGGAGGGCTCGAGCACAAGGAGGGAGGGGGAAAGTCACGAACAAACAGGCAGCAACGATCTTTGCACAAACTAACATGTCGGGACGGCCGCCTAAAGTAAACAACGAGTGCAGCCGTCCATGAGGAAAGAGTCGGTCGGCGTAACACCACAGACCCCTTGCTTACATGTGGAGCTTGAATCCATGCCAGCTGAGAGCTACAGCCACTCTACGAGACTGAAGGAGGAAGGGGATAGGCCAAGGATGAATGGAATCCGGAGTTTGAGAGAGAGAGGAGAGTTACCGGACGGTCGCCTAAAGTCAACAACGAGTGCAGCGCCCATGTTGAAAGAGTCTGCACAGGGCAAATGAATCAGAGTAAACAAAACGCTAACGCTTCTCAATAAAATGCAGCCGAACAAAAAAAAAAAACTGTAAAATAGGAGCTCTTACGAAACGTGAAAGACCTGTGCAGCGACGTAGGAGGGAACCAAGCAGCCTCCTCCATACAGGAAGAGGGAGGAGGGGCCACTACACGCTGTACTGTGTGGTGGCCAAACAGAATGTTCTCAGAGTGAAATCGCCGGAAAGAGAGATAAACTCACGAAGGAGGGACTTTAACAGAAATGCACCAATAGCAAGCCAGCATTTCTGAATGCTGTAGCTAACAGCCAATAGCAATGGGGGGTTTGCCAAAGCCACACAGAGAGAGATACAACAGGTCATCGCTGATGCTCGACCTAAAAATATTAATCATGCAGAAACAGAGAATACATATTATAATAATCAAGAAGAAAAATGTGTGTTTTGCAGTTTTCACTCTACATTATGAAGTGAAGTAACCTTTGTTTATCAAGGCGGGAGGAACAGGGAGAAAATTCCATTCCTTATCTCAAGGCCAAAGGCCGCAGTAAGCCTGCCAAAACAGACTGAATTACGAACTGTGTATTTCAAATTTGAAAATCCCTTTTATTCAGCATAAATACACGCTGCCTGAAATGCTTGAAACACCTTTTCCAAATTAAATACACGTTATATTGCGAGGTCAAATCCAAATTAAACACACTCACTCAAATCAATCATGAATTAATAACTTGAGCATTCCTTACACTACTCATCAGGCTAAAAGCATCAGCATCCGAGCAGGGCTCATTCATTCATTTTTACTTGCATGCCACTTTTAAAAATGCAACTTCATGTCTGTAGCTCAAAACAGCATTTATCATTTTGCAATGTCCAAAGCTAAATGTGAGATCTGGGCGCCATCAGCACACCCCTGCTTTTCTCTCTCTTTTTTTTTATTATTACATCATGCTCTTTAACTGTCTTATTTCACATTCTCCCCCATTACACATTCCTTCGTCCTTTCTCAAACCATTCATCCTATGCAAAAACAAACATATATATATGTTATTACTATATTCCTTTTTTTTTACTCAAAAAGCCCACGTAACAGTGCCTCCTGGAGGTGCCAGCTGATCTTCTTCCAATGGGCATCTACAAAGCAACAACGACAACAAGAGAACAAATTAAGCTCATTCCAGGCATTTTCAAGAAAGGGCCCAAATGCATTATTTTTCCTGGCAAAGGAATTACAAGTACTTTTTCCCAAAAGACAGTCCTCAGACCGTACCAAAAACAAGCTGATGGTGCACCATATTCACAAACAAATTCAAGCGCTTGTTCCAAAGACGATCCTCAGACCGTGTCAAGCAAAGGAAACCACAAGTCAGTCCTCAGACTGCACCAAGACAAGACAATTCTCATACTGTACCAAGACAAGATAGGCTCTAGCCGCAGGCCTTTTCAAGAATAAGCCAAATCAACAAGTGGCCTGGCAGAACGTTCAAAAATGCTCTGTATCACAAGGGTCCGCAGACCCACCAAGTTAACCAAGACGGCGCCGCACTTACCAAAAATCAAGATCAACTCACCTGGTGCACACAGGTCAAACAAGATTATTCTCCACTGCCGACTCTTCGGACTAAATGGTCAGATCCAAAGGTTTCGCCTTTTCAGGACCCCAGCCAAGATGATCACTAGACGAGGAGCCGCCCGATCAGACAGGAGGGGCAGCCACGAGAACCAGGCTCTGTCATGTGGGGATCCCCGATCCGACCAGACGCAACCCCGACCTCCTCAACCCGACTACGGGCGGGATGGGTCACCTGGTGGAGTCCCTGTTCGGGCGCCAACTGAAGGAAGTGGCCCAACTAGGGTCTTCCGGGTCACTCTCGACCTCCTCTTGCCTTCCAAGAAATGAAGAGTCGATGACGCAGTAGAGAATGCAATCAAACTGGTTTATTCACAAAGTACACTGCAGTGGAGTCCAGTCTGACCAGCCCAGTAAGATGGCTGTCGAGGGACTGACTTTCCCCAGCATAAAGGTAACAATTATACATTTCTACAACTGGGCAGTGACACGCCCGCTCTGTAACTTTGCACAGGGAGACAGCTTAAACAAAGGGGCACACAAAGATGAGCTAAGAGTCTGAGACCGGGCTCACACTATCTCTCTGGCAAGGTCATACAGTCTGTGCTGGCAGCTGGAATAGTGGGAGCACCCTCTATCTCAGGGAAAGGTATGCGTTAACAAGCAACTTTCTCATGCTTCAGTGAGGCCTAACCTTGGAGATGCAAATGCATCCCAGCAGCTTTCTGCTGAGACAAGCAACATGAGACAAAAGCTTAGTTTCAATCATAGGGCGAAATGGAGGCTGCATGAGAGAAAATGGCGGCACAGATGCCAACCTAACATACATAACATCTATACTTATTAATTGCGTGCGCATACAACATGAATTAAAATAAAATAGCTACATAAATGCTAACATAATATCAAGTATAATACGAACAATATGGCAGTGAGGCATTTCAGTTCTAACAACAGGTTGCCACCATTTTTCAGACTGTCTCAGGCGCATACTGCAAGGCTCTGCCACTCTTGTGAAGACACCGGAATTGTGATGTTAGGATGTCAAATGTGCACTCATTGACTGACCTGGTGCGTCTATGTGCCCTGTTGTACTGCCTTTCAGGTGCGTTGTTCGGAGACAGGTACGTGTGAGGATCCATGGACGCAGGGCATACGCACTGTCATCTGGGGGGGAGATTTATGATGGTGAAACAACATGCAGACAGACATTAACATGCAAAAATATTTCACTGTGGGCATGAAGATTCAGTACCTAGTAGGTATCCTTCATCAAAGTCACCTCTTTCTAATTTCTGGTATATGCCACTGTGTCTGAAGATGTATGAGTCATGGGTGCTTCCAGGATATTTGGCAACAATGTCTGTGATGATGTTGTTTGCGTCACAGACAACTTGGATGTTGAGGGAATGTGTACTTTTCCTATTATGGAATATGTATTCTATGCATGGGGGGACATATGGGCACATGGGTCCCATCTATGCACCCTATAACCTGTGGAAACCTTGCTATTCTATAAAATTGCAGTTTTGTATTTTCAAGTTCCTCATAATTCCTGGACAGGTAGATGTGTTGATGGATGTGGTGTAGCATGGCATCTAGGAAATTGTGTAAGAAACGCGAAAGCGCACTCTGCAACACACCTCCAGCTACTGCAATGACATCTTGGAAGCTACCAATGGCCAATAGGTGGAGGTAGCACAACACCTGCACATGTGTGGGGATTGCATTGCTGCGCATGGTTCTGCTTTCCACTTGTGGCTTCAAGGTGTCTATGAGGTCTAGGATGACAGTGCTACTCAGCCTGTACTTGTCATAAATCTCTTCCTCTGTCTTCTCAAACAATGTCAGCCTGACTCTGAAAATCCTCTCCTGTCTCCGCCTCCTCTGCTGAGCAGCCAGTATCCGCATCCTCCTCGCTATCACGTACAGGGCAGCCATTGTGGAAAGATTTCAGATGCATTCGGGGCCATTTTTTATAGGTTGGGCCTGTTTACCACCTGGTTCTGATTAGTGGTAAACTGCGTGCGCAAATGGGCCAATTTGCAAATTTTTCGCTATTTGCAAATGGTCTGTACATTGTAATTTGCGACTCGCAAATTGCGAGTCGCTATTTTCAGAATGCAAACACCGGCCGCATTTTTTGCGAGTAGGTATTCGTTCGCATCGCAATTTTGAAATTTGCAAGTGCCTTTCATACATTGCGCATGACCATTTTTGCATGCGACCGATTTTGCAATCGCAAAATGGTTGTACATCTGGCCCTTGGTCTCATAGCCTTCCAGGAAGAAGGTGTTCTTTACCTCCCACGTTTCCTGGAGGCAAATTATTTGATAGAAGTTAACAAACTGCTGCCAATTAGGTTCAGTGAACTAGCAGAAAGTCCTGCGATGTTCTAAGACAAAAGGTTCCAACACTTAAAAGGCTTTGGGGGACCTCTAAAAGTAAAGGGGAAGCAAAAGGTGGGGGAGAGAGCCCTTTGAAGGCAGTCAGTCATGTAACTCCTGGCTGCTCCGAGGGGTAAACCTATTTGATGTACTCAAAATAGGAGACTGCCGATGATCCAGGTGATTACAGCCAGAAAAGCCCTCCTCCTGTACTGACTGAGACTGGAGGGGACAATGAACCCTTTCAGGCTTATAAAACAAACCCAGAGGAAGGGTGGCTATACTAGATGAATCAGTTACCCTCCTAAGAGATAAAGCAGAAAAAACATGAGCCACAGTCGAGGGGTTATTAAAATGTACCACACACAATCCCCTTGGTGTCCCTACCCACCCAACTGACTCTCCGGGCCATTATGATGGACTCAGATAGCCCCTACCAATATGGGAGTGCAAACTAAACCAGTGTACCACCTTGTTTTTTAGTTCCTGATAGGACTCTGGGTTGGTTCAGGGTGGAATATTC
Organism: Calotriton arnoldi; assembly: GCA_963921515.1. Lineage (NCBI taxonomy): Eukaryota > Metazoa > Chordata > Amphibia > Caudata > Salamandridae > Calotriton > Calotriton arnoldi. The sequence continues at coordinate 357,090 of CAWUFW010014947.1, forward strand.
CCTAGGACCATTACATAGGGATTCGCCTCCGGGGGCAGATTGTGTACAGCCCCAGAGTTGAAAAAGGGAGGGGGCACAGGGGCTCCTAGACTGGCCCTCTTGCCTAAGGTGGCTTAGATTAAAGGGGCCTCCGGGGGCTCCTCATTGGAGCTCAGGGGTTAGGCGCACTCAGAGAGGTACTTGTTACAGCTGGAGGCCTAACAGTCTGGGAGTGGGTGAGGAGGGGGAACAGAGTTAACATGATTTACCAAAGCAGAGACTTGTGATTCAATATGGGTGAGCCTAGACATGAGTGGATCTAGTTTTCCTTTATTATTACCTTGAACTCAGATAAGAGGTCCCTAAAATGAAGGTGACTAACCTCAAGGGAAGAAAATATTTGGTCAGTTTGTGCTGCCATATTGACCTGCCAGCTACATTGGACACTACACTGAGGTGCGGTGGGCCCCCACCTCTTCCATTTGCATCTGGGGCTCACCAAGAGAGATATGGAAATAGTGCTCTGAATATGATTATCCTCACTCTCCTCATGGCCTCTGCCCTGGCATCTCATATTGATTCTCTCAGCAAGCTAGACTGCGGAGGGGCCAAACTGCAAGAGGGTGACCAGGAGGAGGGTGTGGGGGCTTTCCCTTGACAGGGAGAGCCTTCTTTCCACCAATTCTATTTCTTTCAAGGCCACCACCCGATTTAAAAAACCCTCAATGGTGGAAACATGAGGGGCGATCATCGGGGTGGCGCCTAGGGGGATGGTACCTTCTTTTTACCCATGTTTGTAAACCCTTTGATCGCCCCTCAAAGCTTCTACTCTGCCCAACTCCTGGAAAAATATTATGCCCTCAAGGCCCGAGGCAAACAACAAACCTCAAACACAGGGGTGTTTGAGGTTTGTTGTTATCCTAACAGCCCCTAGGATAGATCCTTCACAAGGCATAGCCAAAACAGTCTCAAAGAGAGTCCAACTACACGGGGCAGAGATAATGGCTTACTCCATAAGCCACCAACCAGGTCCAAGGTGGGGGAAGAGCAGCATCCCTCAGGGTCAGGACCCCCTGTAAGATTTCAATATTGGCAAGTCTGTGGTCTGTCCCAGAGGGCAAACACCCTTTACCTACAAAACGAGCCAAGGGGGATGGCCTCGCCCCACCTATACCTGGCGCTGACGGGCGTGGGACGGGCCTGCCTTAGGCACGGCCTGCGCGTTTCCCATACTGTGGGGAAGACTGGTGCACTTTAAGCGCCACAAGGCATGTTGTAATGTGAATGTGGCGGCTCCTGCCGCAATGATAGCTGGGGCCTGTAGTCACACTGGGCCAGGCAGAATCTCCCCCAAACGCTACTGCGCTGCCGGGAAGACCGGTGCACTTTATGCCCCATGAGGCATGCTGGAAATGTGGGCATATGACACACAATTGATGGACAGAATGCAGAACAAATCAAAACATTCACCTCCAGTCAAGAGATCTGGGTTAAATCCATCATTCATTTGCTCACCATGCCACCCCAGTTTAGACCTGGCCATATGCAAATCAGTCTTGACCCTGTGCCTCATGGGAACAGTCCAGCCCGAATTGCCAAGCCAGGTCCTCCCTGGACCAGAACCAAGCATCCTAGGACCGGTTTTGGGGTTTCACCCATCATCAGCCAGGAGAGCTTGAATCCAGTGGCACAGTGAGCCCGGGACCCACGTCTGGGCATACCCGGCGCACTTAGGGCGAGAAAGCAAAAGTGACACTATTGATGGACGGAATGCAGAGCAAATCAAAACATTCACCCCAGTCAAGAGATCTGGGTTAAATCCATCATTCTTTTGCTCACCATGCCAGCCCAGTTTAGACCTGGCCATATGCAAATCAGTCTTGACCCTGTGCCTCATGGGAACAGTCCAGCCCGAACTGCGAAGCCAGGTCCTCCCTGGACCGGAAACAAGCATCCTAGGACCGGTTTCGGGGTTTCACCCCTCATCAGCCAGGATAGCTTGAATCCAGTGGCACAGTGGGCCCGGGACCCACGTCTGGGCATACCCAGCACACTTAGGGCGAGAAAGCAAAAGACACACAATGTGGGCATGGCGGCTCCTGTCACAATGACAACTGGGGCCTGTAGTCACACTGGGCCAGGCAAAATCTCCCCCAAAGGCTCCTGCGCTGCAGGGAAGACCAGTGCTGGAAATGTGGGCATGGTGGGTCCTGCTGCTATGACAGCCGGGGCCCATAGTCACACTAGGCCAGCCAGAATCGCCCCCAAAGGCTCCCATCATTACCACACAACCGCTTTAATTCGTCTTTCAATGACTCACGTAAGGCAAACAGAACATTCCTCACATTGTGTACCTTTGGCACTGCATCTCGTTTTAGCACAATTTTATGCTCAAATCTTTTCAAGCAACCAAGCTTCTCAGCAAATAAAGCTGGAAACCAAGAACTCCACACATTCACACTTCCTAGTGCTGTAAGCAAAATCTGATCAGGGTGGTTGGGATTTAGTACCATGCCCAAAGCTCTCTGTGTCATTCCAACAAAATTCGACCTTTTTCTACAACATAAACTTTGCCAGTAGCCGAACTTCCTTGATATTCCAGATCTTCCATGAAATATCCCTTCACAGGCAATTTGTTTCCACTGTAACCCTCTGGCTCCACATCCATTAGACAAAGTACACACTTATCTACCTCCTGCCAGATATTTTTATCAACCAAAGTAAATAGTGAACACGAATCTGCCGACACCTGCACATTGCTGTCGTTCACCCTCAGAGTGCACTTAGGAGGATGGTAAGCTCCACTCACAATGTTACTCTCCTTAGATTACACACCGCACACTACCATCACCTCTACATCATCTTCCTCATCCATGATATGGTCCTGCACATTCTGCAAAACATGAATCTCATTCACCAGATTGGCACTCTGCCTGATATATGAATTTCCCATCATCTTACAAACTCTTGAGAAGTGCTCCATTTTCTTGCACTTGAACCACCTCACTTTTGAAGCTGGACCATTTCTTGCTTCCGAAGTACGTCTTACAGTACCGCACCTAAAGCATACCCTTTTCTTATCTTTTTCCTGTGAGTTTACAGCATTTTTCTCAGGTACAGTATTCACTGTTTTAGGTGAAGATTTGTGTACAGCATTAACATCCGTGCTTTCACTTTGTCCCCCCTTCACCTTGGACTCATTACTATTCAATTCCTTAACATATCGTGAATTATTCTCTGTACGCCTGGCGATCTCAATAGTTTTCCCCAGAGAAGGATCTTTCAAGTCTAACAACTTTTCTTGTATTTTTGTATTATTTGTTCTATTTATTAACTGATCCCTTATAATCTCATCACGCAAATCTTGAAACTTACATGATATGGCCAACCTTCATAACACCGCCACATACTGTTCAACAGTTTCACCCTGCACTTGAGCTCGTGAAAAGAACTTGTGTCTTTCCACCACGATACTACTTTTTTTCCATAATTCTCTTCTAATGCTTTCAACACACTTGCATGGTCATCCCATCTTCCTCATCCACACCTGAACCTACATCCACATTGTTATTCTCACTCACCAGTACAGGTATAGGTAATGTTTTAAGTACTTTTCTCCCTTCCACACCTAGTCTATACTTTAAGACAGTGACAAAGACACCCCCTCCAATGGTCTCCAAATATGTATCAAAAGCATCCCTCCAATCCTCCTAGGCTTGGAGACCCTAGCTCTCATAAAAACATTGGAGGTGCTGGTATGAATTGTGCTGCCATGATACAACATTGACTTCCGCAGTGCAAGCACCAAAGAGATTGGTAAAATGCACTCTGCTAGACACTATTGAAAGCAATCTCTTTACCCAGTACAATCTATTCCCTCAACCATCTAAAACTCCATTTTGTGAAAATAAATACAATACCAGAAAATATGCAATGTACCATGTACATATAAAGACTATGGAAACACACAGCACTGTACTGCTATGGTTTGGGCAAATACACATGTGAATATTGCATCAGACAAAGTACCTGTTGTTTACTTAACAAACAATAATAATGAAATGCAGCCGTATACCTTTGATTCAAAGAATTAGGAAAATTACATCAGACACAACTGCATGCATTTAACAAGCATTGGAAATGCAATCGGTCTCGCATTTGTTTGAGTTGGAGCTATTGGCATTGCAAATGGCAATGCATTTTACTTATGTGTTATGGAGTGTATGTTATGTGGTGTGTAGTGGAACTATATGGGTTGGATTAGTTAGTGGTGTAATTGTGTGGTGTGGAGTGGATTTGTGTAATGGCATTATGTGGCATGGTGTGCTGTAGAAATATATGGTTAGCAATTATGTGGCATTCGGTGTAGTGGCAATATGTGGAGTAGGATTGTGTGTTGTGGAGTGGTAAGTAGTTCAGTTTAATTATGTGTTGTGCTGTTGAATTTTGCAGCACGATGTGGAATGTGTGGTGTGGATTGGATGTATGTGGTGTGTTGTGTAATTGTGTTGTTGAGGTGTATTATGAGATTTGGTGTTAAATTACGTGGTGTGGATTGGAAATGTGTGGAGCTGAATTGTGTGGCATGGAACTGTGTGTGTATTGCTTTGCATTTTTGGTGACAGAAAAGAACAAATAGGTTGGAGCTAAGCATCAGGTCTGTGTGTTTGAAAAAAAGAAAAGAGTAGGAGCTATTGCAATGTAAATGTCTCTTACCTATGTTTTATGGAGTGAAGTGGATGTATGTGGTGTGTACCAATTATGTGGGTTGGATTGGACTTGTTAGTTGTGAAACCGTGTGGTGTGGATTTGAGTAGTGGAATTAAGTGGTATGGTGAGCAGTTGTATTATGTGGATAGTAATTATGTTTTTTTGAGTGTATTGAAATTATGTGGAGTGGGACTGTGTGTAATGGAGTGTAAGTATGTGGAATGGTATTGTGTGTTGTGAAGTGATATGTAGTGGAGTTTAAAGAAGACATTATGTACAATTGAATGACTCTATTAAAAAAAGAATTAACAAAAAATGTCTTCTAGTTTTTTTGTCTTTGCAATGATGGCAACCTCTTCCTGCCTGTTGTAATGCTTGTTTATTATAGCTTTTTTGTTGTTATGAATGGAGGGACATGAACAATAGGAGGGTGGAGATTGAGAAATAGTACCTGAATTACAACACTAGCAGTGGACGGGCACTAGGAGAGAATCAACAGATGCCAGATTTCGAGGGCACCCTGAGGTGGTGCTTAGTAATGCTGAAGTGGGGCTGAGGTGGTGGTGTGCTGGTGCAGATGTGATGCTGAATGATACTCAGGTGGTGCTGAGTGATGCTGAGGTAGTGTGTGCTGGTGTTGAGGTGATACTGAGTGTTACTGAGGTGGTGCTGAGGTGGTGCTGAGTGATGCGGAGGTGGCGCTGAGTGACGCTGTGGTGCTGAGTTATGCTGAGGTGGTGCTGAGTGATGCTGAGTTGAGATGATGCTCTGCTGATGCTGGTGGTGCACTGATGCGGAAATGGTGCTGTGCTGATGTTTACGTTGTGATGCGTTGGTGCTGAGGTGGTGCTGCGCTGATGCTGAGTTGGTGGTGAACTGATGAGGAGTTGATGCTGAGGTGATGATGAGATGGTGCTGAGTGATGATGAGGTGCTGGTTCATACGAATGTGGTGGTGGTGGTGCTGCACTGGTGCTCAGATGGTGCTGTGCTGAGGGGATGCTGCACTGATCTTGAAGTGGTGCGGTATTGGTGCTGAGTTGCTTCTGAGGTGGGGCTGCTTTGGTGGTGAGGTGGTGATGTGCTAGTGGTGGTGCACTGACGCGGAGATGGTGCTGTGCTAATGCTGAGGTGGTGCTGCGCTGGTACTGAGGTGGTGCTGAGTCATGCTGAGGTGGACCTGAGTCATGCTGTGGGTGTGCTGCTGCACTGGTGCTCAGTTGGTGCTAAGGGATGCTGATGTGGTGTTGTACTGAGGTGGTGGTTCACTGATGTGGCTATGGTGCTGTGCTAATGCGGAGGTGGTGATGCGCTGGTGCTGAGGTGGTGCTGTGCCAATGCCGAGTTGGTGGTGCACTAATGAAGAGGTGGTGCTGTGTTGATGCTGAGGTGGTGCTAAGTGATGCTGAGGTGGTGCTGAGTGATGTTGAGTGGTATTGAGTTGGTAATGTGTTGAGGTGATGCTGTGCTGATGCGGAGGTGGTGCTGTGCTAATGCTTAAGTGACGCTGCATGGGTCCTGAGTTGCTGCTGAGGTGGGGCTACGCTGGTGGTTGTATACTGATGCGGAGATTGTGCTGTGCTAATGCTGACATGATGCTGTGCTGATGTTGATGTGGTGCTGCACTGGTGCATTTTTGGTGACAGAAAAGAACAAATAGGTTGGAGCTAAGCATCAGGTCTGTGTGTTTGAAAAAAAGAAAAGAGTAGGAGCTATTGCAATGTAAATGTCTCTTACCTATGTTTTATGGAGTGAAGTGGATGTATGTGGTGTGTACCAATTATGTGGGTTGGATTGGACTTGTTAGTTGTGAAACCGTGTGGTGTGGATTTGTGTAGTGGAATTAAGTGGTATGGTGAGCAGTTGTATTATGTGGATAGTAATTATGTTTTTTTGAGTGTATTGGAATTATGTGGAGTGGGACTGTGTGTAATGGAGTGTAAGTATGTGGAATGGTATTGTATGTTGCATGGGTCCTGAGTTGCTGCTGAGGTGGGGCTACGCTGGTGGTGGTATACTGATGCGGAGATTGTGCTGTGCTAATGCTGACATGATGCTGTGCTGATGTTGATGTGGTGCTGCACTGGTGCTGAGTTGGTGGTGCACTGAGGAGGTAGTGCTGTGCTGATGCAGAGGTGGTTCAGCACTTGTGCTGAGGTGGTCCTGCACTGATGTGGAGGCAGTGCTGGGCTGATGCTGAAATGGGGCTGTGCTGATGCTGAGGTGGTGGTGTTCAGGTGGTGCTGTGCTAATGCGAAGATGGTGCTGCGTTGGTGCTGCACTGATGCTATTGTGTTGCTGCACTGATGCTGATTTTGTGCGGCTTGGTGCTGCACTGGTGGTGGCTCACTGATGAGGAGGTGGTACTGTGCTGATGCTGAGGTGGTGCACTGGTTCTGAGGTGGTGCTGAGCTGGTGCTGAGGTGGTGCTGAGTGATGTTGAGTTGGTGCTGTGCTGAGGTGGTGGTGGTGGCCTGATGCTGAAGTGGTGCTGCGTTGGTGCTGGGTTGCTGCTGAGGTAGAGCTGCATTGGTGGAGGTGCACTGATTCTGAGATAGTGCTGTGCTAAAGCTAAGATGGTGCTGCGCTGGTGCGGCACTGATGCTGAGGTGGTGCTGGGGTGATGTTGAGGTAAGGCTGAGTGGTGCGGATTCCTTCATCACCACCACCCTTTAACAGTGTCCCTTAAGGCTCCATAACCACTAACGTTCAGATGCATTTAATTAGTCATAAAGCGCCACTCATACCAGCGTAGGGTGTCAAAGCATCACACACAAATTACACAGAGACAATCAATCATACGTGTATAAATTAGCGTAAAGGAAATGTTACATAAGACAGAGGACTACAGGGTGTAGGAGTCACAAGTCATGCATATTGGTAGGCAGCATTGCTAAAGAGTGCTTGGGCCCCAGAAGCACAAACTCAGAATTGAAAACGGAATACCATAGTTGGGGGTGTTCTTAAATAAAAACAATCGATTTCTACCCAGATGAACCCTTTTTGCAACATTAATATCTGCTCTAATCTATACTTTGCAGTGCTTGCAGTTCTTTGATGACAGTTCTAAATTCACTGTTCTATGTTAGGATTTTAACTTATAAGCTGCAAGTAACATAAAAGCAGTAACCCACTGACCTATTTACATTTTATGCACTTTGTGTTCTGCATGGTACACTTTCTTTGCAGTCAGCATATTAACCCTCTGCTACCTTGCAATGAGTCAAAACTTCTTCCACTAGACAACTCCATCTCTCCAGCAAGAACATTAATCACTGGAGTTATCTTGACATTTTTATTGTCTGGAATTGCTTGAGGCCAGGAATGTGTCAGGGAGTGCTTTTAAAAGCAAAATAAACTCGGAAACACGGCCCCTCTGCTCTAAAGTCAGTATCCAGTGCGATCACACTGCCCTTGTGCCAGCCCTGCGTTCTTGTTCTGCATTTATTTAATGTACTTCATTCAAATGCACATTTACAGGAGACATTCTTCCAGAAAGAAACATTTTGGCCTCAGCGCTAAACCGAGAGGAAGACTTCCAACCCCTCAGCCAGCAGCCAAGCACAGGTCCTGGAGGGGAGGAAAGAACACAAGCAGCATGCATATTAAAGTATCATTTGAAGCATTGATTTAATGGAACTGAAACAATGGCTGTTTTTAAGTAGTGGTTTAACTATATTTTTACATGATTTAGAGCTGCAGTAGCTAGATGGCATGCTGTTGCAGTGTTTTTGTGCCTGTTTCTGGAGGAAATTAAAGGAGGCAGACTTAGCCTTAAAACCACAATAATTAATTGCTTGCATTCCAAGCCAGCCAGTGAGTTGTCTTCAGGAAGAATACAAAAGAATGCCAGCCACATGTAAGGAACTGGGAGGGTTAATGCTGCAGTTAATGCTGCAATAAAATGTAAGCAGCTACGGGTTCAAGCAGCCACAGTGTAACACGAGGTTGAAAACATAATAAAATAGTCCCCCCACAAGCAGATCAACAGAACAAAGCATAATGATATTGTCCCTGCTCCTTGGAGGAAAAAAGGAGGGGCAAAGAGGCAGGACTGGCCACTAGCAAGCAAGAATTTTCAAAGGACATTGAAACAAACAAATGAGAAGCAAGGGATGGCATTTGGCCCACAGAGATATATATATATTAAAGTATACAAGAGGTCGTACGCTTACGCTCGACCTAAAAATGACCAGAACAGTACATTGCAGCAGCTCTTCAACAAATCTGGCACATCTATCCGCTGCAACCAGCAACCCTAACAGTGCTCCTAAATGCATCACAGTCTTTAGTTCTTGCTGAAAACACGGGGCGCACTAGACATGTAGAAGCCATGCCAGCTTCCAAGCCCACCAGCTGAGGCTCAATCCTGCCCCTGATCGCTGGCACGCCCCACACACAACTTGAGGAAAACTAAAAGAAACACGGAACTTGAATATGTCCCACACCTTATCCATCAGAATCTAAATATGGCCCCCGGAGCTTGATTATGCCTCCGATCTTTGTCAGCAGATGCCTGGCTTGACCTCCGAATGCTGGTGCACCTTCAGGTAAGTTCATATGGGCACCACTTCAAACACACACGGAGCTCAATGCAGCTCAATTATAGCCCAATCCTAGACCAGCAGAGACCCAATGTGGCCCCAGGTTGCTGGTGCACCTTCTCACACAAAATAGATGAATTTGTAATCCACAAGCGCCACCTAACCCATACTCTTTCACCACACACACTGCGCATCACGAAGATGTCGTGTGCAATTGCCACAATGCTTACAATTGAAAGGAAGCCTCGAGCACAACTTTCAATCTGCCACACAGGATTGTTACCTCACATGGAGGAGGGCCGGTCCTAGAATTTGTGGGGCCACGGGCAGAATAAGAACATGCGTGGCCCCTCTAACTTGCATATGATGTAATATCACAGGAAGGGTTGAAAAAGCTTTGCAAGAAGCTACTTATTTAGTGTGGATATCTGTAAAATGGCTAACAATACAAATAAAAGCCCTAATAAAATAAGTACAAATATTTTAAAGCTCTGTTATGTGGAAATACAATATATTATGATCAAATTGGATGGAAAAGCTAGGAATAGGTCTCTCTAAAATGATATTTTTACTGTGATGCAGTAATTGTTTCCAGAATAGCACATGATTAAAAGTCCAAGACAGATTGCCCAGAGCTATACAACGGGACTTCGGGTGACTTGCCAGCCCTCCTCTTATGCCAGTGAAGTTGGACAATAAGGCATGTGGTTATCAGCAGTCATGGGGAGATCAACGCAAAGGGATACATGCTGGTCTGGGTGAGTGACCTGCAAGTGCTGCAGCAAACAACAGGAAGCACAGATTGCAGAAGATAAGAGGACAAGACGGCATGGATGAAATAGTTGGATGTGTAATATATTGCCAGGCAGGAGCACCAAAGTCTGGAACTCAAAAGCACACTGAGTGCCTAAATACAGCAATTGCTCTCAAACTCAATTTTTAAGTGATACAAACAGCTGAAGTAACTTAAAGATATAAAGAGGAGATGGCTAAAAGGGACTACAATTTGTAGCCAGGAATAAAACTGCTGAGAGTTACACTGGGTGCCTGTCACTCAATAGACAAGTAGTAAACTAAAGCAATAAAACAAGAGGAACTTATTACAGCAGACTCAGTTCTGTTTTCCTTTATTAGTAAATGAAATCTAGCAACATGGAATAGTTAGTTTGGGGGAGGTGGTGCTTGACTTTCAAAATAAAGCTATAAACCTAGAGATTTGCGTTTTAAAAATGTTAAGTCACATGTCCCTGATATCTGAGAAGACACTTCCCAAATTGTGAAGGTTTAAGACCCATGTCGCTCGACTCATATTTAGCCTAGGCAGTAATAACCAAATCGCTCCTGCCCTCAGGTAAATCCACTGGATGTTGATTAAAAAGATAATTCAACGCAAGACCCTTGCAAGGTCATTTCCATCATCCACAAGCTACTTCTGTCACGCCCCAGGCTACCTAACCAAATACATTTTGTCTTCAAACCTCCAACACATGGTTTGCCTCCTTGTAGGTACTGGCCCCCTACTCACATTGGCTCAATGACTGGCTAATCGCTCCATGTGCATTGATATACTTTATGGAATGACCCCCCCTTTCCTTAGTCAGACCCATACCGCAGCCCCTTCCTCCCGTACACTCCACTTTCTTTTCGCCTCCCAAGCAAGGCCAATTTTAACTGTGCTGCTTATAAGCAGCAATTTCCCTAGGCCTCGCTGTCACTTCCTAAGGTTTGGGATAATCTCCTGGAATAAGCCTTGACTACTCACTATTGCCAGCTTTTGAGAGACAATTATCGAAAATGAATAACTCTTACTGAAATAAAATGAAATAGTCTTAAGTTCTTCAACAGTAATCGTAAACAACAGTTTCCACCACAGATGCTGACAGTTAACCATTTCAACAAACTTTATTTCGGTCATAAAAGGCCATAAAAAGTAAAAATTCATATACAAGTATAACATTAATAGACAAATCTTAACAATTCATTGAAGGCATATTACATAGTACATCCAAAAGAGATTTTTTTAGTTTTTTTGTTTGTCCAATATCTTTGCACCGGTTAAAAAGAAGAATGATTAAAACCAGATAAAAGATGTTAAAATTTTGAGACTAAAAACGACAGGACTGCGGACAGCATTTTTTTACCATTGCAGAGATGAGCTAAAAAAGGCCCTACGCCTGTACCACATAGAATTAAGAAAACGGGACACGGCAAATACTATAGGGGGATGTGTATTAGATCTTAAAATTCTAAACGCCTCTAAACACTGCGTACAGCCCATGTTTCTACATAATGGTATGAGCCAACGCCGTCTGGCAGATTTATAGCCAGGGCAGAAGAAGAGAATATGTATGTCGGTCTCATCAGGGCTGTTGCAAGCAGGAGAACCAACAGAAGGATCTTTTGACCATTTGTTCGTGAAAGCATTAACCGGGAGAGTCCCTGTTCTGAACTGGATATACAGCTTCCTTGCCATGGGGGGCTGTATATCGTCCAGAAAAGACTTAAAGAGATACTCAGTTTTTATGTTAAAAAATTCAGCCGTTAAATGGCCGAGTTTGGTGTTCGCCTGCAAGTCGACTAGTTTGAGTGCTCTATAAGCTCTAACAAGTTGTAGTCTAGATATTGTTGGGGACACTTCCTCGGGATTAGTCCACAAGTTGGACATACCTATTCTGGCACAAGTTTCTTTGATGTACTTAAACCATGGCAATTTTCCCACCCCGGTAGTCCCAGGACCCCCTTGAGTTCAGTTTGGTAGGATACTAGTTCAGGGGTCGCCCACAGTCTGCGCCAGTAGGTCAGTGGTCTTAGTCCAATCTCTTCTACAATGGGTTTGATTCCTAAATCCAGGCGCAGAGGGATGAGGGGAGTGCTAGACGGTAACCCCAAAAGCTTTCTCATAAATTGGTTTTCTATTTTGGCCAGTCCGCCAGAGGGGCGGTGACCCCATAGTTCTGCCCCGTACATTGCAGCACTCCTTACTTGCACTTTATAGATTTCGGCAACAGGGCCTGGCGGTTTATATAAGGAATTCCTAAATGATTTGGAGATTCCCCCCACCAGCTGCGCTAGCCTCAAGCCTGCCTTATCTAGTTGTGGACCCCATTCAAGCGTTTCGGACAACGTAACGCCAAGGTAATCGAAGACGGTCACCCTCTCTAAGAGGGTGCCATTTAGGGAGGGGTTTGGGCGAGATGTTTTGGCTGGATTGAAAACCATAAATTTGGTCTTGGTTGTATTGATCTCTAGCCCTCGATTTTTACAAAATAGAGAAAAGCTATCTAGGATCCTTTGGATGCCCATAGGAGACTTGGACAACAGCAATGTGTCGTCCGCGAACATCATTGCTGGCACCCTGCCATGCACCAGCTTCGGGGCATCATTGTCCGCTACCTCGTTTAATTGGGCCACCAGAGCATTGATAAAAAGACAAAACAGGGTGGGGGCCAGCACACACCCCTGTCTCACTCCTCTGTTAACTGGGAAGCGGGGGTCAGTTCTCTGGATTTCCCATACCTAACTTGGGCAAAGTTACCTGTGTGCAATCGCATGAACAGTGACAACAGGTAGGGCGGAATGTCCAGCTGCTCAAGAACCTCCCACAGTTTGGCTCGGGGGACCAGATCAAAGGCCGATTTGAGGTCAACGAATATCAAATAGAGGCTGCCACCCTCTATTGACACCGTCTTCCAGTATAGAAGTTGGAGCCTGAAGAGCTGGTCAATGGTGGAGGTGTTCTTCCTAAACCCAGCCTGGTACGCACTCAGGACAGTTAACCAACTGTTGCCCCTGACCCAAAGAAAGGGACTCACAGTGTAATTCTGACTTTTTCCTATTACAAATAATTATTGGGGCATCTTAAAAATGTGCAAGTGCAGTAAGAAAGCACGTTCAAAGGACCCCTAACAGGATGGGCAATTCATTGGAGTAGCAAACACTACCAATAGATGTGGCAGAGTGGTAAAGCTTGGCCATGAAACCAGGAGTTTATACACATAATCCCGGCTTTACCACTTTACCCAAATACACTAGAAATAAAGAATGTACTACAAATGTGAAAATGACCAACCACATGGTGTAATTTCAATGGGATGGGCAGTTTCTCGGCCTTGCCACCAGAATCACGGTCACTCCAGTTGTGGTCCAGGAGACATGTTTCGGAATCTCACCTTCCCATGTGGCCAAATTGTGTGCTGTTTGGCAAACACTTTTTGATATGATTTTTCTACTCCTATTTTGTAACAAGAACGGGCATCTTTATAACAATCTAAAAGCTAGTAAGTGTATGGTGTTAAAAAAGAAAACATGGGCTGCATAATTCTTTCGGGTTTCAATGGGTCCCAATCTCATAATCTATTCAAGAAAAAAATGCAATAGGGCAATGAAGTTAGAGCCTTTGGAGCATGCAGTACTGCATTGCAGTCTTGAGTCTTCTTTTTTCATTCTTTATTTAACTTTTTACAGAAACAGAAAAACATGCAGGATGTCCGACCAGTGTTCACAATTGTATACAATCAACCGAAATTGGACAAGGAGTCAACACAACGTGCATCCCAAAGTCAAGCAGAGCAAGAACTACACTCAAAATGTGCATCTAATCAGGTACAGATACTGTGAGTAATAAACAATAAACAACAAGCTCTGAACAGTAAACAATGAACAGTAGGCCATTCCCTCCCCACTTCTGCAGCATCCCTTTGGTTCAGCAGGGGTAGCACATGACACCCCTCACACCACCAAGCCACTAATGTAAGCACACCAGACCCCAATTACCCTTTTCCTTGCATTCTCCCCTATGGTCATAATAGCTAAGGTTGTATGAGACCCAGCCTCCACCACCAAGGAGGTCAACCAGACCCTGCTTCTCACCTCTATGTTTCAACTAAGCCCTGGCTGAGGCAAGAGTTCCCAGATTTGATCGTAAAACTCCATCTGGTCATTCATCCTTTAGATGATTATTATACGTACAGCTATTTTGGACATCTCCAACAAACAGAGTATCTTATCTGGGGCCATTGGCTTCCTCCAAAACGTCAGGATGCATAACTTCACAGTTGCAAAGCACGTTGCCAACCACCTTTTCCTGTGTTTAGAAGGACCCACACTCTCCAACATGTTATGAAGCTAAGCCAGATTAATTGAGGGGACTAGTGTAATGTTGTCCAGTTCTGCAAGCACAGTCCACACCTCATTCCAAATGTGCACCAGCCTAGGGCAACTGCACAATATGTGGGCCACGTTGTAGCCATTTCCCCCCACATCTCCAGCAGAGAGCATGTGGCAACATGTGTAGTTTAGTAGGGTACCAATATAAATTATGGAGGAGTTTAAAATATAAAATCGTCAGTGTGGATTCCCATCGCAATGAGTCATGAGATGGTATCAGTGCAGACCAGGCCTCTCAGGAATATACATGGCTCACCATGCACTGCCAGAGCTGTTTGGAGTCTGCAAGAGTCAGCTGAGAGTACAGATAGTCTATAAGGAGTCCATAGATACCCTGATAGAACCACCTGGATAGAACCCCATGTGTCTAGGCTGGAATGGATCAGGGAGGCAGCGGGTACTGGGGGGTCTCAGCTGAAGCACTCCCTAGACAGTGCCCCATCCAAGTATGGTTCAATAACTGTGGTGGCCCTCTGCCATATTTGGTGCTCAGTTCTGGGAAAGATGCAATATTGTTCCTGGAAAATAGTTGATCAATACTCTGTATTTCTATTTCTTCCCAGTCTCGCCACTTTACCGTCCTGCCACCCATGACTAAAACCGTATTGCACCAAAGGGGGTCAGTGTGAAGAAGAGCATGAATGTTTCTATATCAGGTATGCATGCTTAAATGCATATAAGGTATTAAGTCCTTTTGCCCCAGCAAATAAGCCTTGATCATAGCTTTTCTCATTGGAGAGCCCTTAATGTTGGGTAAACAACGAGCCAACTGGGACAAGTGGTGTGCCAGGTAATAGGTGCCTATGTGCCGCTTTTGTAATCCTCTGGCTTCGTTATGCGCAGAGAGTTTCGACATCCTAAGTCTAGGCCTATCCTGACCCCACACAAAAAACGTAATCTCCAAATCTATTCTATTCTATGTAACAGAGTATGCAGTATTGAGATGGGTAACATGCCTATAACATAGTATCAACGGTGAGCTGTAACCATTTTAATGGCCTGTACCCATAGCAATAATTGAAATTGTGCCAATTCTCAAAATCCCATTTGGACTTAGGTATGAGGAACAATATATTGCCCTCCACCATGTATGATAGCCCCTTGTTCAACAGAATACCCAGGTATTTCATCACTTAGGGGACCCATGGCATATTAACGTCCGTCGTCACATCCGACAGCAGCAGTACCATCATATTTCTCTCAATTAACGCTTCACCCTGAAAACACAGAAAAGGTGTCCAGTAGATCCACCAGTGCAATAATGGATGGCTGTGGGTTTAGCAGAGTCTGCATGAAGTAAGAAATGAATAACTCCTATGTTCATAGCGATAGCCGGGACCTGGTGGAAGAACCAGATGGCCATTATGACTGTACCCAGTATTAGGTCGGGAGAGAATGATGCTTCACGCATACATACACAGGGGTCCTTGGTTTCTGGGAACTAGATAGGCTGTCAGCACAAGGCCTGCTTAACCACTGCACCTTGTGGATGGAAGGCGTAGCTGGCCAAAGTCTGTCCCTGTGTTGCCCTATAGGGATGACACTGAGTAATGTTAGGGGGCAGAGGATTACTTGAAGGTATACCACCACATTCAAAGAGGTGGTATAATCAAGAATAACAGCCAAACTATTTACCATCTCTGCACTTTCAGCAGAGCAGAAGCCAAAGATGTGCAGGGTAATGTACATTCTAACATTAGGTTGCCAGAGGAGACTACAACCATATTCCATCAAAGATGTATCCATGTCAGCCTCCCTTCTTGATATGCAGTTTCTCTAAGGCAGCGGATTCTCACGGCAACGGGGGGCCAGCTGTGTCTAAAGCTGCAGAAAAAACGTCCAGGCTGGCCCGGCACTCCCTAGACGACCCAATCACGCAGTCTCAACTCTGGTGTCCAGTTAACACTAACTTAACAGTGTCGGAGCAGATCTACACCAGAGCCTCCACTCTTCATTATCTCAGCCTCACGGCAGGGCAGGTAGCCAGGTCCGTATATGGAGTCTCAATAGAATGGGATGCTGTACATGACAGTATTAGAAAAGGTGGAAGGATCCATCCTCTGTCAATAACGCGGCTGAAGCATCCAACTCCCTTCCATACAATACCTCCTATGCATCCAGGTCTGCTCGCCCGCTAGCCTTACTCCAAGACATTGGGCTGGCACTTTCTCGTGAGGTAGTATGCTTTGTCAGGCGGGCTTACGTTTCCCCGATGGACCTGTGGCATACCCCCACCACTGTTTTCTGAGGTCAGGCAGCAGAGCAGGAGTTTTGATCTTTACATGTTCAATCAGGACATGGGCAGGAAGCTACTGGGAGCTAGATTTTTTAAAATGGTCAAGAGGAGTAAGAGTGCAAAGAGAGCAGGCTGAAATTCTGCAGGCACATCGAGGATGGTTCAAGATCAAAAACCTTTAGAAAGGAAGACATACATCCCAAAACTAAGCCTTTTTTTTAACATGGAAAATATAGAGACAGGGAATTGCAATTGGTGGCAGAAGGCTCGGCAACTATCCTGCGCCGGGAAACTCCTTGGGGTAGCTGTGCGCATTACAAGTTCATTATCATTCATTCGTTCATTCAAGGCTTGATGTATCCAGCAGCACACTAGTTCAAAGACGTTTACCTCTCTTCAGCCTCTTACTTTTTGTTTACTGATTCTGCCTACTTACATCTACCTCTACCCTCCATACTTTACATTTCACCTCACTTCTTGCCCAGCCTATTACCTTCTCTTGCTGGTTTGACCCATCTTACATCCACCTCAATCTACATGCCCATCTCTTAATGTCTCATTTCTCCGCAAGCCTCTTACGTTCTCTCTCTGGTCCTGCCACTCTTTGATCCATCTTTCCCCTCTATGCTCTACCCTTTACCTCTCATCATTCCACCCAGCCTCTCCCCTTCTCTTGCTGGGCCTGCCCTTCTTACATCCACATCTCCGTACCCTCCCTACTCTTCACCTCTCTTTTCTCACCACTTCCCCCCTTCATGCTGTACTCTTATTATTATCTCCTCCCCGGCCTCTAACCATATCTTGTAGATTCTGCCCTTCTTACGTCCATCTCGTCCCTTTCCCCCAGCTTCTTCACATTCTCTTTCTGATTTGGACCCTCTTATATCCACCTCTCTCCTCCACTGCCTACAACTCACCACATCTATCCCTCTCCTTCTTACTTTCTCTCTGATTGCACCCTTCTATATTCGCATCTCACCATTCCCTCTCTCTTCTCTGCTTAAGATTTCCTAATAGTTCTGCATCTCCCATCCATGTATTGCCCATCACCTCTCATCTCTCCGTCCAGACTCTTAACTTTTATTGCTGGTCTGTCGCCTTTACATCCACCTCTCCCCTTTGACTCCCGCAGCCTCTTACCTTGCCTCACTGTTTGTGTCTCTCTTACATCCACCTCTCCCTTCCATGCTCTACACTTCACCTCATGTCTCCTACTGTCTCTTACCTTTCTCACTGATTCTACCCCTATTACATCCACCTCTCACCTCCTTGCTATACACTGCCTATCATCTCCTGCCAGTCTCTAAACTTCTCTCGCTGGTTCTACTTCTTTAACATCTACCTCTTTCCTGCATCTCTCCCCTAGCTTCTTACCTGCTCTTCAAGGTCCTGCCCTCTTATATCCACCCCTTACCATTTCCTCTCTTCACCACTTCAATTCTCCTGATAGTTTACCTCTCCTATCCAAGCATAGCCTTTCACCTTTCATTTTTCCCTCCAGCCTCAATTTTTTTCACTGGTTCTTCCCCCTTTACGTCCACCTCTCCCCTCCATGCTCTACTCTTTATATTTCATCTCTCTGTCACCTCTACCTTCCTTTTGCTGGTTCTGCCGCTCTAGCATCAACCTCTCCCCTACATGTGCTGCTGTTCACTACAGTTCTACCCCTGCCTCTTACCTTGTTTCACCTCTTGTGCAGTGGCGAAACACAGGACCCCTGCAGCCCGATGGACCTGATGGGCCTCCAACACTTCAGGGGGCCCCTGCCCACTAGGCTGCACCAATTCAGCCCAGGGCAAATTACTATCTGTGAGATATGGGCGACTCGGTCCTCCCTCTTAACATTTGCTCAGGCATCATTTTTAGGTCGAGCTTTAGCGGCAGCGCGCATGCGCTGCTCGCCCTGCGAGGCATGCAGTAGTCCAGTATGGGGAGACAAGCTGCTCTCACTCTCCGCCCATATTTTTCATTGGCTTCTGTGTTTGTCCTTCGTCAATTCTGTCTTCTGATTGATAATGAGGCTTGTTAAGTCCCACCTTATTATGCCATGTCGTCATTTGTATCCTTCCGTGGCTACTGGCCCCTTTACTTCAAGTGTTACACTGTACGGACATTTGCAATGCAATAGGTCTTGCGTAAATGCGAGTCCTATTGCATTGCAAATGCTTGTATCGGCTGCTGGTTTTGGTCTAATATGTCGGGCACTTTGACTGTGTTTCCTTAAATAAAAGATCTGACACGGTTGACCATTTTGCTCAGGTCGTTTTGCAACCGAAATAACCTACGTCGTTACCCAAATATACCTGGCATTCCTCCTATAGCGACCCCAGATAGTTTGATTAAATCTCGAACATTTTTGGGTGGCTTGGCGCACGCTTATTTCGTGTTATAAACTGGCTTCCCCGATTTCGTTTTTATGTAGTCTCCCTCGATTGGTGTTGACAGACAATGGTACGAACTATGCTGACCCCCGTGATGAAACTTCCTCACAGCTTATTCCAGCTAATCCCGAACTCGACAAAATCATGAAAAGTGGCCCCCAGTGATGTTTCCCCTGCGCAGATGCACAGGCGCAGCCGTGCCTGCGATGAATCGGACAGGGAGAGAGGCTGTGTGAAGAGAGGGGCTACCATTGTCCCGGGTCCCGTGTGGCGTCCGGAGGGGCATCCAATGGGAAGCCGGCGCGCCGAGGTGATGTCAGCCCCGCAGAAGGCAGCGGGGTTAATGTTATGAAATACGCTGAATGCGCAGGGAGAGGTTGCCCGCTGCAGCCGCTCCACTTGGTTTTTAAGAAGGTTTAAACTGATTCGATGGGGGAGGGGGTGTTTCCATTTGATACTCTGTCGATCTGGTCCCCGTGCTGCCATGTTTTTGTACAACATCATCGCAAGATGGGCGAATGGATATGGTTGAGAGCAGAGCAGGTTTAGTGGAAACTTTTGGGTTGCCTAACTGGGGGCGGGACGTAGTTGCTTTTGGTACTCTGCATCAGGAGGCCTGGGCTTCTTGCAGTCAGATTGGAGTAGCGCATCCATTGGGCATTTCTGGTGCGTGTGAGAAATGGGACGTGTGATTGATTCTGCGCTCTCCGGAGTGGGTGGTCATGCAGTGGTACCGAGATGGTGGGAGTTGTGACGAGCATCAGGTTCGGTGCAGGGAGTGCTGACCTGACCCGATTGTGTCCTAGTGCGCGAGCAGTTCTACTTCAGTGCAGCTCCATTCACTGCGAAGCTACTCCGGCAGCAGATGGCACAGAAAGCAGCCGGGAGAGGCTCTTGAAAGAAATCACATTCGGCTTTACAATATTTTTACAGCTTTCCATTTTCCTGCGTTTCAGTACAGTGCTAGTGGCGCCTAGGCGACTGACTTACTTTTTAGAGTACTGCACATCATTCTTAGCACTTTTTCCCCCTTATTTTTGAGGTAGTTTGGATGTGAACCGTATACTAGGTGGAATGTTCACGAGAGTTGTAAATGGCTTTTTAACATCTCACAAATATTTGAAGCTGTAAGGGGAGGATTTAAAAGGGTAAGCAAGAAGCTGGTCTCCTGCAGAGAAGGCAGCTGAGGCAACAAAAAGCACCCTTATAAATGTTCTCAAACAAGCGGCAGAGCTACTCTCAAGTTGAGGCATTTTCCCTCCCAGCAGAGACGGCTGATGCATCGGGAAAGGTTGTCCTTTTCTCGCGCTTTATATAGAATTTATTTGCGTTGTCTGATGGTTATGCCCAGGAATTGCATCTATTTTGTAGTTAAGAAATATGTATGGAAATACTATTGGCTTCAAAGTAGTGAATTGGAGCAAAGTCTCTTTTCAGCTTAGTTGCATTCCATACAGCACATTCACGCACAACCCTTTGTAACCTATACACAAAATCTTAAAATTGGCCTAGACAGTTGGTTCGGAAGGAAGCTAAAGTCAATATCCTGGACCAACAGCCTGTTCATTAAACAAACTCAACAGAAATTTGACCAGTGTCCCAAATAACAGCCTGTAAAACCGTGGTCCTCACATATTAAAGTTATGCTATAACTTTTTTTTCTGAACTTAAGGCCTTTTGTGCTTTGTGCTTGGTTTGTATGGCATGACTTAAAATTCCATCTGGGAACCAAAGCCGGGCTAATGTCCTTGGTGCACAAGTGTGTAGTTTTAGCCATCTTTAGTTTGTACTATAGATATTCTAGCACTTGCCTCCTTTTCTCCCTGACATAATTGTTTGTCACTACGGTCTAAGCTTTGCCTGAAACGGCTTCCATGTTTGGGTTGATGGCGTCCATTGTGGACCAACAATGGGTATGTTGGTGCATGATGGGAGGTTTGTGGATGTATTGTGTTGCTTATGTTAACATATGATGATGGTGTCATGGCTTTCAATGTTGGTGTGTTGACATATAATGGATGTAACTTTAAGATTTTAGTTGTGTTGGCATGGGATGGTATATGCTGGTGTACTATCTTGGATGTGTGGACATATTTATATGGTTATATTAGCATATGATGGTGTTGTTTTGGCATATGGGGTGTTAATGTATAATGTGTGTGTGAACTCATAACAACTTATCACACCACTGCTGTCCCTTTATCACTTTGAAGCCCCTCTTGGCGCAGCCTTGGCACTGGACCTGCAGTCTTTCTGCATGCCGGTTGGCCCCTCGCCTTTGCAGCCAATCTGTGAGTCACCCTACTCTGACTCTGCTGGCACTCTATGTGCCCCAGACCAACCTGCTTTGCCCCTCCAGCCCATTTATATGCCCCTGCATGCCCTCTGTGTTCCCACCCCTACAGGCCTTCTGTGACATCATCCTCCCATCCTTCTGGGCAAACTATGTGCCACTCTGCACACTACAGTACCTCTGCATGTCACCCACCTGTCCTGACACTGCTCTGTGTGTCTCACCCCCCCTTCAGCCCTTTCTGTTTTGCTTGCATCGCCGGCCTTTCTTTGCACCTCTACCACTTTGCAATAACTCTTTGTGCTTTACTTCATGCAGCCCCTGTGGGTTGCCCTTCCTCAACTTTCCTATCCAAAAGTGCGCATCCCTATCGTCCACAACCCCCTGGAGTGCTCCCACTGCATCGCTAAATACTTATAAGGTCCAAAGGCGAGACCGGTTGCATTGCAAATGCTTGTTTGTTACACCACTGCTCTTGTGTTCTTTAAATCAGTCTCTTCCTTTCCATTCTCCACAAGACTCTTACATTACTGTGTGGATTCTATCCCTCTTATAGTCCTGTCTTTTGCATGCTATTTTTCCTAACTCAGCTCTCTCCCAGACTCTTCTCTCACTAGTTCTACCCTTGCATGCATTTCTATCCTTCCCCATCTCCCTTTCTTTCAGCATCTTGCTCTTTTTGCTGTTCTGCTCCTTTTGTTCAACTTTCCTCTCTCTGCTGTACTCTTCACCTATCATCTCCCCACCTCTTACTTTCTTTTGCTGGTCTTACCCCATTATATTTGCTGCTCCATCAATACTACTACTAAAATCAAGAGGGGACACCAGACCTCCTTAGGTATCCCCGGGAACACGGGAAGTAGGGCATGATGCTGCAAAATATTGCAATCTTTTGAAGTGCAGAACAAGGAAAAGAGTGTGACTTGATGGTTTATAGGTGTTGGGCAGGGCATGAGTCGGGGGACCGCGCGGGTGGACGGCGTCCCCTCACTTATTTTACAGGGTGGACGCCGTCCCCCCTGCTCAAAAGCTGGACTTTCTAAGATGGCGAGTTATTTGCCCGCACGGCCGCCCCTAACTGTCTTAGATACTTACCCGTCCATCTCCCAACTACAGTGCTGGCTGTCAATCTTGTGTAGCGTGCGAATGCGCTACCTATCAAAGTTCTGCTTTGCCCTTTGAACCTGCCCCCATCGCCTTGTAACCTTGCCGGGCGCCTACCAGTGGACGCTGTGACCTGCGACCAATCAGTGGCCATAGCAGTCGTCACGGGATTGGCGTGTGCGCAACTCGGCACTCCCGCCCCGTGGTGCTATGCCCTTTATTTTTCGGGCTCTCATACTCTGGCTCCTTTCCCTTTTTTGCAAGTCAGTCACCTGATCCGGATATCGTCGTGTCTCGCCCACCCACTCGACGAGACTCCACTTCCTTTCCTGGCCTCGCCTGCTGCCTGACCTGCCTGACCTGCCCGAGAGTGAAGGAGTTAAAATTTGCTGCTGACATCCAGAGAGGGAAAATTATTTTCGGCTTGGCGACGGTCGGTTGAAGTCGATCACAAGGTGTCCATGACTGGGAGGCCTTGCTTGTTTTGGGTACCTTGTGACATGTCTCTATCGTTATCATTTTGTTTACATTTGGGAAGCATCGGGTGTACCTCTTTTGGCCAGCTTGATCCTCTGTTAATGTTGTCTTAGGTTCCGTTGATTTGCTTGTTTGTGTTATCTCTGTCACTCTCCTGGAATCTTCTCCTGTGTTTGCCCATGGTGTGTAGTTGCTGTACTTCGGATTAATGTTACACACATGCCAAGCTTCTCTAAACTTTCTCGCGTCTTCGTCATGTGTTAGTTCCAGTATTTGTAAGCCGCCCGACGCTTCCTTGCGCAAAACTAAGAAACCCCCAACAAGATGCGAAGTTCTCCATGCTCTTCACACTTCGTTATGTTATGTATTTGTCGTTAACTTGTGAAGCATGCCACACATGGTATATAGTTTCGTATTCTACGTGTTAGGTAGCAGCTCCCACAACAGCAATTTTCTGACCATTTATGACCACTACAGTAATTGTTGAGAAAAGAAAATGTGATTTCATGACACAATGTTCCAGTCAGGGGGAAAAAAAATATTTCCAAACATTATCTAAAGGGCTGGGTTCGTGAAGTGACTATTGTAAAGAAAAAAAAAATCCTGGTGTCAGATAAATTGGGAAGGAGGCAGGTCAGTGATTAAATCATGAAAGTTAAAGGTCGCTTCTCTGTGCTAAATACTCATTTTGAACTTCCAAAAATGTCAGGTTTGATGAAAGACCTTCAGGGCATGGAGCATAAAACGTTCTCAGAAGAGCTCATGTCAAGCGATGATGGCAGCATGGACACATGTTGCCAAGGAACTAGGGCCTGATCAGCCAATAGGTCTCGCTTTTTGGGCTACTGGTTTTGCCAATGCTGTTTCGAGGAGCTAGGTGGTTAGAGCAGGGAGGCACATGAGGGAAAGACCAACACGGAGCAGGGGAGGTGTTTTCCAGGTTTTGGGGGACCACAAAAGGAAGAGAGCGATAAGGAGTGCGGAGCAGGGGGTGTTTTCAGGGTAGAGAAGCACACAGAGGGGGGAGAGAGTAACACAAAGCATGGAGGGAGTTTGCAGGGGGAAGTACACGAGGAAGAGAGCAACACAGAGCAGACAGAGCATCTTCCTGGGGGAGAAGCACAGAACGGATAGGGAGGAACAGAGATCATGGGGCAAGGGAGGTTTGAAGGGGAAAGAAGCGCACGAAAGGGAGAGAAATCAGTAAAAGGGCAGGGGAGAAATGAGCAAGACAGGGATTTGCAAGGGAAAGCACACAGGAGAGCGAGCAACACAGAGTGCAGGGGTGTTCAGAAGGTGAAGAAAGCACATGATGGAGAAAGCAACACAAATCTGAAGAGTAAGATGTGTGGTCAGTACTTGTGTCTCGACTTGCCAATCTTGTTCAACCCTCCCATGAAGCATAGGTACTTTACCATCGCTTTTAATTGGTTGGCTTTTAGAAAGTTACATTTTCCTTGCTTGAAGCATGTGTAGGCTAATCAGTATTTGCTCTCCAATTTCTCACAACTATAGATTGCATTTGAATGTGTGAACATGGTATGAAACGCAACTTTTTATTTCAGGTGTTTTGCAGCAGTTTCAAAATATTGTGGAGCTTCTCATTGCTGAATAGGGTGCAATGACTGATATCTATTACTTTGCACTTTGTAGCTTGGTTTTCACTGAGTGGAAAGTGTCACTCTAAGTGTCACACATACACACTGAAACCATGGAAATGTCACACATAAGTAGGGCTCCCGGTTTTATGGTATTTATTTTTTTAACATTTCCGTCTGTATTTATCCATATTTATCTTTTGTCCATTTTATCTGTATTTATCCATACAGGGACCTTAAGTCACAGGCTTAAGTACTGAGCAGCTTCAATTGTTAAATCTTGCAATACGTGCATATGATAGATCTGCTGCACATGTGATGTCACTTCCTGTTGTGATGTCATTTCCTGTTGTGATGTCACTTCCTGTTGTGATGCCACTTCCTGTTGCGATGTCACTTCCTGCTGTGATGTCACTTCCTGCCGTGATGTCACTTCCTGTGACACCACCTAACTTGGAGAGTTCCCCCACTTCTTTTTTTAGGACTTGTGCCCTGGTGTTGGGTGTGTCCTTAAGGGTTTGTTGTGCTTCTCAAGAGGTGGTAACGATGGATGTGGGGCCAATCCTCCTTTTCCCACCCCTTCAATCCCATCTCTACTTGCTCTGTTATTTCCCCAATCCTTTGTTATTGCTTCATCTCTCGTAAATTACACAAATTAAAAAAGTCAGTGCCCGGCCAGACAGCTAATGCATGTTTAATTCTGTGTAACTTTTGCTTGAATGAAAGACAATAAAAGGGAATTGAAAAATAAATTGCCTCTCATCCGTTCTTCCTTTGCCTTCATAGCAGGTGAGCAGTGACCACTGTGATGTAGAGTTGTTCTTTCTTTTGATGCAAGCACTGCAGGATTCTCTGCCTTCCATTCATGCAGGGGCAGGGCTCACTTCACAGCTAAAGCATCTTCTAGTGCGGTGCTAATCGCTGTTATAATGCAGCTGCAGCGATTAGGCCGAGCCGAGGGAGAGATGCAAGCGAAGCGAGTTTGGCAGATTTTGTAATTTGGAATTGTATTTATTTAGCGCTAACTACCCATGACGAGGCGTCGAAGCGCTTTATAACGAAGGGCAATTAAAAAATTAAAATGGTTTAATTGGAACTGGTAGCTGGGAAGGGAGTTTGGATGATCATTTTGCCCTTTCAACCCAGGGCTAAGGGGCCCAGGATAGTGGGGGCCTCCTCCCTCCGGCCTCGCATCGCTGCACCATGGCTGCAAGACACAAGGCTGCCCACCTGGGACTCCTAATACTAATGCCTTTATAAAGGCAGTGCTCTGGTGCATGCCCGTAGTTTTGGCAAACACGGGGCCCCAGGCAGCTGCCCACGCTGCCTCTGCCTAGCGCCGGCCCTGAATAACGGAGACCACCTGCTTAACTCCCGACATAAATGCAATATATGACAGGATACTCATCGAAGCTAGGCTGTGTTGCCCGCGCACTGCCAGCGGTGTAATGTTTCCTTATGCAGTTTTAACTGCTAGCTCACAGTATGTGTGCACAATCCATTAAAAAAAAACGACCCACCAGTAGTAATCTGGGCAAGAATAAAAAACAAGCATTTTCAATGCAATCGGTCTCGCCTTTGGGACCTTATATGTATTTAGCTATGCAGCACATTAGCCTGGGTGCTGAAACATCTACTGTTCTTTAACATGGAGGGAAAGTAAGCACCAAACTGCATGACACACCAGGTATGGGAACACATGGAGAGAAATATTGCCTTTCAGCGGGAAATGGTATAGTCCAAAGCTCTGTTTTTAATATAAAAGCAGGGCTTTCGGTGGTCATATCACTGAAAATATAAGATTTGAAAAAATTATTATTGTCTACGGGTGCTCGTGGAAGACAATTTCTATGGACTGGAATCTAGAGAATACTAAAGTGATTCTGGTATTTTACTGACCTCTGCTGGTCGTTTTCTATCAAGAAAGTTAAATAGAGGCAGTTGCCAGAAAAATTAAAAAAAGAAAGTCCCTCAGCAGAAAGCAATTCTGGTATTTTACTGACCTCTGCTGGTCGCTTTCTATCAAGACAGTTAAATAGAGGCAGTTGAACAGAAAAAAAAAGTCCCTAAGCGGAAGCAGACAAGTCCTAGGGCTGATCTCCAGAGCCCACAAAGTACATACACATATAAGTATATACTAAAGTATATACTAAAGTATATATACTACAGTATATACTAAAGTATATACAAGAGGTCTCGAATGCTCAACCTAAAAATTACTTGCCACACACCGGAAAAGATGCTGCCCACTTCACCAGGCACAAGAAAGATGTGAACTCTTTCCACCACCTCTCCACACAAATCCTCACGGTGAAATCAGGGGATGTGATCCCTAGACCAAGTTCCCACGACGGTTTTAGTCACAAAAGGTCAGTCTAGCCAATATATAGGTGAGCTGATCCTATCCTCATCGCCAATTTTAAGAAGAGATAACTTCAGAAGTGATGATTAAATGAGTTTATCCAGATCACAGCATCGCCCCTGACCAACAGCCACCTCTCCTGCCAACTGCTCAACTGCTCTTCCCAACGCAACCCTCACCTAACATTCCAAATTCTAAATTCTCTTGCATGAGCAGTTACAGGGAGCAGGTGGCAGTGTCCCTAGTAACCACAGACACCAGAACATAACAATAAGGAAGAAAGAAACAACAATTCATGATTACACAGGGCAATGTTTCACGGACTGTGGGTCGCCAGTCGATTTCTGTTGGGTTGTGAAAAAGCAATAACTAAAGAAGACTCTTAGTTGCGGCTCGCAATACTCGCAGGTGGGGGGGTCGCGTGGGTGTTCAAACGGGGGGTTAAAATGAAAATAAAAATAAAAACTTACCTGACCGGGCCCGCGCCGCCTCAGCTCCAGGGCCGGGTCCCGCTTTTGGCGTTTTCCTGCTGCTGAACAGGAACAGGCATGCTCCCTCCCCTCCTGTAAGCCAATCACAACGCAGCAAAGGCAGCGTTGTGATTGGTGCGGAGACAGCGCCCAGCGGTGCACCTGTAGGGAGGCCATTTTCTCTATGTAGGCTGCATGCAGCCTACATAGAGAAAATGTAGAGTGCGCATGACTGGTTTGGTCGGCCCCAAAGGGCCGACCTAACAGTCAGGGCCCACAACAGTGGGCAAGCCACCCTCCCTGACCCGCCCACCCGCCCCCAACCAGGCATACCCTGCCTTCTGCTTTCTCGCAGTGCGAGAAGCAGAAACCTAAAATGGTTTTTAAAATACCACTTTATGTTTCTGCTTCTAGCTCTGCGAGAAAGCAGTGGGGCGACGCTCCTCCGCCCTAATGGAGGAGCCGCCCCTGAAGACTTTACATTTTATATTTATCTTGTCACATTGCTGTTCTTCAAAGTCAGAAGTTGAATGTCAGGCTATGTCTCCTGACATTGCTGCTTACTCTTTTTACATGGGAATTAGTGTTTGCTTTTCTTTCTCTGACTACAAAGTAAGAGGAGTTTTTAAAGTGTACATTGTGACAATCTTTGTTGAGGTACATGTAGCGTGAAAGGAAACGCTGTAGGATGTCATTTCTTTGTAATACAAAACAAAATCTAAATACCTATAAATTAATTGTACACATATTTCAGAGTATATCACCAGTTAGTGAAGCAAAAATGAAGCACAGTTTTTATACTTATGAAGTGTGATGGATGTAGAGATATTTTATTAGCATCAAAACAAATCAAGACACTTTTAGTTGGTGATGGGCAAATGATAAATATTCACTGAATCCCGATTTCCCCAATAGAATTTGTGTGCTCTACAGCCTTATCAGTAAAACTGTATGTCTGCGCAAATTTAGAGGCCATATCAGTAGAAAATGCGCTGTCTGTAAAGGACAGTGTGCTACCACACAATGCTTTAGTAATATATTTGTGACAGTGTGCTTCAAAATCCACTACTAGTTACCATTCAACTGCTGAATATATTTGCTAAACTTTGTTTGAAGCTAGGATTTTTCACAATCCTTAAGACTTCAGTGATGTAACATTGATGTCAGCTCCCCCACTATGAAAATTGTTCCAGCACCACTGGTGCAAAAATGCTGAACTATGGGGGTCATTATGATGGCGGACGGAAAAGCCCTCCGACTGACGTGGTTGCAGAAAAAAAACGCCCGCATGTTCCACAGCAAAACCGGCAGTCACATTACGATGCAATGATTGAAAAATCCGACCGTGGCGGTCGGATTCCACAAAAATCCACCCACAACGTCCGGAAAACCAGAAAATCCGACCGCAGCAGACGGAAATGCTGCGGAAAGCACCAAAAACGCCGATCCACAAGTGGAATGACCACAAGTGAAATTATGATAAGATGGCGGAGCAAGCGGAACGATAAGTCTTTTCCAACCGCTGCGGTCGCAAGAAAAGATGAATGGCAGAGCTGGCGGAACGATCATTGCATTCAGACCGCTGCGGTCGCGCGGAAAGAAGAATGGCGGTGGAATGCAACCACACCACAAGGCCTCCAAGTGTGGCTGATTGTTTTTCCGCTGCCTTCAAAAACATTTGACACACCCCAATGACACACCCCCATGGCATTTAAAAAGATACAAATCCCAGGTCAACATAGAAAACACACCTGACATGAATACCCCATTTGGACACACCCACATAGCTGAGTATAAGCCCAACCCCTCCCCTACCAGCATCCTTTGCACAACTCCAGAAGCGAAGGGCCAAACACCACAGCAGAAAGGAGAGGCAAATCAGCACACCATCACAACCACTCACACCAACAACACCAACACACCTCACACATCTCCACCACCACCTTCCTACCTGCACTTGTCACCCATTTGCACATCACATACCATGTCACAGAAAAAAATGCCCAAATTCACAGACAATGAGTTGTCAGTGATGGTAGATGGGATAATCAGAGTAGAGCCACATTTGTTTGGAAGCATGGTCCAACAGACACCACTAGTCAGAAAAAATCAAATGTGGGAAAGGAAAGTCAACAAAGTCAATGCAGTAGGGACCACCCTGCTCACACTGCGTGACATCAAGAAGAGGTGGCATGACCTAAAGACCAGGGTGAAAAACTGTGCCAACAGGAACCATGAGGTGGCTCAGAGGACTGGCGGTGGCCCTCCCATTCCACCATTAACATTCACTGAATGGGAGGAGAAGGTGCTTGCCATAATGCATCCAGAGAGTCTCACAGGAATAGCTGGGGGAGTGGAGGCTGGTAAGTACCAACAAATATATCCCATCACACTGCCATGTACTGTCTTGCACAACTATAAAGCCACACTTCCTAGACCTAAATGCACTTACGTACAACACACTCTTCCCAACACATGTCTCACATATCTACTATTTCCTTCCTCTGATTCACCTCAAAGGGAGCTAGCAATATTTCCATGGGGTTATGTGTACAGGTAGCCAGCACTACAACT